>SJYV01053313.1:943506-1151138 GCA_006410875.1 Neotragus pygmaeus
GCAGAATTATGATTATAGGGGGTAAGAAGGAAAGTGGGAAATGATCAGGCCGTAACAGTGGAAGGGAGTTTTTCTGAAACAGTATCAAGAATCAGTGAGGCAGAGAGGGCCCCTCACCCCAACAATATTCGTAGCAGCACTATTTATAATAGCCAGGACTTGGAAGCAGCCTAAATGTCCACCCACAGAGAGGTGGATAAAGAAGACGTGGTATGTACACACAATGGACTATTACTCTGTCATACAAAGGAATGAAACCGTGCCATTTGCAGAGACATAGGAGGCTCTGATATGGTTGTACAGAATGAAGTGAGTCAGAAAGAGAAAAACAAGTATCATATATTAATGCATACATGTAGAATCCAGAAAATGGTATGGATGAACCTATTTGCAAAACAGAAATAGAGACACAGACGGAGAGAACAAATGTTTAGATACCAAGGTGGGGAAAGGGGAGGTGAGATGAATTGGGAGATTGGGATTGACATATATATACTACTGTGTATAAAATAGATAGCAATTAAAAAAAAGTGATTAAGGCGGAGAAACAGGAAAGGCAGTTCCAGACGTCAGCAACCCACCAACTCTGAGCACATATATAGATCACTGCTATCCCTTGTTAGTCATGGGTATTACATTTCCAAATTACCTCATATATAAGCTGGCATATTAAGATGTTAGTATAAAGTGTTGCAATGAAATGACTTTATATTTATAGACATGTTATTTCCAAGTCTCTCAAAGAAAACAGTTTTTTGAGAAATTCAATTTATTATTTTATTTTTTGTGCTGTTTGGAAAACCCAAATCTCACCTTCCTGAGTTTTGTTTGTGATGGCAATAAATGTTCATCACAAGTTAGTTTTTTATTTTATTTTTTTTTCTGGTCAGAGTTGACAGTGAAGGCTGAAATGAGTTCATCGAACAGTTAGTCACTGGATCAATATAAGACTGTGTTTTGAAGCAGAAGTATAAGAGCATATTTTGGAAGCCAACTGTTGAATGGCTTTTGATTTTGTATATATTCTGTTTTTGTATTTTTGGTTTCATAAAGGCAAGCAGCTTAAAAAGGAGTTATAAAGTAATTTTTGGTGCCTTAGAAAAGAGTTTTGAAAATAACTATGTTTTCTCTTCACTCAGGGTCAGGTTCTGTCCCTGAAAATTACCCTTTGAGGAGTTCCCATAGGGTGGCATTTCATGGCTGGAACTGGTTTATGGCTGTTCATGGCTTGGCAAACCCAATTGACTCAGATCTTGGGCAATTTGTTTAGTGAGAGGATGGTGCATTTGACACATCTTAAGATGAGTCTGAAAGTATTTATTCCAACACACATATCAACTGCATATCATGACCACTAAAAGGGAAAAACAGAGAAATTAATTGCAGTGTAAAGATTACTCTTTTTGCTGTGGGTGTTCCAAGGCCTTCCAATCTACCACTTCAGGTGTAAGGCTAAATATGAAGGCAAATGACTGTGCAGACTTGTCGAAATGTTTGCTGTGGAGTAGAATTTTAATCTCAAGAGCCAGTCTGACATGGAACCATGTGGCCTCCACAAAGTCCTCAGCAAAGTAAATGTCACAGAGTGTATCATTACTATAGGCTGTCAAGAATTTGAATCATTAGTATTAATAAAAATGAAGCATTAATTGGGAACCTAATACATGTCAGATGTTTTCACAATATACAAAATCACTGTGAAGTTGGCATTTTTGCCTCCATTTTACAAAGAAGGAAACAGAGTCTAAGAGATATTTAGCAATATATCCAAGGTTATACCAGATTGAGCATTCAAGTCAGAGTCAGATTCAATCTGACTTTAAATCCCAATCTGTTTTCATCATAGAATGCATGAAAGTGAAAGTCGCTCATTGGTGTCTGACTCTTTGCGACCCCATGGACTATGCAGTCCATGGAATTCTCCAGGCCAAAATACTGGAGTGGGTAGCCATTCCTTTCTCCAGGGGATCTTCCTTTGATCTCCAGGGGATCTTCTTTCGATCTCCAGGTGATTGAACCCAGGTTTCGCTGTTTAAATTGTTTGAGCCCTGTGTGCATGCTAAGTTGCTCAGTCGTGTCTGACTCTTTATGACCCATGGACCGTAGCCTTCCAGTCTCCTCTGTCCATGAAATTTTCCAGGCAAGAATACTGGAGTGAGTTGCCATCCTACTCCAGGGGATCTTCCAACTCAGGAATCAAACACTCATCTCGCATGTCTCCTGCATTGGCAGGTGGGTTCTGTACCACTAGTGCCACCTGGGAAGTCCATAAGTCTATGCTTATTTCTATCTATAATCTGAGGATCTCTGAGCTATCATTGATATTAATGCTATATTAATTAAAGCTAAAGCATTTATGTCTGCATATACCTTTTTGCTTCTCAACAAAAACATCTAAACTGTGCTGTAAACTCACACTTTCCTATGAAAACCAATAGCTACCCATGTCTACAGATTAATTATTGCAGTCTTACAGTGGATCTGTTATAAGAAAGGATATGAGGAAAGGAAACAGAGTGTTTTACATTTTTAAAGTCTGATTTCTTATGAGATTTTTCCTTTTATAAGTGGAAGATTCCAGCCCCCTTTCCAAGTGGATGCTTATGTGGAACTTCAAAATACAATACCGATAATAGCTACTTTCTTCGCAGTGTTTGAAAACCTCAAATTCTGCCTTCTCTTTGCACCTTCAACGTCTTTCCCTCATCATGCTCCTGGGATGCCAGGACTTGAAAGAACATATAGTATAAACTTGCCAAACTATTGAAATTAACAATATGTCAGCAGTCATGGATTAGGATTCAAGGGTTGACTTTCTTCTTTATAAGTGACTTTAAAGTCACTTAAGCTTGCTTAAGCAAGTTTCTCAATTCAGTTGAGTCTCAGTTTGCAGTCTTTAAGAATGGGTATCATAGGGCTTTGTCTCAGGAGGCTGTTGAGAGGTTTTTAAAATTAGCTTTTATTGGAGTATATTTGCTTTACGATGTTGTGTTAGTTTCTACTGCGTAGCAAAATGAATTCACATATGCATGTTGAGAGATTTAAATGGGATAATATACAGAAGGGCCCGGAACAATGGCTACAGCATAGCTTCAATGAAGAACAGTTCCCATCACTGCTCATTCCCAGTCCCTCAAAAGTCCTTCTTCGTAACTATCAATATTATATGCAGGGCACATGTGACTAAGGTTCACTGCTCAACAAATGCACTACCTCAAAGGGTATCCAGTCCTATCTTTTGTTTACAGTACAGCTCTGGATTCACCGTCTTCTCTAAGCATTTCCCCAAAGTGACTTCATTGTAGACTGCTACATCTCCTGTGACTTCCAGCCTTCTTTAGTGAACAATTTTTGTTAATGGTGTTGCACTTACTCATTACTAATCTACTTTCTATCTCTATGGATTTACCTATTCAGGAGATTTCATATAAATGGTATCATATAATAAGTGACCTTTTGTGTCTGTTTTTTTTTAATTAGCATAATATTTTCAAGGTTCATCTGTTCTGTAGTATATATCAGTGTTTCCATTCTATGGCTGAGTAATATTCCATTGTATGGATGTATATCCATACATGATGGACAGTTGGGTTGTTTTTGCCTTTTGGCTATTGCAAATAATGCTTCTATAATTGCATGTGTTTTGGTTTCAGTGACTGTCTTCCATTCTTTTGGGTATATGCCTAGAAGTGGAATCACTTGATTATAAGTAATTCCATGTTTAACTTTTTAAGGAACCACTAAACTCTTTTCTGTAGCAGCTGTACCCTTTTATATGCCCACCAGCCATGCATTAGGGTTCCAATAATTTCTCTTTATCCTTACCAACACATTATTTTTCACTTAAAAATTATTATTTTAGCCATCTTAGTCTGTGTGAAGTGGTATGTGTTTGTGTTTTTGAGTTACATTTTCTAATGGCTAATGATATTAAGCATCTTTTTTTATGTGCTTATCAGCCATTTATATATCTTTTTTGGAAAAAGGTCTATTCAAGTTTTTTTAAAACCTGTTCTGTAACTGAGTTGTCTTTCTGTCGTTGATCTTGCCAGACTTTTAAAATGNTTATCAGCCATTTATATATCTTTTTTGGAAAAAGGTCTATTCAAGTTTTTTTAAAACCTATTCTGTAACTGAGTTGTCTTTCTGTCGTTGATCTTGCCAGACTTTTAAAATGTGCGCAGAGTATTCAGCGATGGACTCCATTCCACCTTTATTAAAATTAGTGCTTTGTTGCCATGAAAAAGAGAAGTAGATACTGGATAGAAACAGCAACAGATCTCTGCCATATTGAGAAAATTACACAAGGCAATTTCTTTGAGGAACCCTAGAAGACTTCCCATAACCTTGCACAGTAATAACTCTGTAACCCAAACTCATCAGTTTTACTTAATACTTTTCTTTTTCTGGCTGTGAAGTCATTACATTGGCCGCTGGGGAGAAGTAGGTGAAGTGGGAGAAATGAAATCCTGGAGCTGATGATTTCTGTTGGGTTTCACTTTCTGTCAGGGATAATTGAAAGCCCAAATATTCTTTCCATGTGATTAATATATGCCTTTAGTCAAGTGAAATGAACTCTGTCACCAGATTTCTAAGAAATTTCATAAGAAAGGTGAACAACCATTCTAGTCTGTGACAGTCTCAAATTTTGCATGAAAATCTAAAAATCTTGTGTCCTGGGAAACCCCTCAGTGAGATAGAAAAGGTCTTGATTTCTGGTGATGGGTATGGAAAGTTGAGGGAAAAGTACAAAATTCACATGCTGCTGCTGCTGCTGCTAAGTCACTTCAGTCGTGTCTGAGTCTGTGCGACCCTGTAGACGGCAGCCTACCAGGCTCCCCCATCCCTGGGATTCTCCAGGCAAGAACACTGGAGTGGGTTNATGAAACTGGAGCCAATTATACAGAGTGAAGTAAGCCAGAAAGAAAAACAGCAATACAGTATACTAACACATATACTTATGGAATTTAGAAAGATCGTAATGATAACCCTGTATGCAAGACTGCAAAAGAGACACAGATGTATAGAACGGTCTTTTCGACTCTGAGGGAGAGGGTTGAGATGATTTGGGAGAATGGCTTTGAAACATGTATACTATCATGTAAGAAATGGATCGCCAGTCTACGTTCAATAAAGGATACAGGATGCTTGGGGCTGGTGCATGGGGATGATCCAGAGAGATATATATGGGGTGGAAGGTGGGAGAGGGTTTCAGGATTGGGAGCTCATATACACCCATGGCGGATTCATGTCAATGTATCACAAAACCAATACAGAATTGTAAAGTAAAATAAAGTAAAAATAAAATAAAATAAAACTCATTAAGGCAACATAAAGATCATTGAAAAAAAATAAATAAATTATATTTTGAGAAAAAAAGAAAAATATCCTTAAAATATTTCTTAGTGTTTTCTGCCTCTAATTTTTTCTTCCCATTTTTCTTTTTTCTGTTGAATCTATTCTTAACACGATTTCAAATCCACATTTACACTAAAATACCACAAATCTTTTTTTTTTTTAATTTTCAGCTTTATTTCAATCATCTTGATTGAAAATTAATATTCATTTGTGCAAGTTTGCATTTTAATGTTAATGTTGTAAAATAAAAATTGAAAGATATTACTTTTTGTAGTTTTCACTTGTTTTATTTTTATTTTTTTTTAAATTTATTTATTTATTTATTTTTAAATTTAACTTTACAATACTCTATTGGATTTGCCATACATCGACATGAATCCACCACAGGTACACACAAGCTCCCAATCCCGAATCTCCCTCCCACCTCCCACCCCCCAACGTCTCTCTGGATCATCCCCGTACACCAGCCCCAAGCATCCTGCATCCTGTATCAAATAGAGACTGGTGATTCGTTTCTTACATAACAGTATATATGCTTCAGTGCCATTCTCCCAGATCATCCCGCCCTCTCCTACTCCCTCTGAGGCCAAAAGTCCATTGTCTATGTCTGTGTCCTTTTGTTGTCACACATACAGGGTCGTCCTTACTATCATTCTAAATTCCGTATATATGTGTCAGTATGCNCATCTGCCTACAATGCGGGAGACCCGGGTTTGATCTCTCGGTTGGGAAGATCCCCTGGAGAAGGAAATGGCAATCCACTCCAGCACTCTTGCCTGGAAAATCCCATGGACGGAGGAGCCTGATAGGCTACAGTCCATGGGGTCGCAGAGTCGGACATGACTGAGCAACTTCACTTTCACTTTCAAAGTGAAAGCTATGACCAACCTAGACAGCATATTAAAAACCAGAGACACTACTTTGCTGACAAAGGTCTGTCTAGTCAAAGCTATGGTTTTTCCAGTGGTCATGTATGGATGTGAGACATGGACCATAAAGAAGGCTGAGGGTGGAGCACTGGATGCTTGTGAACTGTGGTGCTGGAGAAGACTCTTAAGATTCCCCTGGACAGCAAGGAGGTCAAATCAGTCCATCCTAAAGGAAATCAGTCCTGAATATTCATTGGAAGGACTGATGCTGAAGCTCCAATACTTTGGCCACCTGATGCGAAGAACTGACCCATTGGAAAAGACCCCAATGGTGGGAAAAACTGAGGGCAGGAGGAGAAGGGGACAACAGAGGATTAGATGGTTGGATGGCATCCCTGACTCAAAGGACATGAGTTTGAGCAAACTCTGGGAGTTGGTGATGAACACGGANCCATTGGAAAAGACCCCAATGGTGGGAAAAACTGAGGGCAGGAGGAGAAGGGGACAACAGAGGATTAGATGGTTGGATGGCATCCCTGACTCAAAGGACATGAGTTTGAGCAAACTCTGGGAGTTGGTGATGAACACGGAAGCCTGGTGTGCTGCAGTCCATGGGGTTGCAAAGAGCGACTGAGCGACTGAATTGAACTGAAAGTTTCCAAAAAGAATTGTGGTTTGCTTGAACCCAGGATGGATTTTTAGGGCACCTGATCTCAGAAAAAGGATGACATTTAGATCTGGAGAGGCTTCCTGGCATCCTTAACTCCCTCAAACCTAAAACTAAGTGCTAGTTACAAGGTTTTCTTGGGCAAGCTGGCTCCAACTGAAATTGGGTTCTAAATTTCTCTCTGATGGCTTTGCCCTTGTATGCTTTATTAAGACAAAGCAAGCCTAATTAAGGGATCAAGATGACACAGCTTTTGATACCTTAAAGGAAACCGTATTGAGACCCCCTCCCCCTGAGCATCCTAATTATCAGCTTTGTTTGTCCTTTTTGTATGTGGGAGAGAAGGGAATGTCAGTGGGATCCTCACCCCAAAACATGCGGATCATCGGCCCATCAGGTATTACAGCTGACAGCTGGACCCTGTGGCACGGGGTACCCCCTTGCTTTAGAGTCATCCTTGCCACTGCCTTTCTGATCTAAGCCACCCTATACATAATCATGGGATCCTTTTTAACCTTCTCCATACCCATGCCATAGAAGCCCTCCAGAATCCTCATCACACTGACAAAATGCATGCCTACCTCCTCTGTCTCCCCTCCCAAAATGCAACCCAGGGAAAGCTGCTCGGCTGCTCCCCTCTTGAACTGCCTAACGGCTTACTGGAGACTTGGCAGATGGGATGCTCTTCAACATTGTAAACACCCAACTGCTTCTACTAAAAATAACCAGGCTCTAGTAGTGCAATTTTTGCAGTCTCAGGAGAGGAAGGCCTTAAACATAACGCAATGCAAGCTGGAAGCTGCTTCTATTGGAAAAGACACCTCCAGAAGGACGCTTTTTGGGTTCACTGGAAAAGCCCTTATCAGGGGCTGCTAAGCCACCCTTGTGCCACCAAGCTCCAGGGAATAGACTCTGGGATAAAAGAAAGCATCAGTTCTGACTAAACCTGTACACTCTCGGTGACCTGAGGTAGATTTCCTGGAGCTGCAGCTGATGATATCCGATGACACAGCTTTCACAAGATGTCTAGATCAGGCCTCGTAGAAAGTTCAGAATTCACAGAAGTCTGTCTCATCAAGATTATAAACTGACTCAGGACTTTCATGCAAATTCATAGTCTTTGAATTTGTAACTCACAGGCTGTATTCTTTGATAAAACAAGTAGCTCCAGTCTTTTGAGGTAAAGATACTATTTAATTACTCCATGTTTCTTCCCCTGCAGTCATCCCAAAGTGCTTGTTTAGTTTATGCAGTTTTGAGTGTACCCTTGCTGAACTCACTACTCTAATAAACAGATTTTAGATGAGAAATACCTGAGAGATCTTCCCACCTATCCTTGTCACTACAATGTAACCACAATAGGTTTCTAATCTGTGCACTTTCCCTCTGACATGGGACATAGCACCCAGGAAAGGTCCTTCCTGGTATCAAGGGGCAAAAGGCCAAAAGACAAACAACAGCCCTGGCTCCTGAGCAGAAGTGCTGTCAGAGAGACGCTGGGCAGAGGGGGACGTGGCGAAGATTGATAAAAGGAAACCTGCTGAAATGGAGTCAGGAAGACAGAAGGGGAGCCCACACACATGAGATGCTTCACAGCATCGCGGGCAGCCTGGGAGACAGCCTGGGCCCAGCCACAGACCGGACAGGGAGCACCATCGGGAGCACAGCCAGCGGAGGGGACGGAGTCCCAGCTGAACGATTTCAAACCCTGGAAGACAATGCTGTGAAAGTGCTGCACTCACACACTGAAGTGTACTCAATATGCCGGCAAATTGGAAAACTCAGCAGTGGCCACAGGACTGGAAAAGGTCAGTTTTCATTCCAATCCCAAAGAAAGNCGACCCCATGGACTGCAGCCCGCCAGGCTCCTCCATCCATGGGATTTTCCAGGCAAGAATACTGGAGTGAGGTGCCATACATGGTAACCCCCAAATTAGGGCCTGAAGGTAGTATTGTTTTCAATGACAGGTAGTTATGGCGTGGGCTTCCCAGGTGGCATTAGTGGTAAAGAACCTACCTGCCAACGCAGGAGACATAAGAGACTTGGGTTGGATCCCTGGGTCAGGAAGATCCCCTGAAGGGGGCAACCCACTCCAGTTTTATTGCCTGGGAAATCTCATGGATAGAGGAGCCTTGTGGGCTACAGTCCACAGGGTCACAAAGAGTCAGACACAACTGAAGTGACTTAGCATATATGCACAGATATGGCATAGATGGATAAATGGGTAAATGGGTATCCTCTGTAGTCATCATCGTTTTCTCTGACCACCGATGTTAGCAGTCATGAGTTGTGGTTTATAATAAAGGACTATTGGACTATTTTGAGTGATGAGACTTAAGTGTGAATATAAGGACATTGTAATTGTGAACATTAACAGTCTGTGTTTAATTTTAAACATTGTGAACACTGTGACCAGATTTTCTGAGAGTTTGCATAACAAAATGAGAATGATCACAATACTTTACCAGCTTCAGGGTGACCTAGATATCACTGAAGAAGAAAGTTAAACGACCCTGCAATTTTTTGAAGTATAGTTGGTTTACAACTTTATGTTTGTTTCTGCTGTACAGCAAGGTGATTCAATTATACATATATATGCATTCTTTTTAAATGTTCTTTTCCCTTACCGTTTATCATGGGATATTGAATATAATTCCCTGTGCTATACAGTAGGACCTTGTTGTTTATCTTCTGTATACAACAGCTTGTATCTGCTAACCCCAACTTCCTACTCCATCCCTCTTCCAACCTCTCCCCCTTGACAGCCAGAGGTTTCTTCTCTATGTCTGTGAGTCTGTTTCTGTTTCATAGACAGGTTCCTTGGTGTCATGTTTTAGGTTCCATGTATAAATAATATCCTATGGCATTTATCGTGCTCTTTCTGACTTCCTTCACTTACTATGATAATCTCTAATTGCATCCACATTGCTGCAAATGGCATTATTTCATTCTGTTTTACAACCGAGTAGTACTCCATTGTGCGTGGGTGTGTATATATTTACACACCCCATCTTCTTTATGTGCTCATCTGTCGATGGACATTTAAGTTGTTTCCATATCTTGGCTATTGTGAATAGTGCTGCTATAAACACAAGAGAGCATGTATCGTTTTGAATTATAGTTTTGAATGACCAGTATAGTTTTAACAATAGATGGAGGGGTATCTGTAACTGGATTAGGGAGATTGATAATCAAGCCAAATATACTGTACAATATGCGGAAAAAATTGGGATCTTGCAAGTTGAAGATGGGATGTGAAAGCACATATGGAGACAATCTCACAAGTCTGTAATGGGACAGTCAAGTACTTCTAAGGCAATTTAAATGTTTTTCCTCTAGGAAAGGCACTAGGGCTCAGTTGAAAATAGGGGCCTCTTGTTGATGTATGACAGAGACTACCACAACACTGTAAAACAGTTATACTCCAATCTTAAAAAAAGTAAAGAAAATAGTAGTTTATGAATTGGCTTCAACAGACTGTATGAATGGAGACACATTATTGTTTTCTTGAGCGTCTGTGAAACTATTACTTTTCTTGATTCAGATATTGCAATTAAAATGTTCTGTAGTTAAACCAAAGCAAAAATTTGATAGTTGACCTGTTGGCCCTTCCCACTGTAATGATCAAGTTTTCTATAATATTGATTAAGAGGGGAAGTAACAGAAAAACAAACAAACAAACAAAAAACAATTCTCCTTAGGTTTTAGGTAATTTGTTTTGAGAAAATGAAGCATCAAACTATCTTCATGATTTCTAAGAAGATTCTAATGAAATTGCAGATAATATAAAANTGTGTTCTTTCAGATATTTTCCAAACAAAAAACAATTCTCCTTAGGTTTTAGGTAATTTGTTTTGAGAAAATGAAGCATCAAACTATCTTCATGATTTCTAAGAAGATTCTAATGAAATTGCAGATAATATAAAACAAAAGACTATTGCTAATGCAAATTAGACAAATTATATTTTGCTCATCTGTCTGCTTATTTGTTAGATAGTGCTAATATAAATTTTGACAAATTCTATTTAATCTCTAAACTTTTTACCAAAGAAAAGGGTAAGATCTTACCTTTTAAGTGTTCTGCATACCTTGTACACAACATTGCTAAAAAAGGATGTGATTTGCTTATCAGTGTTATTCACAATAAATTTTCTGTCACTTTCAAGTTCCTCAAAATATTCAGAAGCAATTAATAAAATTTTGACTTTATAGAAATGAAAGGAAATAGCGTCCTACTGCATGATATATCTTGACACATTTTTCTTGGCCATTAAAAAAAAAGATTTTAAAATGTTGACTTGCTATAAAATATTTTCAAATGTGAGATAAGAAGACTCTCCTTCACTAATCTGGAAATACCTTGAGGATAAAAATGGGGAAAAGGATTACTTTAAAAGAGAGATTTATATAATGTTTCTTCAAAGCTTTTTGGTGATCTTTAAAGAGATACTAAGGAGTTCTAGAAAAGAATGAACTGGCTGCACTTGAAGTATTTTAGATTGTGGAAAACACTTATATGGAAAAAAAGAAGACGCCTTATTTTTGGAAAGAAATAAACACTGTTTCAGAATTCATAAAAATACCGACAGAGCGGGCAGCCAAATTAAACCGGACTTTCTCAGTTTATTTACTAAAACTGTAGCGTGTTTGGGATGCAGCTTTAATTCCACAAATTCAAACTGCCTCTTGGCTTTAAGGCCATTTTCTGTGAACGAGGTTTAACTTTGGATTTTTTTCAAGATTATGGACATCGTAAACACAGAAAATGTATTTGGTAAATTTAGAGATGCCAAGGAACTGATGGACAGACAACTGATCTACCATAACAAGCCAGTAGATGTGATGTGGTTGAGCATTTGTAAAGAGCTGGAAACTAATTCCTAGAAGTCTAAAAACCTGGTGTTGTTAGTAAATAAAATTGTAAGTATTCTATGTATGAATGCTTTGTGGAGAGGATGTTTAGCTTGACATCATCAAAACCAGAAATCAGCGTGATGTGGGCTTAGTAAGGGCAGAGTTTGCAACACAAAATGAATTTTATATTTGACTGTTGTCAGTATCACTACTATGTTAAAAAGGATGTCCTAAAGACTGCAGGAAATTCAGAGAAGTATTGTTTGAGAAGGATTTAGAAAGATTACAAGTAGCTTACCATGTCATGGGACCAAAAGAAACATATTTTATTTTAAATTAAATATGGATAATACCTGCCTAACTAGTCCTATGTTCTCTTTTTGCATAATGCATTATATTCAAGTATGTTAAGAATAGATATTAATATAGCATAATGCAACAGAGCATAACTGTTATATTCGATGTGTTAAAAGGTTTAAATAATTGCTCTGTCAGAGGGCAGAAAGAAATATTATAAAAGTATTAAACATTTCTCACACATATAATTTGCTTAGATCTAGTTGGAAGGACTGATGCTGAAGCTGAAACTCCAATACTTTGGCCACCTCATGAGAAGAGTGACTCATTGGAAAAGACCCTGATGCTGGGGGGTACTGGGGGCATGAGGAGAAGGGGACGACAGAGGATGAGCTGGCTGGATGGCATCACTGACTCGATGGATGTGACTTTGGGTAAACTCTGGGAGTTGGTGATGGACAGGGAGGCCTGGTGTGCTGTGATTCATGGGGTCACGAAGAGTCAGACACAACTGAGCAACTGAACTGAACTGAACTGATTAGTAAATACTACTAAGTACTACCTTGTCTTATTTTTGTTTAAATATTAACATTTGTATAGAATACAGAATTATGATTTCAAATAAACAACTACTTTTCATATTTTATATTAATGATAAAGTGTTAGTCTCTCAGTTGTGTCCGAGTCTTTGCAAGCCCATGGACTATAGCCCACCAGGCTCCTAGTCCATGGGATTCTCCAGGCAAGAGTACTGGAGTGGGTTGCCTCCTCCAGGGGATCTTCCCCATTGAGAATTCAAACCCAGGTCTCCTACATTGCAGGCAGATTCTTTACTCTCTGAGCCACCAGGGAGGCCCAAGAGATATATGAATTAATTATTGTATTTTATTATGATTTTTGTTTGTTTGATGTGGCCATGTCCTGGCTTGGCTTTCTAAACAGTTGTTAATTCTACCCATATAAATGCAATACACTGACTCTGGTCCAACTGAGGCTCCCCCTTCCTCTTCCTGTAGGATACACAAAAGCAGATGTGGCTTACTGAGGCTGTGCAAAAACATAGCTAACTGACAACATTTAGACCTCCAAATGAAACTCTGAAAGGAAGCTAATGAGGTGCCAAATGGTATGAGGGTGAACTAACGGATAATTGAATATCATTTGTACAGAGCAAATAAAATGTATAAAAAGGGACTCTCCTAATTAATGGACTTCCTTGATGGTTCAGCAGGCAAAGCATCAGCCTGCAGTGCAGGAGATGTGGGAGACACGGGTTTAGTCCTTGAGCTGTGGAGATTCCCTTTAGTAGGAAATGGTTACCCACTCCAGTATTCTTGCCAGGAAAGTCCCGTGGACAGAGGAGCCTAGTGGACTATGGTCTATGTGGTTGCAGAGAGTCAGACACGACTGAAGCAACTGAGCACACACACACACTCTAGGTAATATGAAAAGTAACATTGTGGAGGAAGACCCATCTAAAAGATGCGAGAAAGCAGATATTAAAACAAACAGAAAGAGTCTAAGCTCAAGAAAACCCACCCCAAGAAATAAATAAAAATTTCCCATAAGTGCTTTTCAGAGTAGAACTTAAAGTGAACAAGAATTTGGTGACTCAAGAGCTCAAAGATAAATTGCTAAAACAACTGAGTGAGCTGAAAAGGAAGATTACTGAAGGAGGAAAATAATTTAAGGTACAAACTCTCTTTTAAGTGAAAGAAACTGAATAGGATTAGAGAAGACCTAGCAGAAAAGTGAATGCATGACAAAGCAAAGGCTTGTGATAATCACCCTGAATGGGGGAAAAAATCAAAGGGATGAATGGAATCAAAATGGCAGTGATAGATAAAAAGGTAAGAGATGATATTTTTAACTAAGAATAATTGGTCTTCTTGAAGTAGAAGGTGAAATAAATAGAATTGATGAATGAAAGAAAACCCCACCAGAGTGGTCTCAGAAATCCTGGTAGAATGACAACCCTTGTCTTTGGGAATCGGGCTCTTTCTTTCTGCTCCACCGTCTTTGAGTGCATGCAGAGTCGCTTCAGTCGTGTCCAGCTCTGTGACGCTATGGACTGTGGCTCACCAGGCTCCTCTGTCCACAGGATTTTCCAGGCAAGAATGCTGGAGTGGATTGCCGTGCCCTCTTCCAGGACATCTTTCCAACCTAGGGATCAAACCTGCGTCTTTTGCATCTACCTGCATCGACAGGCAGTTTTCGTTTCGTTTTGTTTTTTTAACCACTAAAGCCATCTGGGAAGCCCTCTTTAGTGTGAGGCCACTCTGCCTTCATGCACTGCTTCCACATTCCGGGCAGGAACATGAAGGACAGGGGGCCGATTGCTTCCACTAGTGAGAGTTTGTGTTTTTAAGACAGAATAAACTCTCCCAGGGACATCTGACTATATTTCATTGGTGAAACTGTGTCACATGACGACACCCCACATCAAGGGCGTCTAGGAAGGTATTCTATATTCTTCCTCTATAGTGGAGGAAGGCAAGGGGTTAACTGTGGTGTCTGGGAACCCAAGCCAGAGCCATCTCCCAAAACAGCAAGTCCATAGGCATTGTCTAAATTTGATAACTCAATAAACATCAATGTCAGTGTATTTTTTAGAAGCTTGGTGGTAAATACTGGAATAAACTGCAGAGATATTTGAAGAGTTTGCTTCAGGGAGCAAAATGTAAATATACAGAGAAGTGTGGTGCTGTATAGCTATTTTCACATAAGCCCTTTCATTTTACCTGAATTATAACCATGTATTTGTATCTAAAAATGCAAGTAATCTTTGGGGAAAATATAGGAAAAAAAGGAAAATAGAGAAAATCATTAGGTGACTTCCCTGTTCAACTCCCCATCTCTTATCACCAGAAAATAAAAAGTACACATAGAGAAAAATGAAAAAGATAAAGAGTGTTTATAAGTAAAATTCCTACTAAATACATAATTAATATATAATTATGTATATTTAAGGTTCAAGGAAACAACAAGGAAAGTAAGGGGAAGAAGACCAAATTTTAGTCCACAGAGGGAAAAAAAGGAAGCAAAGAAAATTTAATCAATCGAATGAAAGGCAGGAAAGAAAATGAAAAGGAATCAAGGAAAAGAATGTAAGTGGGAAATACAAAATAAGGCAGCAGAAGTCCATCTATACTACGACAAATCTGAATGAGCTCAACAAGGGCAACAGAGATTAAAATCCAGCTATGTGATATTGACAGGAGATATTCTGAATACGAAATGAGGTCTGTAACCTGAAAATAAACACACAAATACGGGTAGATCAGATCCTAATGATGGTGACTATAGGCAGAGTAGTAGCACCAACAGCAATCACAAAAAACAGAATGATTTCCCTCCCCACCCCACCCAAAGTACCTATTGGCTATTTGTATGTTTTCTTTGATAAATGTCTATTCAAGTCCTTTGTCCACTTTTTAAGCAATTAAAAAAATTTTTTTTTCTCTTGAGTTGTAGGAGTCCCTTATATATTTTGGATATTAACCCCTTATCAGACAAATGGTTTGCAAATATTTTCTCCCATTTGGTAAATTACCTCTGCAGTCTGTCGATTGTTTCCTTTTCTGTCTGGAAGCTTTTTGGTTTGACGCACTCCTGTCTGTCTGTTTTTGGTTTTGTTGCTTGTGCTTTTGGTCTCATGACCGAAAAATCATGGCGAGGACCAATGTCAAGAAGTTTTGCTCTTTGTTTTCTTCCACTAGCCTAATAGTTTTAGGTCTTACATTTAAGTCCTTAATCCATTGTGATTTGATTTTTTTCATTTCACTGGAGTTCAGAATGATGCAACAGAGCCACTGAACCACGTGTCTGCATCAGAAAGTGGCAAACTATAGGTGTCACTCTGGCCTCTCGTGGCGTTTTCTGATCTCAACCCACAGCTCACTGGAGGTGGGGCTATCCCTTCATTCTGAGAGGCTTTTGCTTTAGGGCACAGTTGAGGTGCTCAAGGCCTGCATGCAGGCACAGAAAGGGGGCCTGGCTCCATGGATCTCTCTGGGGGAAAGCTTGACAGCACAGAGGAGTAGTAGTAACGTCAGAATAAATCACGGACTGTGTGTTTCAGCACAGTGGGAAGATCAGTGTGTAAAGAATGGTGCCTCGGACTTGTCTGGCAGTCCAGTGGTTAAGACTTTGCCTCCTAGTGCACAGGGCTGTGGGTTCTATCCCTGGTCGGGAAGCTAAGGTCGCACGTGCCAAAAAAGTAAAACATGAAAAAAAACCCAGAAACAATATTGTAACAGATTTAATAAAGACTTTAAAAATGGTCCATCTAAGAAAAAAGATTACAAAAATATTTTTTAAAAAATAGATGATCCTTGACATACTCTTAATCCAGGCTTTTAGCTAGATTTTGAAGGTTGTTCAAGACCTGTTCATTTTGGAATATTTTCTCTGTTTATTCTAACACAGTCCTATTATAAACATGAAAGCTGTTTGCATTAAACACTTGCACGAATTGGCAATGACAGGGTCCTTCTGACAAGTCCATCAGGCCCAGGGAGAGACACAGTAGAGAGGAACTGACATCTGCTTCCAAGTCTTCTATCTGGAGGTGAGACCTCTGGGCACAGGGGGAGATCTTGACAGAATAACACATTCTCTTGTGAGGGATTTTTGTACTGACACTAGGTCTTGATTTCCCCATCTTTTAAATTTCTTCCTTTTACTCCTACGCACATCCTGTGAGAAAAATTCATTTTGTTCCTAACCTGCTCTGGGATTGGCTTCTAAGTACAAACCAGAAGTACATCTGTACTTTCTCAGCAAACTCATCGTTTGGCTGGGTCGCTTCATAATTAGGTTTTTCAAAAGCTGCTCTCCTCATATATCAATGATTCCACTTCCTTAATCACCCTCCTTAGTTCTCCATGAGCCTACTCATTTGTCAAACTATCTGGGTCTACAACACTTCGGCATTTACAGAAAAAGAAGGAGTGATATACGCAAACCGGGTGCGACGTCTACTTGGCTGTGGTCTTGGGATCTTTCTCCCACGTTTTCCACCTTCTGCTCCCCATTTGCCCTGCCAGATGATAGCATTGTTTCCCGTATCCAGAAGAGAAGATCAGTCCATTTAGTGGGCTTTTGGATTTCTGCAAAAATGCTTTTAGAAGCAGAGCACTCTGGAAATTGAGGCTTCCTGTTTATGTCCCTTTGTACTAGGAGATCTGACTTCCTAAAGCACGAACCCGTTTTATAGCTAATTAACCTCTGATAACCTTGGTGATAACCCAAGAGACAGGATGAATTATCATATGCGTTCCTGATCTCATATTGGGTAGATAGTACGAAGGGAGTATGTTGGCAATATGTGGGCAAAGAACAGGCAATCCTCAGTTTCATCAGGAGTATTTAATCCTGTCTGTCCAAATAGGCATGAAAGGAACAACCTAGCAAGGTCTCAGGCAAGAGACGTATTTCTGTTATTTGTCACTGGGGTTTTTCTGCAGAACCTGATATGGATATACTGTCTTTGGTGTGTTCTCTTCCACTAGGAGACATTGTTTTACGATGGGAATGAGTATGTTTTTTATGAGAGTCACTAAGCATGAAGTGTTGAAAGGATTCGCTTCTTCAGCTGATCTACGAAGGTCTTTAAGTATCTCTGATAGATTCATTCTTTCTTCACACAGTTTTTGGGAGTTTACTATAGACTGAATACTGTGTAGGCACCTGGAATGGGCTGGTGAGTCGGAATAGATAGGCCTCTGTCCTGATGGGTTTTATAAAGTAATAGGGAAAGGCAAATGTTAACCATTATAGCACAGAAATACTTGTAAAATCCCTGAAGTGATAATTGGTCATTGGAGGGTACCTCAGTGAAAGGCATTCGGGGATAGGGTGTCCTGAAGTTCTGGTTGGTTGAATTTGCTTGTGGTCATCCTAGAACTAATGAGACACATGTCTACAGACACACCCTTCCTTGTGAGTACTTTGAAGGTGAGGCCATGTTACATTGTCTATTTCTTTTTTTCAGAGGATTTGGTAGTTTTTATTTGCACTTCATACCTAGTTAGTATTACTTAGTCCATCAGATTCATCAGACAAAATGTCTCCAAACATAATTCCATCACAAAAAGGATACCTAGAAAAAAATTTTACATATTGACCTGAAAATCATCTGGCTTGCTGGGATCACAGGTTCTTCAGATTAAAATGAAATTCAACTACAAATCTGGTGGGAAATCCAGTAGCATTTTACTCCCAGCATTCACCTGTAAATGCTCACCTTGTAAGATTTACTGGAAATTTAGGGCATAAGGTGGTTGTTATGGTAATGAAACCACACAGCAGCACAACAGAAAAACCCTGAATTTTGGATGTTCCAGATTTTAAAAGTCCCTCAAGCACTTCCTTCCTTAGGGAATTTTTGCCCCTTTTTTTCTTGAGCTCAGCTCTGTCATTTTTTCACATTTCTAAGACTATCCTAGCAAAACCCTAGGGGTATCTTTCAACAGCTATCTTCTTTTGTTGAGAGCAATAGGATTTACTGAAAAGAATATAAAAGGATCCCATTATCAAATAAATTTGGGGAGCTCCAGCTGAAATACAATAGGAGCTTTTTAACTCCGGGATTTATCAGAGTCTTTAAATCACTAATATATGTTGTAAATTGCTAAGAGAGAGATGTTTGAAAGTCTTTCACAGGATATATTTTTATTATTTCTGCATCATTTTTGATAATGTAGACTCCACGTAGTACAAGATCTATGACTTATAATGATTTGAGCAACAAGAAATGTGATGTTTTCGTGTGGCTGGAAGTACAGATGTTGGATGGCTGGTTCTGTGGGTCAGTGACGATGCCCAGGGCTCAGGCTTTTCCCCTCCTGGCTTCTGCCACCATCAGTTGACTCTGTGTTCAGACTAGCAGCGGAATGGCTGCTGCAAGCATGCTCAGTGCGCCCCGTTGCTCAATCATGTCTGATTCTCTGGGACCCCTTAAACTGTAACCCATCAGGCTCCTCTGCCCATGGCAATTTTCAGGCAAGAATACTGGAGTGGGTTGCCATTTCCTTCTCCAGGCTGCAGCAGGTACAGGCTTTACGTCTATAGTGGCTGTATCCTTAAGAGAAGGAGTGGCCATTTCTTCCTAGGGCTTTTTCTTCGAGAGAATCGACTTGTTTCAAAATTTGCCTATAGTCTTTCTCCCACAGGTCTTTGGCTGGATTGGTTTTTGGCCTTATTCCTAGACTACTTCATAGCAAGGAGGATGGCTGAGCCTCCCTTAAGCACCTGGCTCTGCATGGGATAGGTAGATACCTGCACACAACTGAGGTTCTGTTTGGAAGGTGTTAGGTGGGAATAAGTGCTGATCAAGCCACTAATAATGTCCATTAAAGAAGCACATTGCTATGGACTGAATTTTGTCTCCCCTAAAAGTCATAATTGAAGGCCTAACCCTCCTTTTGACTGATTAGATTTGAGGATAAGGTCTTAATGAGTAATTAAGGTTAAATGAGCATCAGGGACTCAATGGACGTGAATTTGACAGAGGAGCCTGTCTTGCTGCAAAGAGTCAGACATGACTTCATGACTGAACAACAACATCTGAGGTCATAAGGGTAGAGCTCTAATGTGGTAAGACTGGTGGCTTTATAAGAAAAGGGAGAGAGAGAGAAAGTACAAGCACCAAGGAGGTGAGGACATTGCAAGAAGGCGGCTGTCTGCAAGCCAGGGAGGATGCTGTCACCAGAAGCCAACCCTGTCAGACCTGCATCTGGGACTCCCAGTCCCCGTAACTGGAAGAAAATACATTTTTTGCTGTAAAGCCACTCAGTCTGTGGTGTTTTGTTAATGGCAACCTGCACTGACCGATATACACCTCAGTGTGATAAGAGCCTAAAATAGTACAGAAATTTCTAGAAAAATGATGAGATACTCCCCCTCTGTGTCAACTCCATTCCTCCCTGGCGATTGCTGCTAAAAATGATTTGCAATATACTTTTCTAGTCTTTTTTGAGGTTTACCAGTTGTACATATATCTTCATGGGCTGTAAACACACATATCCTTGTACCCACATACATTTTTGTTGTTGACTTTATTTTTTAACATTGACAATTCACTTACAGTTATGCAAGTTTATTTATTCATTTATTTTCATCCTCAACAAAATATATAGCCCAACGTCATTCCTCATGAGGGTTGCATAGATATTCTGTGCAGATGAATCATAATTTCTTCAACTATTTCAGTATGGAAGGATGCCATATGAAGTGGGTCCCACATGTATCTGAACATGGAATATCTCCTGAGATTTGTGTTCAGCACATTTGTGGATCTGCTGCTCTAGAATTACAGGTTCTCTCTCTTTCTTGTCCTAAAATAAGACGATGTCTTGAGGCTTTTATGATGTTTAACCAGGGAAGAATGTAGTTGGCTGATGGTACTCAAAAGACTTGATAGCACAGGGCACTAACGAATGATTGCATGTTGGATAGTCCTCTTTTTTGGCCTCTGTGCTCCTAAAAATGCTAACTTCTCATTCTTTAGGGCATCAGACACTTTGTTCTCTCATGCGTGACATTGTACTTAGAAATTGTGACATGACTCGACCACTGACTTATTCCATCTTGGATGAACTCTTCCTCAGGTCATGTAGCTTCAATAGAGTAAATATGACTAATAAATTTACAGGCAGGATTTTGGCAACATATATAAGGTTCTGGCCTCCTTAGAAAAGTTTACACAATTGGTCTAATGTTTATGAGGAAAATAATTTCTCATTATGTAGCTTATTTGAATCTAATTTTAATGGTCAAAAGACACTCTATAAATATAGGAAACCCACCCTAGTAAAGTCATTTAGTATTTAAGCCCATTTAATCCTACCAATGGGATTGTTAAAATAAACATGGGTGATTCTAACATGCCTGGGAGTTTACACAACCGCCCTGTTTGCAAGAGCCAAGATATTATTGTGTTTATCATAGACAAAAGATGACCTTCACTTGGGGATTGGATTGAATTCCAACAGAAAGATTATTCTGTAAACCTAATCCCCAAATGAATGTGGGTAATTGTTAAACACATATCTCAGTTTGTTGACTCAGTTGTTGGAAGGTCTAGATGCAGTGTTTTGGAAGATTTGTCTAACAACTTAATTTTTCATTTCTTCCTTTATACAGGCTCATCTTGGCTTGGGTTTGTTTTAGGTGACAGCACATTTAAGTAGAGGAAACGAGAAAGAACTAGAGTCATTAAATTGATGGATCAGAGACTTAAATTTTTTTAATGAACTTTCTCTCTTGATTTCAAAGGAATTATAAGAAAAAAAATCTTTCCCAAATCCACTTAATCTTTAGTACCTCAGTTTTGTCATCTGCGATGTTTTTCTAAACAAGGGTGACTTACAGTTCACCCAGATTTCAGACGGTGGTGGCTAAGAGAGTTCCTATGTTTCATTATTTAAAAGTACTTATTTTACAGCACTTTTTTGTTTCATTATATTATCTTTTTAGAGTAGTAGCCACCATTTTTTAACTTTAAAAGTGTTTTAAAATATTTTTCTTTTTTTAAAAATTTGTTTATTTATTTACTTTTTGGCTCCTAGACAGGTACTTGAACCCTGGGCCCTCAGTAAAAGTCTGACGTGCGTCCAGCTGGCCTATCCAAGCAACCACCGATTGGTTTCCATCACAATATTGCTTCAAAGAATCATGGATTCTTTAAATTAGAAAAAAAGAATCATAATCTTATTCAAACTCCCATGCATATACTTTAAAAACATTTTTTAACTGGAAGATAATTGCTGTACAGTGTTATGTTGGTTTCTGTCATGCAACGATTCAAATCAGCCTTAACTATATATATCCCCTCCTTCTTGAGCCTCCCTCCCACCACCACCCATCCTACCCCTCTAGGTCGTCACAGAGCGCCAGTCTGGGCTCCTTGATTAACATAGCAGCTTCCCACTAGCTATCTATTTTACACATGGTGGTGCATACACTTTCATATCTTTAAAGCATGTGACATCTAATGCTGGTTTAAGAAGTATAATTACACTACTACAAATAATCAAAAGCATGTTAAAGTATATTTTCAATTATACAGCTCATATGAATACTGGTATATGATATTGTATTCATCCATCCATCCATGCATGCATCTATCCTATCTGCAAAGATGTGTTCGGCATACGATAGATAGGAATGATTCAGTAAATCTAAAGGCAAAAAAAAAAAAAAAAAAAAGACTGTGCAAACAGAAGAAGAACTTCTTCACCTTGCAATCTAAGCAAGCCATTAACCTCTTCATGGCACTTCTGGATGAAGATTGAAGGGTGAAAGTCTCAGTACATGAGGGGTCTGGGGAGAGAGCCGGTGTCTCTGTAAGGGAGAGGAGAAAAGCAGGTGGATTCTGCTGGTCGATCTGGCAGCTCTGCTCTGGGCTTGTTGACCGGCCGCGAGGAATTGCGGTGCTGTCCCCGCTCGCGGTGGAGCTGAGCAGCGACCCCTGTGCCACACTCGCTTATGCTCTCAGCGCACTGCTTGCCCCCTGCCTTCCTCCCACCACGGCAACTCACTCCTGGTAATCTTCTTGTTTGTTTGCTTAATGGATTAGTTTATTTGGGGCTGTGCTGGTCTTTGCTGCTGTGCACTTGGCTAGCGGGGGCTGCTCTAGCTGCAGTGTGGGCTTCGTATTGCGATGGATTTTCTTGCGGAGAAGGGTGTGCAGGCTTCATTAGCCGCAGTGCATGGGCTCAGGAGTTGTGGTGTGTGGATTTTTCAGTTGCCCCAACTAGCATGTGGGATCTTCTTGGACTGGTGATTGAACCCATGTCCCCTGCACTGGCACGTGGATTCTTAACCACTGGACCACCAGGAAAGTCCACTCCTGGTAATTAAAAAAAAAAAAAAAGCCCCCCTTTTGGGTGACAGTTTCTTTGTGGTTTCTGGAGCTAATGTGAGGTTAGTTCAGTTCAGTTCAGTTGCTCAGTCGGGTCTGACTTTTTGCAAGCACGTGGACTGTATGTAGCACTCCAGGCCTCCCTGTCCATCACCAACTCCTGGAGTTTACTCAAACTCATGTCCATTGAGTTGGTGATGCCATCCAACCATCTCATCCTCTGTCATCCCCTTCTCCTCCTGCCTTCAATCTTTCCCAGCATCAGGGTCTTTTCAAATGAGTCAGTTCTTTGCATCAGGTGGCCAAAGTATTGGGGTTTCAGCTTCATCAGTCTTTCCAATGAGTATTCAGGACTGATTTCCTTTAGGATAGACTGGTTGGCTCTCCTTGCAGTTCAAGGANGCATCAGGGTCTTTTCAAATGAGTCAGTTCTTTGCATCAGGTGGCCAAAGTATTGGGGTTTCAGCTTCATCAGTCTTTCCAATGAGTATTCAGGACTGATTTCCTTTAGGATAGACTGGTTGGCTCTCCTTGCAGTTCAAGGGACTCTTAACTGGATAACTGTGCTCAAATCTCGTATTAACCTATAGTGGAAAAGAATCTGAAAAATAATACATGTATATATAAAACCGACTATGTATATGTAACCGAATATGTATATATATAAAACCGAATCACTTTGCTGCACACCTAAAGCATTGTAAATCAGCTATATTTCAATTTTTGAAATTTACCATTTTAATTGTCCTTAAGTGTGCAATTCTGTGATGTTAATTACATTTTCACTGTTAGGCAACACTCACCACTATTTCATTATTTTAAGCAAAAGTTTTCATTTAAACATTTGAAAACTTTTAAATAAAAACTCTTGTCATAAACACATTTTCATTACTTTAAGCAAAAACTCTGTGATGATTAAGCAATAACTCTCCATTCCCCTTCCCCTCAGCCCCTGGTACTTCTAATCTGCTTGTATTCCTATGCATTTGCCTATTCTTGCTATCTCGTATCAGTGGGAAGAGTCTTACCATATTGGTCTTTTGTGAATGACAGCCTTTGGAAGTGCTGGTTGTGTTGATTGCGTTAGTGATGGGAGCTTTAAGCCTTGGTACCAAGTGCGTTGCTCTGTTACATCTAAACAAATAGGTCANCTCTCGCTGTTACAAAGTCTGTCAAATTCCTTTATGGAAGAAAACAATGAATTTGGAAGAAAAATGCAATATAGCCATTTTCTACCCTAAGGAACCAGCTTCATTTTCCAATGTGTGAATGTTTTCCAGTGTGTCCCCTGGGCCCTGAGTATTTCCAGAAGTTTGCAGTGAACTGTTGTATTCACCCAGCCTCCAAGGCTCACCCCCTCCCAACTCGTTCCACAGAGTCCCCAGGGTTTCCAGGTATAAATCAAGGGCCTGTGAGAGCTCTGGCTGGAAGGAGCGAAGTGTGAGGAAGGTTGGTGGGGGACGGGGGGGAGAGACTCCCAGCAGCAGAAGGGACTCTTGAGACCCATTTGCAAGACAGACGCTTCACTCAGCACGATCTCTACATTCCTGGCCCTTTAATGGCCAGCAGCAGAATCCGTGGAATGCCTGCTACCTGGTTACTAATGGGGCAGTTAGGTGGCATCAATGAGCAGGCCGGCTGTGGGATCCCCGGGCTGACAGAAAGACCAGGGAGCACTGATCTGATCACTCTTCTTTCTCTTTCCCCAGGGCAGCCGCTGAAGTTCTGGCAGCATTGCTGAAATCCAGTAGGTGCCTTTTTTGGAACATGTGCTTTCTTTCACCTCTGAGTTCAGTGAAAGATGCTTCTGTCTCCACGGCTCATTTTCAGCCTGGAAGGCAGTTGAGCCATTCCTGGCTCTTTGGGGTGAGAGGGAGGGTACTATGGCAGTTCCAAGCTTGGGGCTGCAAAGAGAGATGGATGTGGATGTGCCCGTACATAATACTGCCGGCATAAGCCACTCTAACGGGGACACGGTGTCTGCCACAGACCCGAGGAACTCTCCAGCTCCGAATGGGACCAGCAGCCTTTAAGAACTGTTGGGATAAACTGCAGTTTCCAGTCAGATTGTCCTACGTATGAAAAGTTGATGAGAGCGAGTGGGAAGCCTGACTTCCCTTTGATTCACGACTCAGCTTGTGACTGTATTCTTAGGTAGATGGGGTGTTGTAATGGCTTGGCCAGTATAGATACTGATAACAAATTTATATTAAAAAGTTGGCTCCTTTCTCAGTTACTTGAGTGATTGCAAAAGCATAGCTCTGGGGGTCTGAATAATTTGAGATTTTTCTTTCTTTTTTTTTGTTTGCCTTGTAGCCCTGGTCTAATTACACTGGGAGTCAGTTTCATGTGAGCGATATAGTAGAAGGCACCATGCACTTGGGAAGGAAGAAGTCTCGGCTTAATGTTTTTACTCCTCTCCCCCTTACCTCTTCATCTATTTTAATTTGGTACCTTGGAAACCAACTGCTTCAATTGTGATAGTTGTTTCTCTGTAGGGAGCCCGAGGCCTGTGGGTAATAGGTGAGTTTTAATAAAACCTATAAATAAATAAAAAAAAATCACCCCCCCGCCCCCCACACATCTGTCTCAGCTCCAAGTGCAGAGAAAGAGTCCTATCACATAATGCTTCCCTTTGTAGACTGAAAAAGTAGTTGAATCTTGGATTCATTTGGTTTATTGGAACTTGATACAGTGTTCAGGTCTATCCACAGGTGCCTGACCTGAAGGGAGAGGGGAAGTGGTTAGAGCAGCTGAGGGAGTGAACAGTGAGCGGTTAGACATCCCTCCAGGCGGGAGGGGATGAGAAAGTGTTACCTGCAGGCTATGGCGATATTGCAGAGAAGAAGCCAATTCTGTCTCCATATTGGAATATGTTTCTTTGACTTGCTTTTCATTGTTTTTGTTATTATGTTGTTGTTCAGTCACTCAGTTGTGTCCGACTCTTTGTGACCCCAGGGACTGCAGCACGCCAGGCTCCTCTGTCATCTCCTGGAGTTTGCTCAAACTCATGTCCATTGAATCAGTGATGTCATCCAATCATCTCATCCTCTCTCACCCCTTTCTCCTCCTGCCCTCAGTCTCTCCCAGCATCAGGGTCTTTTCAAGTGAATAGACTCTTCGCATCAGATGGCCAAAGTTCTGCAGCTTCAACCTCAGCATCAGTCCTTCCAATGAAATTCAGGACTGATTTCCTTGAGAATGGACTGGTTTGATCTTCTTACAGTCCAAGGGTCTCTCAAGAGTCCTCTCCAGCACAATTTGAAAGCCTCAGTTTTTCAGCACTCAGCCTTCTTTATGGCCCAGCTCTCACATCTGTACGTGATTACTGGAAAAATCATAGCTTTGACTATACAGACCTTTGTCGGCAAAGTGATGTCTCTACTTTTTAATATGCTGTCTAGATTTGTCATAGCTTTTCTTCCAAGGAGCAAATGTCTCTTGATTTCACGGCTGCAGTCACAGTCAGTCTGCAGTTGATTTTGAAGCCCAAGAAAATAAAATCTGCCACTGTATCCAGTGCAAATACTGACTGATTCAGATTTGGAGATTAGCTGGGTTTCAACACACTAGTCGAGCTTAGCAAATGGAGTGGGCTATCCTAGGAGCTCAGTTTTAAGAGTTTCTAGTGTCTACTCTCTCTCAAGAGCTTAGCTCAGCCATCAGTCCCTCTGAAAACATTTTCCCTAACTACCAAGACCAGGCTGGATAGATGCCCCTCCTCTATGCATACATAGGCTCTCTCAACTCAGCATTGATTGCACTGCATTGAATTTGCTGTTTGCCTGCCTCTCCCAGCTAATTGCAAGCTTTGTATGGCAAGGGTGATCTTTGCTGGATGTTGTTTCACTTACATCAGCACAACATAAAGGCTAAAATAAATATATGTGTATGTATGTGTGTGTGCACGCGCGCGCACTCAGTTGCTCGGTCATGTTGGACTCTTTGCCGCCTCACGGACTGCAGCCCACCAGGATCCTCTGTCCAGGCAAGAATACTGGAGTGGGTAGCCATGCTCTCCTCCAGGGGATCTTCCTGACCCATGGATCTTCACAACCCATGTCTCCTCCATCTCCTCCATTGGCTGGTGAATTCTTTACCATGGAGCCACCTTGGAGGCCCCAAGTATTTGTGCACCAAATGTTGAAATGAGTGAATGATTTCTGATATTTACATGTATAAAAATGGCAATACCATCCTCTAATACCCCCTTTTACCGAATCCAACAACCCATGCATAGAACCAATGATCTTAGTTCTAATGTCTGTTTAAAGATAGACTGTCAGGGAAGTGCTAGCTTGCCATCTTCTACATATAAAACAGGTTTTGTTTTGTTTTTTTTTCCCCGCATTAGAAGGATGTATAGGGCTATTTGCTAATTCTTTTGAGCTGTCCACATACATTTTGTCTGAATCTTATGTCCATCCTATCACAGTTGGATGAGAACTCCGCTAAAGTTCTTTCTGCCATTAGTCAACCTTACTGTTTACCAAGGTTTTTCAGCCTTGACACTCTTGGCATTTTGAATTGGATAATTCCGAGTTCTTGAGGCTTCTCCTGTGTATTTCAGAATATTTGGCAACATCCCTGGCCTCAACTCGCCAGATGCCAGGAGCACTCCCAGTTGTAAAGAACAAAACTGTCTTTACACAATGGTGATATCCCCTAGCATGTCAAAACTGCCTCCTTCTGAGAATCACTGATGTATACATGACTATGTAGGAGCTGGAGCTCATTCAGGGTTTCACATGGTCTCTCCTAAATACCTTTATTGGTATTTCATGGAAATGCTTATTTTGTCTTTCATGCTTGCTGTTTAGTTGCTCAGTCGTGTCCAACTCTTTGTGACCCCGTGGACTGTAGCCCGCCAGGCTCCTCTGTCCATGGGATTTCCCAGACAAGAATACTGGAGTGGGTTGCCATTCCCTTCTCCAGGGAATCTTCCTGACCCATGAATCGAACTCTGCATTTTCTGCATTGGCAGGCAGAGTCTTTACCACCAGGGAAGGCCTTCCATCGTTGATCTTAAATTCCCCAGCGCTGGCATCATTCCTGTGGATTCAAATGAGGTAGGAATACGAATAGCAGAAAGTTGTTANATGAATCGAACTCTGCATTTTCTGCATTGGCAGGCAGAGTCTTTACCACCAGGGAAGGCCTTCCATCGTTGATCTTAAATTCCCCAGCGCTGGCATCATTCCTGTGGATTCAAATGAGGTAGGAATACGAATAGCAGAAAGTTGTTATGAACATGCAGAAGGTACTTGGGAGGGAGCATGTTCTAGAGCTGCAGAGAATCTTAGCACAAGGAGGGCAGAAAGTTCGACTACAAGCGCCAACTCCCATGTGTGGGTAGAAGGATTCTGAGATCATAGTTGAGCTCAGCAGGAAAGAGGACTGTGTTTTCATCTTTTTTATTTTAAATTGAAGTATAGTTGATGTACAATATTATACAGATTATAGGTTACAATATAGTGATTCACAATTTTTAGAGGTTATATTCCACTTATAATTATTATAAAACATTAGCTATATTCCCTGTGTTGTACAATATATCCTTGTAGCGTATTTCATACCTAATAGTTTTTACCTCTTCATCCTGTACCCCTGTGTTGCGCCTATCCACTTCCTTCTCTCCACTGTTAAATGCTGGTTTGTTCTCTCTATCTGTGCATTTGCTTCTTTGTTGTTATATTCACTGGTTTGTTGTATTTTTTGATTTCCCTATAAGTGATGTCATATAGCATTTGTCTTTCTCTGACTTATTCACTTNATGGCATCACTGACTTGATGGGCGTGAGTCTGAGTGAACTCTGGGAGTTGGTGATGGACAGGGAGGCCTAACGTGCTGCGATTCATGGGGTCACAAAGAGTCGGACACGACTGAGTGACTGAACTGAACTTGTTTAGAAAGAATCTTATAAAAATATAAATGAATATTTATATGAATGAATGATTGACTTGAGGAAGTAAAAATGGAAATATAGGTTCTTTTGACTCTTTGAAGAACTTTTGCTTTCATCTTAAGCCAATTAGAAAAAGACCCACATGGAGCATATAGTGCTAAAAGACCAAAACAATTTGCCAACAAGTGGTGGAGTGGCTAACAAGAACAATAGTGGACTTCCTGCTTCCAAAAGGTTTAAAGATAAGGAATGTAAGATCTAAAACCACATTGGTCAGAGCATACAGTGGCCTTATGTACATGAAGTGGCAGGTGATCTATGGATTTTGAATATTATTCATACCTAGAATATTTTTCTCCTGTTTCTCTATAATATCTTGTTCATTTATACAATATTTTAAATTACACTCTATTCTGATCATCAACCTTCATTCCTTCCAATTACATCTTAATATGTCACACTCCTAATGGATACAATTTCGAAGAGCTTTCTTCTCCTACTTCAGTTTCGTTCAGTTCAGTCACTCAGTTGTGTCTGACTCTTTGCGGACCCATGAATCGCAGCACGCCAGGCCTCCCTGTCCATCACCAACTCCCGGAGTTCACTCAGACTCATGTCCATCGAGTCAGTGATGCCACCCNCTGTGGCTGCACCAGTTAACATTCCCACCAACAATGTAGGAAGGTCCAAGAGGGCTGTGTTTCAATAGCAAGGTCTGTCATGGATTTGGGCAGGAGCAGTTGCCATCTTTGTTCTGCCAGCCTAAGCAGCGTGGTGTGGCACGTGAGGTCTGAATGTGTGTGCTGGCTGGGGTACTGCCGGGGAGACGGTTGTCATGGAACTCTGCACTTGTCTTCAAATGCCTTCTTGCATAGTTAAGATTTGACATGGAATGTCAATTTGGATCCCAGATGAGATTGTTTCCACTGAACCTAAATGCAGGAAGCTAATTAAGGTCTAAAATTCAAATCCTCACTGTGTGACATTGATATCTGGAATATTTCCATGAACATTTATTTCTTGAAAGCACACTCTTTTTAGCTTGTGGTTATTCTGGCCTTCATACTTATACCTATCAGTATAAAAGTTGTCCTTCTTAGTATATCACTATAATTTCATCATGGGGCTTCCCTAGTGGCTNGTGACATTGATATCTGGAATATTTCCATGAACATTTATTTCTTGAAAGCACACTCTTTTTAGCTTGTGGTTATTCTGGCCTTCATACTTATACCTATCAGTATAAAAGTTGTCCTTCTTAGTATATCACTATAATTTCATCATGGGGCTTCCCTAGTGGCTCAGTGATAAAGAATCCTCCTTTGCGACCGTGGGGGTCATAAAGAGTCAGACAGGACTTAGTGAATGAACACCACCACCACATAATTGTGTCACAAACGGAGAATATTCCCAGTCAAAACAGAGCCCAAAGGATGTGTCTACTACCTTGCGGACAGTGAACACGGGTGGGCTTGGGAATCTGAGGTCAAAAAGTCTTATCAGTAGTAGGTGACGGGATGTAACCCCCACCGATAACAAAGTAGGCCTGGTGGATCTGGGAGCCTCGGAGCCACTCACTGTAACAAAGAAAGGCAGAGAACATGTTTGCATTAGGACAGTTTCGTTATTTTATTTCAGCTCTTTTTTCCATCAAGTAGCTTCTGCATGAGAAGCCAAAGAAGGGCAGGTAGATGGTAGGCAGAGAGAAACGAACCAAAAGACAGCTCTCATCTCTTTCTCTTTCTAAGCAACAGCAGGCAAAACAAACTTNGACAGTTTCGTTATTTTATTTCAGCTCTTTTTTCCATCAAGTAGCTTCTGCATGAGAAGCCAAAGAAGGGCAGGTAGATGGTAGGCAGAGAGAAACGAACCAAAAGACAGCTCTCATCTCTTTCTCTTTCTAAGCAACAGCAGGCAAAATAAACTTGGAAGTTCTAGGCGTTTTCCCCAATAACTTCTGAAATTTAGAATTCTAATAATTAAGGTCATTGCTCATTCAAGGGTCCCTTTTGTGTGTTCACAGAATGATCTAATCCAGAGTCCATGCCTTTATTCTATCAGCTTCCCTGTTTCTACCCGCACATGTGCAAATGCTACATCTTCCTGTGGTGAAAGTTTTACCCTTTTATGCTTTATCCCCTGCAAAAACATTTAGCTTTTTATCCCCAAAACTTAATCAAGGTTTAATTAAGAAATAAGGCTTCTATGGCAGGCAATTATTTTCCTCCAGTAAATCAAAACAATGGATGGTCTTCTGCCCTATCCCTTTTAAAATTTTTATTAATTTATTGAAGTATAGTTGGCTTACAATGTGTTACTTTCTGCTGTACGGCAAGGTGTCTCACTTATATATATTCTTTTTTTATGTTATTTTCCATTCTGGTTTATCTCGGAATACTGAATATAGTTCCCTGTGCTAAACAGTAGGGCCTTGTCGTTCATCCAACATAGCTTGTGTCTCCTAACTCCAGACTCCTGCTCCATGCTTCTCCCATCTTCTCTCCTCTTTGGCAACTGCTCTGTTCTCTATGTCCGTGTGTGTGTGTTTGTGTGGGCGTGCGCGTGTGCGCGCGTGTGCACACGTGCGCGCTCAGTCATGTCTGATTCGTTTGTAACCCCATGGGCAGTAGCCTGCGAGGCTCCTCTGTCTATGGGATTTTCCAGGCAAGAATACTGGAGTGGGCTGCTGTTTCCTTCTCCAGGGGATCTTCCAAAACCCAGGGATCGAACCCGAGTCTCCTGGATTGATAGCCAGATTCTTTACCACTGAGTCATGTACCCTGACATCCTTCCATGAGCATTAGGTATAAATGGAGTTTGGAGAAGGGCAGGCCTTGGCAGGGATGCTTGGAATGAGCAGGCACTGTGGGATTCTTTCTGATCTGTACCGGCTCCAGTGGTGAATCTTCATGTGATGCTTTGGCAGTCACCTTGATGCCCAGCTTTAAAGGTCACATTCTCACAACAAGGAAACACTTGAAGCACTTTCTGGCTCAGGTCCTACATCTTATTTATTTATTTTAAAATTCTTAATGGGTCATGTAGCACGCAGGATCTTAGTTCACCGACCAGGGATTGAACCCATGCCCACTGCAGTAGAAGCATGGAGTTTTAACCACTGGACCACCAGGAAGGTCCCAGGCCCTGTGTCTTGATAAGAGTGTGATGGGTCTACTTCAGACCACTCTCCAGCTTCAGAGTTTTCATTTAGAGGAGTCTGGGAGTTTGCATAAGTTGGGGCAATGGGGAGGGTGTTTGAAACGGGAAAGTGAATTAGTGGAGGGAAGGCGAATGCAGGGCAGTTGGGGCAAGCCGGGCAGGAAGAGGGGTTCACTGTGCCGGGGCCGGGGGACAGTGCATCCGGTTGCTAGGGGAGGGGCCTCCTGGTGCCTCTGAGGCTCTCAGTGGTCCTCTCCTGTGGTCTGTCAATCAGCTGTGCAGGGACCCGAGGTGATGGTCAGAGAGATGCTCTGTGGCAAAATGTCAAAGAACTAGCCATGTAAGAAATGTCCCGGCTGAGGCTTTTTTGGGAATTCTAGGAGCTCTTAGTTCTCAGTAGGGCATCGGTGTTTTCGGATGGTAGGCACGGCGATTCCTTTGAACTTCTGACACACACCAGTAGCCGTGGGGCAGTATAGCCTTCTTGGGGTTCACATGTACAGTCTGGGTCACCACAGGGCCTGGAATCTGTCCTCCTGGTGTCCTGGGCTGTCTGGACAAGCCAGGTACCCCTGGGTTCTACCTAAGGAGTGTTTTCCCTTTAGTTTCCAGGTGAGGGCCATGGAGTCAGACCATTAGAGCTGGAAAAGACTCTCTGGGTTGCTTAGTGCAGTGGTGTTCAATCTTTTTTTTTTTTAGTAGAGAGCTGAGAGCGCTCTCTGTCCATTTCCCAATGATTCTTGCCTTAAGGTTGCCTCTGAGACACATTCATGAAAATATAAGACTCCCTGAGAATCTAGGATACTATTAATCTTTTCTAAAATTGAAATATATTTGACACTTAACATTGTATACATGTAACACATGTTGATTTGCTACCTCTGCATATTATGGTGGCCTTTATAGCAATAATTTGCATATCTGTCACATCACATAATTATCATTTCTTTTTAGTGGTTGGAATAAGATCCAGTCTCTTAATGAATCGGATGATTATAATACAATTTGTTGTTTAGATTCCCCCCAAAAAACTATTGATTTTATTCACCCCCTCCTCATTTTTGGGTTTCCCAGGTGGTGCCAGTGATAAAGAACCATCTGCCAATGCAGGAGATGCAACAGACTCGGGTTCGATCCCTGGGTTGCAAAGAACCCCTGGAGGAGGGCATGGCAACCCATTCCAGTGTTCTTGCCTGGACAGTCCCGGGGACAGTGGAGCCTGGTGGGCTAGAGTTCATGGGGTTGAAAAGAGTCAGACATGACTGAAGCCACACATGCATGCATAGTTCTGAGAACCAACCATCCTGCAATCAACGATTCCTGTATTTTTGCACATGAGTATGTGTGTGTGTATTTCTGTGTATGTACGCGTGTGTTTTTCCTGCAGGGTATACCTCCATGGGGCTGGGGTCCCTACTATAGCCCCCACACCTCTCACTGAGCTGTGCCCAGAGAAACTCTAGCACAGGGGTCCCCAACCTCTGGGACCTAACGCTTGATGATCTGAGGTGGAGCTGACATAATAATACTAGAAATAAGATTCACAATAAATGTAATGCTCTTGAATCATCCAGAAACCATCCCCCCGACCCCTGAAACCAGTCCCTGATGCCACAAAGTTTGGGGACTGCTGCTGTAACACAATGTTAACTGAGGAGGAATTCTTTTTTCCTGAGTTAAGCCTCACATACCTGCTTTCAATATACCTTAATGAAGAGACCAGACCAATTCCTATCCCTGGGAAGAATCGCACTGTGGTGTGATTACAGACCGGATGTGCTTTCTGCCACCATAACTACTGCAGAAGTGAGCCGTGTTATTTCTGTGATGATCCAGAAATGGACTTCACATAATATGGATAGATTTTTGCATTTGTCACACTGGGATGGATGGCTGTGATGGACTTTTTGTGAATCTGGACTAGCAAGCTACAGCCAGCACAGAGTGGGGGGATGTGATAACACAGATATCTGCCATTCATTGACTGGCTTGAGTGTCATCAACTATGTATATACATGTCTCCTAGCAAGGCGGTCTTCTCATACCCATTTTACAGGTATAGAAACTGAGGCCTGGAGAGCTTAAGTAATGCACACAGCTTGTGGACTGCAGAGCTTATCTGCTGTAGACCCCTGAAACCTGAGCCCTGTGCATACCAAGGATAGATACCAAAGAGGGTAGGTTTATTTAGCTCAAAGAAGATAAAACCAAAAGCTGAAAGGAAGTTAAATGCTTTCTAAGTATTAGGATTTTTTTTCTTCTTCCCCTTTTTTTTTGTGGCCGCGCCTGGCATTTAGTCGAGAAAGTCCCTGGTCCATCCCATAGAAGCATCTGAAGGGGCCCCAGTGAAAGGTGCAGACACATACACGTGGCTGCACTAGAGGCCAGAATCTCTGCTGTGAGGCTGGTGAACGACACAGTGAGCGAGAGAAGGGAACAAGACCAGGAGGGCTTCCAGACCTCTATTACGTCGTGCCGCATTCAACTTGGCATTTTTTTTTATCCCTTGGCTCTTTTTTTTTTTTGAGTAATTTTCTCTCCCTAGTTTGGGGAAAAATTTCCACCTAGTTGGTGCTAGCTGATCAGCGTCGGCCACAAAAGGCAGCTCCTGTAGTTCCTCTTCCTGCCATGTGGTGGTGCTGTTCTTTTAGTTATCTCGGTCACACTAGTCCAATATTTATTTTCAGAGAGTAATTTGTTTATCAGGAGGTTATTTTAATCTAATTTTGGCCATATTTGCTATTCCACACTATCTGTGCTTCCCAGCGTTAGCAGCTTGCATGTCTTGAAGGAAATTAGCTGAAGATGGTCTCGGAGGCATTTGCTCAGCCATCATTTAAGGGGAGCTGGGAGAAAGAAGGCAGGGTGAGCGGAACCTGGGATTGAAAAAGCTGCGGGAATGCGTTGCTCTCGAGGTGAGGTCAGCGTGATTGAGAGAGACGTACTGCGGGCGGGGGCATCTGGCTTCTCGGGCAGCTCTTTTGAGGGGTGCCTCTGGTCAAGGGCAGCAAATTCTGCAAGTTACTTCCCCCCCCTCTCTTGAACCTCCGTGATAACCTATATTTTCCTTGTCTTACTCACTTAAGGAAGATGTCCACCTGCCTTCCTGCAGTTCACAGGCATCCCACATCCCATTTGATGATATGTTTCATGAACTGTTCACTGCCAGCCTTCGAGGAAGGGGGCAGGAATGTGGGCAGTGGGAAGGGAATTATTGTTAGAATACCTTCAATGAATAATGATCGTAACTATTAATTACGGAGCACTGGCCCTTGTCGCATATTTTATATTTCCAGTTTACATATGAGGAAGTTGTCCTTAGGAGAGGTTAATGATTTCCCCCAAGATCCCATAAGTAGTGAGTGGAGAACTAAGATTTGAACTCAGCTGTGCCTACCTTCAAAGCAGAAACTCTTCCCATTTCAAGGATGATTCCCACCTTCCACGTGGAGCCAAGGAAGCCTGGACTTGGCTGATGGGCAGATGACCTTTAATCAGCTCTTTGTCATTGTATTTGACTCAGTTTCATTTTCCAGAAATGGGAGGGTTATACAGATTGAGTGGGTTGAGAGTGCTTTAGTAGAAGACACAATTTTTTTTTTAAGGGAAGTCTTTTGAGGAGCGTGCCTGCTGTATGCTCATTCGCCTCTGACCCCTTGTGACCCTGTGGACTGCAGCCCGCCAGGCTCCTCTGTCCGTGGGGTGCTCGAGGCAAGGATACCGGAGTGGGTAGCCATGCCCTTCTCCCCGGGAACTTCCCAACCCAGGGATCAAACTCACGTCTCCTGCGTCTCCTGCCTTGGCAGACGGATTCTTCACCATTGCACCACCTGGGAAGCCCTCTTCTGAGGAGAAGACGCATCTAAAGCAGATGAAACAGGAGCAGAAGTGGGAGATCCCAGCGAATCACAGCCTGGCCTCGCCCTTGTCACCCCTCTTTCTGTGGCCCGTTTGATTGACACGGAGAAGCTTCCACGGACGTTCCTTAGGGTTCGAAGGAATGAAGCTTGTGAACCTCCAAAGGAAATATTCTCATGAGGCACTTTCAGAACTCAGTAAATTGTCAGAGATTATAATTTAAAGTTGGACAGATGCATCCTTTAGGAGGGTTGGAAAACTACGCTCGTTTTTACTGTGTGCTGGTCCTAAGGAAGAACTCCTTCCATTTGGCCGAGAGATGCAAAATTGTTATCTTCATCCTTAGCCCTAGTCAAGTAACTTTTGAGGCTCTTGGGACTAAGAGGACTAATGAAGCAATTAAACTTAACCTAATTAAGTGAGGAGGGTCAGCTTTCATTGGAAATTAGAATCTTAGTATGGTGTGTGCTAAGTCGCTTCAGTCGTGTCCGACTATCGTGGCCCCATGGACTGTAGTCCGCCAGGCTCCTCTGTGCATTGGATTCTCCAAGCAAGAATTCTAGAGTGGGTTCCATGCCCTCTTAAAGGGGGTCTTCCTGATCTAGGGGTTGAACCCACATCTCTTGCATCTCCTGCATTGGCAGAAGGACTCTACCTCTAGCCTCACCCGGGAAGCCCCGCTAGTATGGGCAGGATGGTAAACCACTTTCCTGAGGTGGCCTGGGTGTTCCAGGCGCCCACATGGGGTATAACAGAACTGTGGACTATGGTCGTGTATTTTCTCTGCTTGACATAAAACTGTTGTCTGCAGAATATATGGTTTTAATAAGATTGCAACCATTCTGGTTCTCACACCCAAGAAGGAGGCTGGCTGTGTTTTCAGATGATCCTTTTCTCTAGCGTTAAAGACCTGGTTTTCTCTCTAGCGCTTTTCCTCTGGCCTGATTATCTGACTGTAAATTTGAGCCATGATGTTGCTTTGACAACAGTGCAAATGTGTTCAGGGAGGCTCAGGGTCATGTATGCAGGTAGCCTGTGTTTGCTGAAAGCTCAAACCTCTTACTCGCTAGAAGGATGAAACACGTTGGAGAAGAGTGTTTGCACGATGGTCTCAATGCTGGCTCTCTACAAACTGAACTCAAATCGTGGCCACACTGGGTGGGTTTCCGTCAAGATTCTGTGCTACAATTTCCCCACTGGTAAAGCAGGGAAGATGATACCCTCCAAGGATAATTAGTAAGATTTAAACAAGGTGATGGGCTTCGCTGGTGGCTCAGTGGTAAAGAATCTGGAATGCAGGGAACCCTGGCTTAATCCTTGGGTTGGGAAGCTTCCCTGGAGGAGGGCATGGCAACCCACTCCAGTATTCTTCTCTAGAGCATCCCACGGACAGAGGAACCTGACAGGCTACAGCCCACGGGGTTGCAAACAGTCAGACATGACTTAGCGACTAACCAATAACAACAACAACAAGCAAGTTGATGTACTCATCATGGGAGCACAGTGCTAGATCTTAGTCTGTCTCTATAAAGATCAGCTCTCATTTTATTATCGGTACCACTTGAGGAATACTGAGTTTCAGAAATGGGTCATACATGAGCATAACTCCTGTTGCAATGTCATCCCATCTCCCAACGTCTACCTGAATGTTGAATGATACAGAGTTGTTTTTACTGTCTTCCTTCTGTAAGATTTTTTTTTTTCAATAAAAGAAGTAAGTAGATAGATGAACACAGAAGAACTGGCCTTCTGAGTTGGTCCACATGCCCTTAAACGTACTTTATTTTCATTCTGGGGAAGCAGGGGTTAACATCCAGGATTGCTGAGCTCTAAATATTCTGAATTTTAGAATTCGTGTCACCCTGACATAATGAATGACTGGCTATGGATTGACAGAGATAAAGTATCACAAAGATTTAAAGAGATAGACAAAAAGATAAACATCAGGGCTCTGAAGGTGCGCGGGATCTTTCTCATCACATTCAGGATTGAGTGTACAATTATTTGCGTTTGTCAGGTTGTAAGTCAGCTGCTTCCTACAGACGTCTAATGAGAGCAGTTTGCCAAGCACTTCTTCATGTATTATCTCATTTAATGCTTACCGTAGTCTTGCAAGACAGGTAAATATTTAAGTCTTCTAGAACAGCAGCTCTCAACGTGAGTGATTTGTCCCAAGGGAACATTTATTAATAATAAGGTCTGGAGACATTTTTAGTTGTTACATCTGCAGGGAGTGGGCGTGTTCCTGGCTTCACGTGAGTAGAGATTGGGATGCTACTAAATATCCTGCAATGCACAGGGCCGCTCTCCCTCACCCTTTCCTAAGACATAATGTTCAGTCGCCAAGTCATGTGCAGCTGTTTGGGACCCCATGGACTGCAGCATGCCAGGTCTCACTATCTCCCAGAGTTTGCCCAGGTTCATGTCCAAGCATCTCATTCTCTGTCTCCCTCTTCTCCTTCTGCTTTCAATCTTTCCCAGCATCATGGTCTTCTCTGGACCCAAATATCAATAGTGGAGGCTGGAAAACTGTTCTATAGACAAAGCATTGAGGTTGAAAGAGGATTGCTGATTTGCCTAAGATTGTGTGATGTGCCCTCGGTACACTGAAATCCATCCCTCTGTTTCACTCCCAGAGGAGTTCAAATCTTTTGAAGAAACAAAACTGCTTTAGGGACTTCCCTGGTGGCCCAGTGGTTAAGACTTTGCTCTCCAGCGCAGGGGGTGCGAGTTTGATCCCTGGTCAGCGAGCTAAAATCCCACATGCGTCGGTGCCAAAAAAAAAACAACAACAAAACAAAACCCAAAAAACATAAAGTAGAAGTAATATCATCACAAATTCAACAAAGGCTTTAAAGATGGTCCACATCAAAAAACAAATCTTAATAAAAATGAAATAAAGCTGTTTTAAATATCTTGACCGAACTATTGCATGTAAGCAGCTGAGAGCGGAGCTGCCCTGGTGGAAGTGGGGGTCAGAGGTCCCACTCAGTCTCTTTCTCAGCCCCACCCCTTAATTCTGGACCTTCCCAGGTAGCTCAAACAGTAAAGAGTTTGCCTGTAATGTGGGAGACCTGGGTTTGATCCCTGGGTTGGGAAGATCCCCTGGAGAAGGGAATGGTAACCCACTCTGGTATTCTTCCCTGGAGAAGCCATGGACAGAGTATCCAGGTGGGCTCCAGTCCATGGGATCGCAAAGAGTTGGGTACGACTGAGGGACTAACACCCCCCCCCCAATTCCAGGGATGCACAACCTGGCAACCTCTCCTATCCATTCAAGGGGACACAGAGAACATCAGGACCCTGTTGGCATCCACAGAGCTTCCAGATTTCCCTGAGCTGCTACACTGTTCTGGCAGAGGATGAGAGCATCTGAGTGTGCCTTTTAGTAAGATGTGTTGAGCACTGGCGGGGAGAAGGAAGCATGGGGGCCAAGGAGAAGGCTGCTGCTGGCACCTTCCAGGTGGTGGGAGAGGGGACTGGCAGGATCACGGGTGATAGATGATAGTTGTTTAGTCGCTCAGTCATGTCTGACTCTTTGTGACCCCAGGGACTGTAGCACGCCAGGCTCCTCTGTCCTTCACCATCTCCTGGAGTTTGCTCAAACTCATGTCCATTGAGTCGGTGATGCCATCCAGCCATCTCATCCTCTGATCCCCTTCTCCTCCTGCCCTCAATCTTTCCCAGCATCAGGGTCTTTTCCGATGAGTCAGCTGTTCTCATCAGGTGGCCCGAGTACTGCAGCTTCAACTTCCGCATCAGTCCTTCCAATGAACATTTAGGGTTGATTTCTTTTAGGATGGACTGGTGTGACCTCCTTGCAGTCCAAGGGACTCTCAAGCGTCTTCTCCAGCACCACAGTTCAAAAGCATCAATTCTTCCGTGCTCAGCCTTCCTTATGGCCCAATTCTCACATCTGTAGTTTATAGGCGATAGGGTAGAGTTTAAATGAGGAAGCAGGAGGCTCAGGCATGTTGTGGGATTTTACAGCGCTGTGCTATTGGGTGTCATCAGGCCAAAGGGTGGCATGCCAGGAGCAGGGAGACTCAGCTTTTAGCTGTTGCCTTCTGCGCATGCTGGAGGCATGGAAACAGATGTTGCATGAACCAATTTGCATGTGACCTTTGCACCACCGTGCAGATTTGTTTTCTTGCAATCCACAGTGCTTGTTTTTACTCTGGTTGGAAGCTGGCAAGGCCATGGCAGACAGGTGTCTTCTGCATCCATTCACAGAGAAAGGCGGGTGCTCTGTGTTTCTCTTTCCAGGTATAATCCTGGCTTTCTTCTTTAAGTGTCAGCTTCTGATGAGCTGAACATGGAAATGGCAAAATGAAACTAGGAGGAAGGTTACTAACAACGACCCAGAAGAGAGTGGTTTGTCTTAGGACTTAGCAGGTAATAAGAATCCAAATTCAGAAGAAAACTCTGGATGGATAGGAAAACTCCTGGGAAATTTTAGGTCTGGACAAAGATGTTCATTCCTAAGGGCTTTCTTGCAGAGATGTCAAAAACAAATAATAGAAAGGAGAGTGAGAAAATCTACCTGACATATCTGTCCCTCCCCGGACCTGATCTTGCACAACCCTCTATAAGGAATGTCAATGGTGGGGGGCCCTGCCTTCTGACACCCGCCCTTCTTTTCAGTCATCTCTGACTGCCCTCTCCTCACTTTGTTCACCTGCCTTTAGCTTCTAGGCTTTTTGTTATTTGCACTCACCAAATTTGGGCTTAGCCACTTGCTCTGATCTCAAGATTGCCACAATTTTCTGTTCTTGGATGTCTGCATCCTGACTCCTTCCTACATTCCGGTCTCAGTGCTAATGTCCCCCTCAAAGAGCTGCCCCGGCCACCCATCTAAAATAGCTACCCTACCCAGTCCCTCTAGAATCACTATTTCATTATTTTTTTTAATTTTAATTTTTTTTGACTATGCTGAGTCTTAGTTGCAGCATGCAGGATCTTCAATATTCTTTGGGGCATGTGAACTCTTAATTACAGCTTGTGGGATCTAGTTCCCTGAACAGGGACTGAACCCAGACCTCCTGCATTAGGAATGGGGAGTCTTAGCAACTGGACCATCCAGGGAATTTCCTCATTATTTGATTTTCACTGTCATTATCTGAATTTACCTAACTTGTGTCTGTGTATGCCTACTTAGGCCTATCTGAGGGCTTCCCTGGTGGTACTCAGCTGGTAAAGAATCTGTATGCAATGCGGGAGACCCCGACTTGATTCTTGGGTGAGGAAGATCCCCTGGAGAAGGGATAGGCTTACCCACTCTAGTATTCTTGGGTTTCCCTGGTGGCTCAGACAGTAAAGAATCCATCTGCAATGTGGGAGACCTGTGTTTAATCCCTGGGTTGGGAAGATCCCCTGGAGAAGGGCATGGCAACCCACTCCAGTATCCTTGGCTGGAGAATCCCATGGACAGAGGAACCTGGTGGGCTACAGTCCATGGGATCACAAAGAGTCAGACATGACTGAGTGAGTAAGCACAGCACAGCTCTTGCCCATTTGAATCTCGGAGTCTCCCCCAATTCCCCCATGGGAAGAGAAACCCCTTAGAACAGAGACTTGGTCCATCTCATTTTCTGCTGTGATATCACCAAGGCCTTCGGTGGTATCTGGCACATACTGGCACACAGTAGTTGTTAGCAGTGTTTGTTGAATGAATGAGGAGTGGTGTCTGGGGTTTAAGGGTAGGAGTATGGTTTTAGCTGATGATTTACTGCCTGCCTCATCCCAGCAAGGTCTGGCTTTTGGGACAAGTTGTTGCCGATTATTTGCATTTGCTGAGCAAAGCCTTCAAGTGATCACCGCTTGCTGGGAACCAGCTTCTTTTAGAAAATTTTCAAACTAGATACTGAAGAATTAATCCTGCTTCCTCAAATTGAAGATGTCGTTGATTATAAGAAGCACCATTTGTACCTGTCACTGAGAGAAAAAGAATGCTGCCAGTTGCCATTGAAATACCATCATTGGTTAGAAGCACCTTAAATTTGGAATGCCTTAAAATGTGAAAAAAAAAAAAAAAAGCTTGAGAATTGATAAAGTACAAGATGAGATGGCTTCATCATATGGAGTTCAGGGAAGTGGAGGGGCAGTTTAGGGTCTGGAGTATGTCCTTATTAGTCGTCCCTTCCTTTGANGTGAAAAAAAAAAAAAAAAAAAAGCTTGAGAATTGATAAAGTACAAGATGAGATGGCTTCATCATATGGAGTTCAGGGAAGTGGAGGGGCAGTTTAGGGTCTGGAGTATGTCCTTATTAGTCGTCCCTTCCTTTGAAGGAGCGTACTCTAACACTCGGACGTGGCATGCTTGATGGACCAGAGGAAGCACTGGGTGTGTGCAGGAGGAGGCAGGTATAACTTCTGAGGCTTTCTCAAGAGTGGAGCAAGTGCTCCAGCTTGGGAATGTATCTATGGAAAGGCATTAGAAGAGTTGGTGATAAAAACAAACATAACAACCTAACCAACAGTCAGTGAGTCTAGATTTAAAACAATACTATGAAGGATGTTTTTTTACCCTCTTCAGCCACACTTACTGAAGCTTAGGAAAAGCATCTTTAATTTTCAAAAGGCAGTCAATGGGAAAACAAGATTTGCTTAAAATCCAAATTTACTTTATAGCCAGGTTTACTGAAATGTATCTATTTTACAAAGATAAAAAGAAAATACCTGCAAGCTAATTCAATATCATTATTCTTATTTGAGCTAAAGATAATGGAGTATAATTTCCATTACTGCTGACATTAAGATTAGTTATGTTTCAATACATGTATCATAGCTTCTCCTTTGTGGGGAGCGTCTATGCAGCTGCCAGTGGAGGCTGAAAGCTGACGCCTCCTCTCCTCAGAAGCCCTACACTCACCTCCTGGGCCTGACACAGGGGCTGGTCTCAGGGCATCCCCGCTAGGTGTCAGGACGGCGCTTGAGCATCCCCTGCAGTGACCCCAAGAACCATCGGCTGTTTGTTTGGCTCCTTAAACCTTCTTGGGCTTCCCTGGAGGCTCATGTGATAAAGAATCTGCCTGCAACGCTGGAGACCCAGGTTCCATACCTTGGTCAGGAAGATCCCCTGGAGGAAGGCAATGACAACATGCTGCAGAATTCTTGCCTGGAGAATCCCATGGACAGAGGGGCCTGGGGGGGCTACAGTCCATAGTGTCACATAGAGACGGACACGACTGAAGCGACTTAGCACGTTGAGTGCACAAACCTTCTGGAGTTTCCTATAAAAAAAATAAAATTAGTAAAAGAAAAAAAATCAGCTCTCTGAAATATGTCAGAGAGAGAGAAACAAACATCATATATTAACACACACATAGGGAATCTAGAAAAATGGTACTGATGAGCCTTTTTCCAGGGCAGGAATAAAGATGCAGACACAGAGAACAGGCATGTGGGCACAGGGGCATGGGGAGTGGGGGGAGAGAGTGGGATGAACTGAGAGAGTAGCACTGACATCTGTATATTCCCGTGTTTAAAACAGATGGCTAGTGGGAAGCTGCTGTATAGCACAGGAAGCTCAGCTTGATGCTCTGTGATGACATTAGGGGGTGGGATGGAGGCATAGGAGGGAGGTTCAAGAGGGAGAGGATATATGCATACCTGTAGCTGATTCACATTGTTGTACAGCATAAACTAACACAACGTTGTAAAGCAATTATGTGTGTGTGCGTGTGTGCTAAGTTGCTGCAGTTGTGTCTGACTCTTTGTGACCCTATGGAAGCTCCTCTGTCCATGGGATTCTCCAGGCAAGAATACTAGAGTGGGTTGTCATGCCCTCCTCCAGGGGATCTTCCCAACCCAGGGGTGGAACCCCCATCTCTAATGTCTNCTCCTCTTTTCAGGTTTTAGATGCATATTGACTTTTGCAAAGCTCCCAAGCCATCCCCAGAGAAAGACTGACTGATTTAGGGTAGAGAATGGGGGAGAGGTGTAGCTGTTTTCGATGTTAGTAAACATGACAGCTTGCAGAAGATTAGCAGGAAACCATGAATAAAATCATTGGGATTTGATAAGGGATTTTTCTCGCAGATAATTGAAGATTTTTTCCCTCCACCTCTCCCTCCCCCTCCCCACAAAACTGGAGATGAAGGTCATGAAGATAACACATTATTTATCTCATACTTTTAAAGCAGATGAAAGACAAAAATGCTTAACCTCCTACTGCCCGCGGGGCCTCTGTGCAGTGTTTTTTTGCCATTCTGTCATCTTTTTAGCAGGCGATACTTTCCTTTAATGCCTCCTACTTAATCCTCAATTTTCTTTTAAACATCAGATATTGGCTAGGCTGGAACCTCATTTAGGCAGCAAAGAACTCCAGTGCTCTGTGTCCATGACCAGCTGAGAAGAGAAATATTTTTGATACAAAAGAATAATTCATTAAAGGAGGTAATGAAGGCGATTTAAACCGTCCACCACAAGTATATCACAGAGTGAATAAAGCTCATCGCTCTCAGTTCAGGGTCATGGCTAAATGAAATGTTGTGAAAAGTGAAAGAAAAAAAAAGAAAGCAACTGCACAAATGGGTCAAAAAATCTCAGTGGGGCTCAGTCAAGCCTGACAGTTTCGAATTTGACAAACAAGCAGGATAAAAGGAGAATTCTATTAACATTATGAGAAAAGCCTTATGGTATAAAACACAATTTCCATGTCTTTTTTTTTTTTTTACTCATGGGCATTTACATGGTCTTAGGGAAAAATCTGACTCGGGGCTGAAACTTTGCTTATCCAATAAGAGCACAAGGGATCTCTTCCTCTCATACTCAGCCAAAAAGCATAGATTGTCTATTAACCGGTGTGAACAGTCTGGATAATGCAGAAATGTAGTGTCAGAGTGCAGAGCTGCAAGATAGGGCCCTTTATGCCTGAGAGTCAGCTGGTTAGAGTTCTACAGGGTACCTAGTTGGCAAGGGCAGGGAGAACCACAATCCAGAGAGGATCTACCCATCTACTAAGCAGGTCTGCACTAATCCACAAGTAGTTGGTTGTCTGCCAACCCTGCAGGGTGAGGAGTTTAACATGAAAACTGGAGTATGTGTGCTGTTGAGAGAAGTATCTTAGACCATTCTTCCCTCTTTGTTTCTTCAAAGAGAATTTAAGCTGTATCTTGAGGAGACTTCCCTGGTGGTTCAGTGATTAAGAATCTGCCTTGCGATGCATGGGGCATGGGTTTGATCTCTGGTTGAGGAACTAAGGTCCCACACGTTACAGGGCAACTAAGCCTCAAGTACTGAGCTTTTCTGCTGCAAAAATTGATCCGAAGTGCCACTACTAAAACCTTCGCCAAATAAATAAATGCTAAGTCACTGCAGTTGTATCCTACTCTTTGCTGCTGCTGCTGCTGCTGCTAAGTTGCTTCAGTCATGTCCAACACTTCGAGACCCCATGGCTGCAGCCTACCAGGCTTCTCCGTCCATGGGATTTTCCAGGCAAGAGTACTGGAGTGGGTTGCCATTGCCTTCTCCGATCCTAATCTTTGCGATCCTATGAACTATAGCTCTCCAGGCTCCTCTGTCCATGGAATTCTCCAGGCAAGAGTATTGGAGTGGGTTTCCACGCCCTTCTCCAGGGGATCTTCCCAATCCAGGGATTGAACCTGTGTCTCTTCCATCTTCTGCATTGGCAGGCAGGTTCTTTACCACTAGTGCCACCTGGGAAGCCAAATAAATAAATAATATTAAAAAAAGAGAGAGAGAGACTGTATCTTGGGAAAAGGCAGAAACCATACATCAAGCAGAGGGGTCTTATGGGAGATCTCAGGCAGAGTCAGTCAACAAACAACACGTACACACTTGCTATACATCCGTTTTAAATACAGCAAGTGTGTCCGCTGAATAACTCCATTATACAGCGATACTGTAGAGCACAGGGAACCCTGCTAAGTGTGATGTGGAAGCTTGGATGGGCAGGGAGTTTGGGGAGAGTGGATACGCATCTATATGTGTCTGAGTCTCTTTGCTATATACCTAAAACTGTCACAACATTGGTAACATTGGTAACTTTCTATACTCCAATGTAAAACCTTAAAGAAACTGCAGCTGTGGTGTGGAAGAGGGGAAAGGCACTGTAATACTATTGCAGCTCCCTGAAGGATGCAAGGAAGCCCCATCCTCACATCCCTGCTGGGTGCACTTCCAGCCTCTGTCTGGGTATTTTTGGTGCCAGCTTGCTTGTCACCACATAAGAGTCCAGTCTCTTGTTGGGTGGCTTGACTCCAAGGAATTCCTTTCCCAGATGCAGCCAGCCCCTTGACGATATATAAACTGGCTTCCAGTCTCTTTCGGGAAAACACACGAGACATCTGTTACACATGACAGCCTTCCCAACATTCTGTCTCTCACTCAGGGTCCTTTCCTTTCCGTTTGGATCGAGCCTTTTGCTCCAATGACCATATCCCAGGCCAACTGAGATTGAAGAAAAAGGAATGGAAATCTGGTGAATCTCTCTCTTCCCTTCTTCTCTCTCCTCCACACTCAATTTTTCTTTTTCTGAACTATTTGAGAATAAGTTATAGACATTCGTAGTTGTGCATTTCCTAGAAACAGGAATGTTCACTTACCTAAGCAGAGCTTATCAAAATCCAGCGACATCCACTTACTATGTGTGGTTGCATCCTCAGTCACTCAGTTGTGCCCCACTCTTTGCAATCCCATGGACTATAGCCAACCAAGCTCCTCTGTCCCTGGGATTTTCCCATCAAGAATATTGGAATGCGTTGCTTTCTGCTTCCCCGGGGATCCTTCTCCAGGGGATCTTCCCGACCAGGGATCAAACCCAGGTCTCCTGCACTGGAGGTGAATTCGTTACCACTGAACCACCTGGGAAGAAACAGAGTGTATTTAAGAGTGCTAGCCGCTCAGCCTTTGTGGCCTCATGGGCTCCCAACAGGCTCTTCTGTCCATGAGATTCTCCAGAAAGGAAGACTGCAGTGGGTGACCATTCCCTTCTCCAGGGCATCTTGCTGACCGAGAGCTGAACCCAGGTCTCCTGCATTGTAGGCAGATTCTTTACCATTGAGCCAGCAGGAAAGCAACACTGGGTTAATCTAAATACCTTATTCAGATTTTACCAACTGCTTCACTGATGCCTTATGTAGGAAAGGCATCCATACATGACTACTGGAAAAACCATAGCTTTGAGTAAGTGGACCTTTGTTGGCAAAGTAATGTCTTTGCTTTTAAATATGCTATCTCTGTTGATCATAGCTTTCCTTCCAAGGAGCAAACATTTTTTAATTTAATGGCTGCAGTCACCATCTGCAGTGATTTTGGAGCCCAGGAAAATAAAGTCTATCACCGTTTCCATTGTTTCACCATCTATTTGCCATGAAGTGATGGGACCGGATGCCATGATCTCAGTTTTTTGAATGTTGAGTCTTATTCTGCTACATGTATACATATATCCCTGTGTCATGTCTTTTGGTCTTTGTTAGCTGAATTCCTTGTTCTTTTTTTTTGGGGGGGGGTGCCTGTTACTACTTTGACATTTTTGAAAAGTGTAAATCAGATATTTACAGCATATCCCTCATTTTGGGTTTGCTGATTTTGCTTGTGGTTACGTTCAGGTTATGCATTTTGGTTCAGGAATACCATAGTAGTGATATTCGAGTGATGCTGTGTCTTTCTCAGGACATCTTGTTTGATGTTGACCCTGGTCACTTGGTTAAGCTGATATCTGCCACTGGATACCAGTTTCTACACTGGAAAATTAGTATCATCCTTTTATGATTAATTAATATTTTGTGGGAGGGGAAGATCTCTCAGAGGAGGATGTGGCAACTCACACCATCCCATGGACAGAGGAGCCTGGTGGGCTAGAGTCCACAGGGTTGCAAAGAGTCTGACATGATTTAGCATGCACGCACACTGGGACATCCTCAGGGGGGTGTGGCCAGGAGAGCCTTTGATTGATATTGCCTTTTCCCATTGCTTTCAGAGTCTAACAGCCGCAGGGCAGTGAACAGAAGCTACGTCCCCAGTTTGCTCAGGCTGCATCAGGATTGGCACAGCCACGACACGGCCAATTCCTTCGTTCCGATCCGCCGGGCGCTTCTGCTCTGCCTCAAGCATGTTGCCAAGCTCCGGTCAGGCAGGGAGGCCTTCCTGGCAGCTCAGGGCATGGAGATCCTTTTCAGCACCATACAGGTAATCTGCACGGGGACTGCCTCTGTAGTCGGATGGCATCTGAAGGATGTCATTTAGGACTCACCCTTCACAGAGCTGGGAAATCTCAGTATGTTTCTTGCTTCTTGCTCTGGGCAGATGTTCTGGACTCAAATCCTCATTCCTTCACTCACTCATGTATTAATTGACTCACTTATTTATTACTTATTAGTTGGGTACACCTGGATGGGGAAGATCCCTTGAAGAGTGTGTGGCAACCCACTCCAGTGTTCTTGCCTGGAGAATCCCATGGATAGAGGAGCCCGACAGGCTGCAGTCCATAGGAGCACTCAGAATTGGACGTGACTGAAGTGACTGAGCATGCACGCACAGTGGGTACACACTGAGCAGTGCCGGGATCAAGAGTGTTGCTTTTTTGTTCCTGGGCTATAGTTGCTTTTCAGTGTTGGTTTCTGCTGTATGACAGCGAATCAGCCATGTGTGTACATGTGTCCCCTTCCTCCTGAGCCTCCCTTTCATCCCCACATTCCATTCATCTAGATTATTACAGAGCACCGAGCCAAGCGCCCTATGCTATTCAGCAGATTCCCTCTAGCAATCTAGAGCACATGCTTCAATCCGAATCTCCCAATTCATCCCCATCCCGTGTCTGCACATCTGCTGTCTACATCTGCATCTCTATTCCTGCCCTGAAAATAGGTTCATCCGTACCATTTTTTTAGATTCCATGTACATGCGTTAGTGCTGATTTTAAAGCTAGAGAACCTGGCTTAGATCTCAGACCTTGCGCCTATTGCTGTGCAGTGACTCAATCTCTCTGGGTTTCAACCTTCTTCCTCTTAAAAAAAAAAAAAAGATGAAAGTGATAAAATCTAGGTTTTCTACATGGCCTGGATAAGTTAACATAGAGACGTCTCATTTAGCAGGGTACTGCCGTGACTTCACTGCTTTATGANGGGTGGGGGTGGGCGGTGGGCCACGGAGGAGATTTGTGTTGAATGCTTGCTAGAGCCCAAGACTGGCATAGCAGCTTATGCAGACTTTCTGATTTCAATATTTTTAAAGGATTTGGTGGCTCAGATAGTACAGAATCTGCCTACAATGCGGGAGACCCACGTTTGATCACTGGGTCGGGAAGATCCCCCGGAGAAAGGAATGTCAACCCACTCCAGTATTCTTGCCTGGAGAATTCCATGGACAGAGGAGCCTGATGGGCTGCAGTCCATGGGATCATAAAGACTCGGACATGGCCGAGGGACTAACACTACCTACCTGAAGAGTTTGAAACTGACGATCTTTTTAAAATTGGATTATAATGGCTGTACAATGTTGTGTTTTCCCCTCTCTCTTGAGCCTCCCTCCCACCCTTTCCATCCCACCCCTCTAGGTCATCACAGAGACTGAGATGAGCTCCCTGTGCCATACAGTAACTTCCCACTAGCTATCTGTTTTGTGCATGTTGATGTATATATGATGGTCTTGCTCAAGAGTCCAAGCTTCTGTCCAATGCACCAGAGGTTCTCCAAATTGAGTGTGATCAAAGCTGCTACATGGGGGCAAGGTCCCTATCCTCAGAGATTTTGATTCAGTTGGTCTGTGATGGAGCCTAGAATTTGTGTTTTTAACAAGTTCCCACGTGATGCTGCTGCTTCTGGACTGGGGATCACACTTGGAGAACCGCTGTCCTGTACCATTTTTATTGGTGTTTGTGGTGTCCTTACAAGTCTACTAGGCGTGAAAATGACTGAGAAAGAACTNCTAGAATTTGTGTTTTTAACAAGTTCCCACGTGATGCTGCTGCTTCTGGACTGGGGATCACACTTGGAGAACCGCTGTCCTGTACCATTTTTATTGGTGTTTGTGGTGTCCTTACAAGTCTACTAGGCGTGAAAATGACTGAGAAAGAACTGTTTTTGTGTCCTTCCCACAGCTCCTGCCCATCATAGTGTTCTTCACTTTGCTGCTGAGGTCACTGCTTGCCATGTTTCTCTCTCAATAACCCCACCTCTTTGTTTCTTGGGTCCTGCATCCTTGCACAGATTCTCTGAGCATCCTTTAAATGTTTGGAGGATCACATTGCCCATAATGCAGTGAGGCTGTGTGTAACATACTGGGATCTTGCTGGAGCTTTGCATGAGGAAGGAGAAAGTATGTTGACAATTTGCATGTAAGGTTAAAAAAGAACCCCTGCTAGGATGCCCTGAAATAGCTTGAGATAGTTACCGATTTTGAGAAATGGGTAATTGCAGATGGAATAAACTTGTATGAGATAATCAGATTAAGGGGCCACTCAGTCTCTGGAGCCAGAACAGCTTCTGAGACCTAAAACTTTGCTATGATTGGTTGTTTGGAAGCTTAATTACATGTCATAATCACCCAGAGCACTCACTTATACACACTGGACTCCACTCCCAGACTGTCTCATCATTAGATCTGAGCTAAGGTACAAGATTCTGCATTTCTCATAAGTATTCAGGTGATGTTAATGTTGCTGGTCTGGAACCCTCACTTTGAGAACCACAAGAGTAAGCCATGATAGCCTTTTTAAAAGTTGCAGCACTATCTATAATAGCCAGGACATGGAAGCAACCTAAATGTCCATCAAGAGGGAAATGGATAAAGAAGATGTGGTATGTATTTACAATGGGATATTGTTGTCGTTGTTAAGTTGCCAAGTCATGTCTGACTGTCTGCTACTCCCTGGACTGCAGCATGCCACACCTCCCTGTCCCTCACCATCCCCTGGAGACTTCCCAAGTTCATGGTCATTGCGTAAGTGATGCCATCCAGCCATCTCATCCTCTGAGCCTCTCTTCTCCTTCTGCCCTCAATCTTTCACAGCATCAGGGACTTTTCCAATAAGTCGTCTGTTCACATCCGATGACTGAAATACTGGCGCTTAAGCTTCAGCATTAGTCCTTCCAGTGAATATTCAGGGTTGAGTTTGATCTCCTTGCTGTCCAAAGGACCTCCAGGAGTCTTCTCCAGCACCACAGTTCAAAGAAATCAGTTCTTTGATGTTCTGCCTTCTTTATGGTCCAGCTCTCACAACTGTACATGACCACTGGGAAGACGATAATCTTGACTACATGGACCTTTGTTGACAGAGTAATGTCTTTGCTTTACTCAGCCATGAAAAGGAATGAAGTTGTTCATTTGCGGAGACATGTGTGGACCTAGAAACTGTTATACAGTGTGAAGTAAGTCAGAAAGGGAAAAACAAATACCATATAATAACACATACATGTGGAATCTAGAAGAAATGTTATGTGTGTGTCCTTAGTCGCTCATTTATGTCCAACTCTTTGTGACCACATGGAATGTTGCTGCCAGTCTCCTCTGTCCATAGAATTTTCCAGGCAAGAATAACAGATCTAGTTGCCATTTCCTACTCCATGGCATCTTCCTGACCCAGGGATCGAACCCAAGTCTTCTCCTTGGCAGATGGAATCTTTACCACCACACCACCTGGGAAGCCAAAAAAATGTTATAGATGAACTTCATTGCAAAGCAGAAATAGAGACACAGACACAGAGCACAAATATATGAATTCCAAGATGGGGAGGAGGGGGGCTAGGGTGAATTGGGAGGCTGGGACTCGCATATATGCACTACTGTGTTTAAAATAACTACTGAGAACCTACTGTACAGCACAGGGAACTCTACTTGATGCTCTCTGATGACCAGAATGGGAAGGAAATCCAAAAAAAGAGAAGATGTATGTGCACATATAGCAGATTCACTTTTCTGCACAGTAGAAACTAGCATAACGTTGTAAGGCAACTGAACCCCAGTAAAAATTAATTACAGAAAATACAAAGCTGCAGCCACGATCATGTGCTCAAGAAGGGTGAGAGGCCAAATCTTGATTCATCAGGACCCTGTCTGTCCACAGGACTGATTTCCCCAGCACTGTGGATCTCCCAAGGGAGTGTTAGCCACTTGGGATCGGGAGCTTAGTACACTGGAGGTCAGGGTGATCGGAGCTCATTTACTCTTTATTCAGTAAATGTTTCCTAAGCTCCTGGTTTGTGACAGGCACTGGGGTTAGGGCACATGTTCAAGGAGGTGATTAGAGTTTCCATCCTCCTCAGGAAGCCTACTCTCTTACAGGGGAAATCAGGATCACTGTTGTATAGGCAGCAGGTAGTACAGATGGGGCTTCCCAGGCGGCACTAGTGGTAAAGAACCTGCCTGCTAATGCAGGAGATGTGAGAGATGCGAATTTGATCCCTGGGCCGGGAAGACCCCCTGGAGGAGGGCATGGCAACCCACTCCAATATTCTTGCCTTGAGAATCCCCATGGACAGAGGAGCCTAGTGGGTTACAGTCCATGAGATTGCAAAGAGTCAGACACGACTGAAGGGACTTAACACTCATGCCCACGTGATAGAGATGATTATTTGCAGAGTAGACTTCAACTTGTCAGGCCTCATGCTGGCTGCCCTAGAGGGGAGCATCCCAGGGCACGAGAGGAGGAGGAGTTAGGAGGGCAAGGGTCAGACCATGAGAGGCGAGGCAGGAGATGCTGATGGCTTTGGCTGGTGAGAAGCATTTGTTTAGTCACTCAGTCCGCTTGCGACCCCATGAACCATAGCCCACCAGGCTCCTCTGTCCATGGGACTGCCAACAGGCAAGCATGCTGGAGTGGGTTGCCATCTCCTCCTCCAGGGGATCTTCCCAGCCCAGGGATGGAACCCGCGTCTCCTGCATTGCAGGCAGATTCCTTACCACTGAGCCACCGGGGAGGCCCAGTGAGAAGCAGATCTGGAGCTTAAACCCAGGACCGTTTCTTCCTTGAGTGCCTCTTCCACTGGAACATCTCATTTTGTTATTGTGAGAATTGTTTCTAGGACTCTGCTGTGAGTTAGCAGTGGTCTCCTAAGATCTTTTCAGATTCTTATGAGATCTTATGATCCTAATGATGCCTCCTGGCATCCTCCTAGCTCACTTACCGAGTGTTTGCTATTAGGCACTCATCTTACGTATAACTCATTTAATTCAGACACAGTCTTTATCAGAGAGGTTCTGATAGCATCTCTTCTTTACAGATAAGGAAGTTGAAAAGAGAGGTATAGTAACTCACCAGGGTTCCGAGTTGTACAGTGAGTCCTCGTCAGCCCAGGATTTGTTTGTTTGTTTTTTTTCAACATTAAACTTTTTATTTTATGTTAGGGTATAGCCAGTTAACAGTGTTGTGGTAGTTTTAAGTGATTAGCAAAGGGACTCAGCCATACATATACATGTATCCATTCTCCCCCAAATTCCTGTTCCATCCAGGTTGTCACATAACATTGAGCAGAGTTCCCTGTTCTCTGCAGTAGGCTATCCATTTTGAATATAGCAGTGTACATGGTCTTTCCAAACTCCCTAACTATCCCTTCTCCCCGGCCACTGCAAGTTCATTCTGTAAGTCTGTGAGTCTCTTTCTGTTTGGTAAATATGTTCATTTGTATCATTTCTTTTTAGATTCCACATATAAGGGGCGTCATACAATACTTCTCCTCGGTCTGACATACTTCACTCAGTATGGCACTCTCTAGGTCCATCCATGAGGCTGCAAGGGGCATTATTTCATTCTTTTTGTGGCTGAGAAGTACTCCATTGTGTACACGCACCACATCTTTATCCGTTCCTCTGTCGATGGACATTTAGGTTGCCTCCATGTCTTGGCTACTGTGAACAGTGCTGCCGTGAACATCGGGGTGCAGTCAAGGACTTGAATTCAGATGGCCTTGCTCTGATCTGAGCTGTGTGCTGTCCTCTATTTCACTTACATATTATGAAAGTAGGATATTTATCATCCCACCGCTGACTCAATGATATTAAACGTGAGTTGAATAGTTTAAGCACTCTTGTATTTCATCATCTTTTTCAAGTAGAAGGTGGATGATTTGGAGTTACGGGAAGAGTGCGCCTATAGATGTCACCTTTGCCCCAGTTCTGAGATATTTGTCCACAGAGATCCTATATCTTGGAGTCTTATCATTTGATGATACACAACACAAGTGACTACTCTGCATTTGCAGGAGCCGGAGGGTGCATGCCTGCTTAAATTTTGTGTCCTGAGCCCCTTCTTGCCTCATCTGGGTCTTGGTCATGATGCATTAAGACTAGGAAATGTTGGCAAGAGATGTAGGCATTTCTGTTCCAATAACTTGGACTCAAGGATCATCTTTATTCTTTTAAATTAATTTTTATTGGAATATGGTTGCATTTGGAGTAGGAAATGGCAATCCACTCCAGGATTCTTGCCTGGAAAACACCACGGATGGAGGAGCCTGGCTGGTTACAGTCCATGAGGTCGCAAAGAGTTGGACACAACTGAGCATGCGTGCACACAGTTCCTTTACAGTCTTGTGTTCCTTTGTGCTGTGCAGCAAAATAAGTCAGCCACACACACACACACACGTCCCTTCTTTTCTTGTTTCCTTCTCACTTAGGTCACCTGGAGCACTGAGGAGAGCTTCCTTAGCTTCCCAGTAGGTTCTCATTAGTGGTCTATCTTACACATAGTATCAGTCCAAGGATCACCTTCAAATTCATAAATGTTTTCTCTGGAGTAGAGCAGACACCCAGGATAACATTATCCCTAATGTCTAGGTTTCTGTAGACACCATCACCCAAAGTCCGTTCATGGCATGGCCTAATCCAAGAGGGCACTTGGGCTTGACTCCATCCTTTCACTTGCTTTTCACCTGCACCATCCCACACGAAGTAAAACACTGTTTCCATCATCAGCAATGATACCAATGGCAGTCATAGACTGTCCAGAGCACTGCCAGTTTTGATCAAGTTTCCTGGCCTGGACTTGGCTCCATATCTCCTAAGGGTGTAACTCAGAGCATTACCTCTGGTCAGTCATCCACCTCACTCACCTCTCTTTATCGTCCACATTCAGTTCTCTCTTTTTCCAACCCTCATAGCTTTCACTAAGCACTTGAAACTATTTGAGCAGTCCCAGTGATGAAGTGGGCTTGTTGGGTAACTCAGATTTTGGTAAAGGATCCACCTGCAATGCAGGAGACCTGGCATCAGTCCCTGGGTTGGGAAGATCCCCTGGAGAAGGCAAAGGCTACCCACTTCAGTATTCTGGCCTGGAGAATTCCATGGACAGAGGAGCCTGGTGGGCTACAGTCGCAAAGAGTTGCACTTGACTGAGTGACTAAGTCTTACTTAAAGTGATGAAATAGCCTCGACTAATTTATTTTCCATGGAAAGTGTTTCCTGCTGTTGGTTCAGGTTACCTGGTTGGTATTATCTGAGCACAATGAAAAGAGATAGCATTGTTATTTTCTTTATGATGTGGACCAATTTTAAAGTCTTTATTGAGTTTGTTACAATATTGATTTTGTTGCTTTTATGTTTTGGTTTTTTGATTGCAAGGCATGTGGGATCTTAGCTCTCTGACGAGAGACTGAACCCACACCTTCTGCATTGGAAGGTGAAATCTTACCCATTGGACCACTAGGGAAGTCCCAGGCATTCTTAATTATTTTAAGAACTTTCTGTTTTGAAAGTTGGCTTACTTTTATTTCACTCTGGAGTCATTTGGGTAGCTTGAATTCATGGCTTACATTTTAGTAAATTTTTTCTCTCCATGTTCTTTCCTGTGGGGTCTGAAGGTGCCAGGCAGGGCATCATTGTAGACAGTCCCTGCTCTGTGGCATGTTCTAAAGCATCCTCCATATCTCTTGCTATGACTTATTGGCCTCAGAGCTTACTGGTAGCCCTTTAGGAATATCACGCTGGAGGCGTTCACTAATCAACTCTCTGTACCAAATTCAGGAGACAAAATGTTTACTAAGACACTGAAGAAATTGACCATGCTTTTGCCAAAGAGACCCGGACCACTCCCAACTTTCTCTCTCTCTCGCTCAGTTTAGTATACTTGTTCTCACATTTTTCACGGTGCCTGAAAAGCAGGATCTTGTCATGTTCCATCAGTATCAAAATGTTACCTCTTGCAAACTCAATTTTTCTTCGCTTTGTCTTGCTACCAAGAGGGACAGACACTGTGGAAGCGCTTTGAGAAGAGGCATGCTATTTAATTTAGGCTCTTGGGATTCTCTTAATCTTTCTTCCGATTTCATATTTTATATTTTCCTTGATATTTCCCTCTCGGATAATAGCTGAAAGAGAACAGCAAGACTTCTATCAGTTCAGCTGCTCATTTTCTAATCTAGGGGATAATTCACAGTGACACATGGATGGTTGAAGGAAGATGCCATTTCCTTTCCTTCCCTCAGCTCTTCTAGACAATGTCTTACCTTAGGTGCAGCCTCCCTTAAAACTCTTTCAGATATATTTTCAGACTTAATTCACTCCAGTAATACATGAGCTGTAAAAGAGAAATAAAACTAGATGATAGACTGGACCAAAGCAGATTCTATATTCGGCAAAATGCTACGTTAGAGTGTTCGGATTAGATGGTCTACCTTAAGGGTATTTACTGTGCATTTAGGCTGTGTGCAGTTCATTACCTAAAATACCATTGTAGCAAAGGGACTCTGCACAAGACGGTGGTGTCTGATAGGATATTCTCTTTGTTTAGAACTGCCTGGATGACCAAAGTCTGGAGCCTGTCATCTCCATTGGTCTTCAGATCCTGAGACAATGCTACCCTAAGAGTCCACTTCCCTTGGTCACAACCAGCAGCGCTTATTTTTTTCCAGTCCCTGGGATCGTCACCTCTGAAGCTCCACGTGTTCTAACTGAAGGTAAATATGTGGATATACAGATCTTCCTGTGGCTCAGTGGTAAAAAGTCCACCTACCTATGCAGGAGAGGCGGGTTTGATCCTTGGGTTGGGAAGATCCCCTGAAGGAGGAAATGGCAACCCACTCTAGTATTCTTGCCTGGAGAATCCCATGGACAGAGAAGTCTGGCAGACTGCAGTCCATAGGGTCACAAAGAGTCAGACACAACTGAGTGACTAAGCACGTACACAATATGTGGGTAGTTATTCTGTACTCATTTTGCGAGCTCTAAGCTTTATGATGAATTTTTGCATTTGGGTAATATTTCAGAGGAATGTGGATGAAAGTAGAATTGGTGTTTTTTTTTTGTTTTTGTTTTTGTTTTTGCTTTTTACAGATTAACCATGATTATCTAATAAGCTAATTAGAGATATGAATGAAAAGGCAAATTTTTCATAATACCAAGCTAATTAATTTTGTCCTTTATTATTAATTGTTGCTAGTTTGCATCACTGACTTGATGGACATGAGTTTGAGTAGGTTCCAGGAGTTGGTGATGAACAGGGAAGTCTGGCAAGCTGCAGTCCATTCGGTTACAAAGAGTTGGACACGACTGAGTGATTCAACTGAACTGACTGATGGAATGACTGTATAGTCATCTCAGCTGATTTAAAAAAAAAAATCTATTTCCAGTCCCATGATGGAGTCCCTCCACTGTACAGACTGGTTCTGGAATGAATTTTCCCTAAGGATGGAATTGAAATCAAATTTTTGCTGTTTACCACCTTTTGCTGTTTACCACCCCCACAGTAGTCATGTTAGAATACTTGACAGTGTGACCGTCCAAGTCCAAGAAGATTTTGTTGTCAGAAGATTCTAGTGGTTTTCAACTTTGTCCTTTTTGCAGGGAACAGATTTTCTGTAGGCATGATCTTGTTGCAATGACACTGGATGCTTTCTTTGGACTTTTGTTTTAAACAAGTTCCTTCATACTAAAATTAGGGAGTCAATCAAAGTGCTGTTGACATCCCAGCAGCTTTAACATGTATGTGATCACTAAACTCTGGCAATGTTAGTTGCATAACTACTTCTATATTGAGTGGAGAAAGCCAGAATGGTCCATGTGCCTGCTAAGTCGCTCAGTCATGTCCAAATCTTTGTGACCCCATGAACTATAGCCTGCAAGGCTCCTTCTTCCATGGGGTTCTCCAGGCAAGAATACTGGAGTGGTCTGCCATTTCCTCCTCCAGGGGATCTTCCCAACTCTGGGACTGAACCTGTGTCTCCTGCATTGCAGGCATATGCTTTACTGCTTGAGCCATCTGGGAAGCCATGTGTCATTTTATTCTGCACTCGTTTTGCATTCAGCATGGGGCAGCACTTTAGACTTCATGAGATAGNAAAAAAATCTATTTCCAGTCCCATGATGGAGTCCCTCCACTGTACAGACTGGTTCTGGAATGAATTTTCCCTAAGGATGGAATTGAAATCAAATTTTTGCTGTTTACCACCTTTTGCTGTTTACCACCCCCACAGTAGTCATGTTAGAATACTTGACAGTGTGACCGTCCAAGTCCAAGAAGATTTTGTTGTCAGAAGATTCTAGTGGTTTTCAACTTTGTCCTTTTTGCAGGGAACAGATTTTCTGTAGGCATGATCTTGTTGCAATGACACTGGATGCTTTCTTTGGACTTTTGTTTTAAACAAGTTCCTTCATACTAAAATTAGGGAGTCAATCAAAGTGCTGTTGACATCACAGCAGCTTTGACATGTATGTGATCACTAAACTCTGGCAATGTTAGTTGCATAACTACTTCTATATAGAGTGGAGAAAGCCAGAATGGTCCATGTGCCTGCTAAGTCACTCAGTCATGTCCAAATCTTTGTGACCCCATGAACTATAGCCTGCAAGGCTCCTTTTTCCATGGGGTTCTCCAGGCAAGAATACTGGAGTGGCCTGCCATTTCCTCCTCCAGGGGATCTTCCCAACTCTGGGACTGAACCTGTGTCTCCTGCATTGCAGGCATATACTTTACTGCTTGAGCCATCTGGGAAGCCATGTGTCATTTTATTCTGCACTCGTTTTGCATTCAGCATGGGGCAGCACTTTAGACTTCATGAGACAGTGCTCTTGCATGCCTACATTTGCACTAATTACACATTCAATAATCGCTAGCCTGTGTTGAGGTCTTGCGCACTTAATAATATCCTCCTAGTTGTAAGAAAAAGTACTAACCATAGTGTTCTAAGAATTGCAACCCTCTGTTTTTTTTCCCCCACTTAGACGATTATGAAGATGATGGTGAGGAAGAGGAGGACAAAGACTCAGACTCTGAAGATGTGAAAGAGGAAGTAGGTACACTTGCCCTTGATTCAGATGCTCTCCACTTTCACATTTCTCAAAGGAAATTGCCCTTTTCTATGTTCAGCTGAACCCAGAGTAAATTTTAAGGACACGTTTTTGTACTTCCCTGGTAGCTCAGCTGGTGAAGAATCTGCCTGCAATGCAGGAGATCCCGGTTTGATTCCTGGGTCGGGAAGATCCCCTGGGAGAAGGGATAGGCTTCCCACTCCGGTATTCTTAGGCTTCCCTGGTGGCTCAGCTGGTACAGAATCCGCCTGCAATGTGGGAGACCTGAGTTCAATCCCTGGGTTGGGAAGATCCCCTGGAGAGGGAAACGGCCACCCACTCCAGTATTCTGGCCTGGAGAATTCCACGGAGTGTATAGTCCAGGGGGTCGCAAAGCATCAACACGACTGAGCAGCTTTCACTTTGCTCTTCCACTCCGGGGCCCCAAAGATACCGATGCTCAGTTAATGACTGCTGCTGTTGCCATTTTCCTCGGTAGGTCCTGTACAAGCTTATTGTCACATCAGAGGCTGTCCATTATTAACGCACTAGTATTCCATCAGGATGAGCCTCAGGTAGACACTCCTGGTTGGTGTATTTAATAAGTGTGAATGGCATTCAGGCAGACACCACGTAAAGATTTTCTAGGAAACTTCTTTCTGGTGGATCTCCAGTATCTTTGTAAGTTAGCCTTTTCACTCACTCTGTACACACAGGCCCACTGTGCTGTACAGCTCCATTTACCTCAGAGTTGATGTGAACTGTGTTCCTTTGGCTTGTATTGTGAACATCCTAACCAGTAGGAGAGTGATGCCTGTCGGTCTCTATCACTGCTACCCTGTGCTATAGAGTGGAGGCCAGCAAACTTTCTATGAGAGGTCGAATGATCATCGCTCTAGGCTTCGTGGAGCGTTCAGTCTCTGTTGCAACGACTCAGCTTTGCTGTTGTAGCACAAAGGTGCAAACAATAGGGACAGAGGGCACAGTCTACTGACTGCATTTCTAGAAAAGACTTTCTGAACGCTGGCACTGTTGGCATTCGACCAGATAATTCTTAGTTGTGGTGGCTTGTCTTGTGCATTGCAGGGTGTTTAGTAGGATCCCTGACCTCAGTGCGCAAGCTGCTGGTGACACCCACCACTTTGACCCCTCAGTCATGAACAGACCTGTCCCTGTTGTTTAGTCACTAGATCGTGTCTGACTCTTGGTGACCCCATGGACTGCGGCCCTCAGAGCTCCTCTGGGATTCTCGAGGCCGGAACACTGGAATGAGTTGTCATTTCCTTCCCCAGGGGATCTTCCTGACCTAGGGATCGGGATCAAACCTGAGTCTCCTGTATTCTCGAGTCACCCGAGAAGCCCAAAACTGTCTCTAGGACTTGCCACATATCTCTGGGCGGGGGCGGGGATCACTCTGTGGTTGAGAACTACTGCTCTAGAAAAATGATAATTCATCTATGAGTTATAATTATATCTCCATTTCTGTTGGTGGCTATGAACAAGTTCCTTCAAGTTACGTTCCTTAATTTTGACACCGGGGAAATAAGACTGAAAAGCATGTGCTAGCTTTTATGACATTCCTGGAGATGAAGTCAGAGTTTAAAAATCTGTCTATCTATTTATCATCTATCATCTGTATGTCTATCTATGTATCTCATGTCTATTTATGTACCTGCCTATATGTCTGTCATCTATATTTGTTGATATATCTATCATTTACCTACCTTTCTATTATGTATATGTCTATTTACCTGTCTCATGTATATTTGTCTATCAACCTACCTACCTACCTATCATCTCTATCTATAGTTCTATGTATTTCACCTTTATCTATCTATATATTTATCTATCTACCTATCTATCGTCTCTGTGTTAATTTATATATCTCACATCTACCTACCTATCTATATCTGTCTATCAAACTCACCTGTATCTATCTGTTCATCTATCTAGCCATCCATCATTCCATCCTCCTCTCTCCCTTCTCTTCCACCTACATACCTACCTAGAGAGAAAGGGACTTTTTGCATTCTCTATCATAATAATCACCCACCTTGCTACTGGTAGTACTAGACATAGAGGGTCAACCTCTTAGCGAGGTCACTAGGTTAAGGCTGTTACTGATATTGTGGTGTGCTCAGGGTTTTGCTGATAAACAGAATCATTTTTGAAGTCATCAGAAGCAAACTGGCTCTTTGCTGTGGCTTGCCAGTGCCGGCCTATGGAGAACTTGCTGAATTATTTTGAATAATACTGTGCTGCTGCAGTCATTCATCAATGCCACTTTCCCTCCCCTCTTGCGGGCTCCTTGATAACTGAATGTTTGATGCGGAGCATCAGTAATCTCTTGTATCTGATATGAAGGGACAAGTTGCAGGCTGGTGCCTGACTTCACACAGCATGGGGCTGTGGTGTGGGGAGCTCTCAGAGCATCTCCCTGTCCCCACCCCTGGCTCTGCAGATGATGGTGCGTTGGGATGGAGTGGAATCTAAACAAATAAATAAACCCAGCTGGGAAGGAAGCATAAGACAAATGAGTGAGGCCCTGGAAATAATTCATCAAGAGCCTTCAAGCCAAGGAGAAGGTGAGAAGTTAGTGTGTGAGCATGCATTGTAGAGAAACAGAGGAACACTGGAGTAAGGGCTTGATTCTGGGGGTGTTGCAAGAGCCAGGGAACTGGTGCCCCAGCAACCTTGCTTTCCCCAGGAGAAGCCAGCAGCATTTTCTCCTAGATATGTGGCCAAGCCCTCCCAGGTGATGCTAGTGGTAAAGAACCTGCCTGCCAATGCAGGAGATGTAAGAGATGCAGGTTTGATCCCTGGGTCAGGAAGATCTCCTGGAGGAGGAAATGGCAACCCACTCCAGCATTCTTGTCTAGAGGATCCCATGGACAGAAGAGCCTGGCGGGCTATGGTCCACAGGGTCGAGAAGAGTCAGACATGAGTGAAGTGACACAGCAGCAGCAGCACATGGGCAAGAAACCAAGAGTATTTATTTCTGGCCGGAGAAGTAACCCAGGCCTTTAATTTATGGCCTTTCCATTTGAAAAATCTTAGTTGCTAATCGGGATAAGTCTGTTAGAAAGAATTATTAAAAGGAACTTCTTATATCTGTAAAGGGTCTTGAGTGTGGATAGTCAGATGCTGTTCTTTGATTGAAAAGTGTCATCATAAGGAAGGAAAAGCTTACAATGAATATCAACTGGGAGTTGGCCATGATTTTTTCTTTATGAAAATAAACATTAGATTTAGATAGACCCTGGAGAAGAGGATGTACGGAGTGAATTCAAGCTCTTCCTTCCTTTTTTTCTTCCTCTAAAACTTTTTATTTCTTTCAGATATTTTCTTGGATATGATACATGTGTGCAGCAGTATGCTAATTTCTTAGAGATGATATTATACAAAAGCAAATGAGACAGTTTTTATCTTCAAAGAAATCAGTCTGGTCAACTTGGGGATTGTCTCTGCCAGAGTTCAAATTAGTCCCTTCAAAAGGCTATTGAACTCAAATCTAATACTGGCCAAAGTCAGTATTGGAAAGGTCCAATCTGAGGAAGAAGGACCTTATCTGGGTTGTATGGGTTCCAGAATCCCTAAATGATGAAGCTTGTCTGGGTTCTGTGAGTGCAGAGAAGTTGGTCTACTGATAAATAAATATAAATGGTATTTATAAAATATGGAAGGAGTTGACAACCTGCCTGAATACCTGGAGATTCAGAGGTCAAGATTCAATTTTTAAAGACCAGAAGGGATCTCTAGGGGAATTCCCTGGTGTTCCAGTAGCTAAGACTCTGAGCTCCCAATGCAGCGGGCCAAGGTTTGATCCTTGGTTGATCGGGGAACTAGATCCCACATGCTGCAACTAAGAGCTGGTGTAGCCAAATAAACAAATAAATATTTTTCAAAAAGTAATGGTCTCTTACAAGTACTCCACTTTACTATTACAGTGAGAAAGGCATCATAGACAATATATAAATGAATGGGCATGGTTGTATTATGATAAAACTTTATTCACAAACAAGCAGTGGGTCATCAGTCGTGACCTATGTACATAGTTGTGGTCATCAATTGTGACCCTATGTACCATAGGCCGCCAGGCTCCTCTCTCCATGGGGTTCTCCAGGCAAGAATGCTGAAGTTGGTTCCCGTGCCATCTTCCAGGGGATCTTCCTGTCTCAGGGAATTGAACCTGTGTCTCTTATGTCTCCTGCATTGGCAGGTGGGTTCTTTACCACTAGCACCATCTGGGAAATCCATAGATTGCTAACTTCTGCTCTAATGCTAAGTAGATCACCTAGTCAGGCTAAAATTCATGGGCTACCGAACACTCTTCACACCAGACATACTGGCCTTACTTGCTGGTGGGGAGATGCTTCTCAATGCTTTCCAGGTTGCATTTCTATTGTTGCCACCTCAGGACATGGCTGAGGCTGGAGCAGAGATGGTGGAATCAAGGAGGATCTGACAGATGAAGCTGGAAAGGATAAGTCTTGGGATCTCTAATACCAGGCTAAGGAATTTGGGTCTGAAAATATCATCATATCAACCTCACGGGAATCTGTATTTCTTTTAATTTAAAGTTTGGAGGGAAATTGCAGAAGATGGATGAAATATTGCATTTTTATCCCCTGAATTAGGAATATAAACATTTATTTTTACAATTCACTTGATTTAGGGAAGACTAATCTAGACTCTCAGGACTCTCAGATTTTTCCTTAACTAACAAAACAGACTCCTAAACTATAGGGTAGAATCTGCACACCTCCCTTCTACCCCATTTTATTAGGGAAACTTGATCTAGGAGAAGCACATAGAGATGAAGAGATTAAACTGTTTGATTCTTGATGTCCTTTCTCTGTATAAATCTATAACCTTTGGAAAATAGAGACTTGTTTGGAGGAGAGTCACCATCACTATAAAACTGTTATGAAATGATGATCTAGAAGAAGAAGAATAAAGGGTCTGGGATTATTCAGTCCAATGAAGAAATGGCTGGTGGTGACTTGGTAAACTTTTAGATGTACAAAGAGATAAAGGTGCAGCCAGAGGTTACAACCACCTCCTCAGAGCATGGGATGCCGGGAGCCAGCACAGGAGATCCCACCCATAACAAGGTCATGCAGAGGAGACCTGACAGGCAAGGCGGATCAGGACTCGAGGGACTCCCTGGGCCTGCTCGAGCATCTACCCCAAACCAAAATCTGTCTGTCTACTGTATACTATATTATGACTTTCACCAACTCTTCTGACATTAACAGGGGGCTATCCCTGACCACCTTTCTTTCTCTGGAGAAAATCAACTTAAGGCTCTAGATGATAAGTCTCCTGGGAATGAAAGGAGCATTTCAATTCAACCCACCCTGTTAGCATTCTAGCTTGCTTGGAAGGTTTATCCAGACTCTTGCAACTATGCATATGATTGTTCATAAACCATGACATGGGAAGCCTAAGCATTCTAAAAATATAGAGCCCTTTGAGGGGTGAAAAAGTTTTATTAAAATAATACTGNAAATTCATGGGCTACCGAACACTCTTCACACCAGACATACTGGCCTTACTTGCTGGTGGGGAGATGCTTCTCAATGCTTTCCAGGTTGCATTTCTATTGTTGCCACCTCAGGACATGGCTGAGGCTGGAGCAGAGATGGTGGAATCAAGGAGGATCTGACAGATGAAGCTGGAAAGGATAAGTCTTGGGATCTCTAATACCAGGCTAAGGAATTTGGGTCTGAAAATATCATCATATCAACCTCACGGGAATCTGTATTTCTTTTAATTTAAAGTTTGGAGGGAAATTGCAGAAGATGGATGAAATATTGCATTTTTATCCCCTGAATTAGGAATATAAACATTTATTTTTACAATTCACTTGATTTAGGGAAGACTAATCTAGACTCTCAGGACTCTCAGATTTTTCCTTAACTAACAAAACAGACTCCTAAACTATAGGGTAGAATCTGCACACCTCCCTTCTACCCCATTTTATTAGGGAAACTTGATCTAGGAGAAGCACATAGAGATGAAGAGATTAAACTGTTTGATTCTTGATGTCCTTTCTCTGTATAAATCTATAACCTTTGGAAAATAGAGACTTGTTTGGAGGAGAGTCACCATCACTATAAAACTGTTATGAAATGATGATCTAGAAGAAGAAGAATAAAGGGTCTGGGATTATTCAGTCCAATGAAGAAATGGCTGGTGGTGACTTGGTAAATTTTAGATGTACAAAGAGATAAAGGTGTAGCCAGAGGTTACAACCACCTCCTCAGAGCATGGGATGCCGGGAGCTAGCACAGGAGATCCCACCCATAACAAGGTCATGCAGAGGAGACCTGACAGGCAAGGCGGATCAGGACTCGAGGGACTCCCTGGGCCTGCTCGAGCATCTACCCCAAACCAAAATCTGTCTGTCTACTGTATACTATATTATGACTTTCACCAACTCTTCTGACATTAACAGGGGGCTATCCCTGACCACCTTTCTTTCTCTGGAGAAAATCAACTTAAGGCTCTAGATGATAAGTCTCCTGGGAATGAAAGGAGCATTTCAATTCAACCCACCCTGTTAGCATTCTAGCTTGCTTGGAAGGTTTATCCAGACTCTTGCAACTATGCATATGATTGTTCATAAACCATGACATGGGAAGCCTAAGCATTCTAAAAATATAGAGCCCTTTGAGGGGTGAAAAAGTTTTATTAAAATAATACTGGTGAAGGGTTTCATTGTTGAGCCAATGCTTGCTGCCAAGTTCCCATATCCCTTATCCATTGTGTGCCTGGGAGTGCATTGTTAAAATGTAAGAAAAACAAGTAGTAGCCTTGGTATTAACCACATCAGACCTTAAGCTAATAAGTTTTTGTTGTTGTTGTTGTTGTAACCCACTGCACCTCTGTTCCATGAGAAAGTAACTCTGTTTAGTACTTTCTGAGGCTGACACAGATTAGAGGTATAAAGAAAAAACACTTCAAGTTTTCTGGTTGATCAACCTTTATCAAAAAAGGGTCATAAAATGTCAACAGGCCTCCAAGGCCAGAAGATAATGTACACAACATAAGACTCCTGTTTATGGGAAAGGTTTGCAGAAAGAATCCTGGCAAAACTGCTGGAATGTTTGAGCTGACTCTGCATGACTTTGCATCCATCTTTCATTTTCCTCTATGTACAAGGCAGGGTATAAAAGCTCTTTTTGAAAATAAAGTTACGGGCCTCACTCACCGAACCTTGGTCTCCCTGTGTCATTCTTTTGTCCACCAATGCCGTTCATCCTGGGGGTATCCCTGGACTCTGCTGAGACTGGGCCCCAGCACTGGGAGTTCCAGCATCATCTTGACTCCTCCAGTCTTCCTCTTACACTTTATGCTTCAACCACCTTCTTTCTATTGAAAAGTTTTTAAAAAACTATTTTATTGAATTATAGTTGATTTACCGTGTGGTGTTAATTTCTTGTATACAACAAAGTGATTCAGTTATACATTCATAAACATTCTTGTTCTGTATGTGTGTTTATACGTTCAGCCACCTTCTTTCTGTGAGCAAATTTAAGCTGTTTTTGTATTTTTGTTGTTGTTGTTGTTGTTGTTAGTAATTCCTTTCCTCAAGTCTTTGCCTAGTTAGCCCTTATGATCATTTAGGTCTAGTTAAAATGTGACTTCCTCAGCTTCTTGTACCCCAGCCTCACTCATAATCACTCTACCCCCTTTCATTCTTCCCATGACATTTATCACTGTTCGAAGCCACCTTGTTCATGCATTTGCTCTCTTAATTCCTGTCTCTGTTCTCTCACTAGAAGGCAAGTTTTATGGAATCATTGATCTTGGTCTGTTCCATTATCTCCGGTTCTCAGTACCTAGGCTAGTTACTTAGTTGGTGCTCATTAAATATTTGTGAAAAGAATTATTTAAATGGGTAGATAGATGAATAAATATGACAATTACAATTATGTTGAAGAAAGTGGTGATGAGATAAAAGCAATTCTCATATATTGTTTACCCAGTTCATCTCATTTTGCATAAATTATTTATTTGTGATGAATGTTGATAAATACTGACATGAGTGCTGAGAAAAATTATCTTCTTTCTTTTTATTTAAGAAATACAGTCTTACATATTAAATTATCCTTGATTAGGCTAGCCCTATAATTTGAAGGTAAGAGAACTGTGCCCATGATTGTGAAGAATCACATCTGTAGCTTGTCTTGATATTTCTCAGGATGGCATATGTTTTGAATAAACATATGCCTGTTGGTAACATATGTTTTGAATATTCCATTGCAGGATGATGACTTGGAAACAGATGTGAACAAGCTGAGCTCCAAACCTGGTCTTGACCGACCTGAAGAAGAACTAATGCAATACAAGGCAATGTGTCTTGAGCTCTCCTGCAGCTTTGAGGTAGGATGTCAGCTGTGGTTCTGCTCCTTGGTGATGCCCATGGGTTCTTTGCAGGTGCTGGGAGGCCAGACAGGTTTCCACAAGGAAAGCATCACTCATTTTTAGCAGTCTGCTTATGGGATCTTTCTGAAAGAGAAGCTTAAGGCTAAATACAAACGTGAGAAGGTGGCAGAGCCACAAATGCATGCAAGCGTTCTACAGTGTGACACCGGGACCTAGGAAGGAAGTAGGATAAAGGCTCACATTGCAGTCTGTTGTCTGGTGGGCAAGGTGCCTACCCCCACACACTGATAAGCAAGTGAAAATCTTGGGGATTTAACTGTCCCCTTGTCAAAATGGAAAGGTTGTACTCCTTGGCTTTCTGAAGGTGACCAGCCTGACTCGGGTTTCTTTGTTAGTGAGTACAAGTCAAGAACTTTATACCTAGTGATGTCAGATCAGTGACTAGTTGCTGCTGCTAATGCTGCTCCCACCTAATTTTAGACCTACTTTTGGACCTCCATTCTTTTCTTATGAATCTTAATAAAGCATGAATTTAGCCAATTCTAAGAGTATAAGCTAAGTCAATTACAGAAGAGAGTTAACATACTGTATTTTGCTCTAGAAAGCAGAAGGGGATCAGTGGGTAAAAGTTTCAGGGAAGGAAATTTTAATTAAATGTAAAAAAGAATATCTTAAAAATAATCAAAATCACCCACAAATGCAAAGAAGCACCTTGGGATGCAAGGAAGCTTCTGTAAGTGAGTTGTTTGCCTAGACTGTAAATTCCTGAGGTGTTGCAGGAGGCATTCATGTAGAACTGTACTACACCCACTGAATGCCCCTTCAAAATGTGCGTTGCTAGGATTCTACCATTTCTTTGACTCTTGAAGCTTAGACTTTCATTGACTGACCTTGGAAGAAGCTTTCCAGTTGACAGGATTTATGCTTAGCTCTGTGCCTGGAGAGTAAGGACAGGGATCGGATTGCATTCTCTATTGGAAGGAAACAATGACATATTCCTTTCCCCTTTTAACCTGAAGGAACTGGAGTCCAAGCCTGGAGATGATCTGAATTCTGATGAGACTGAGCATGCCAATCACCATCACATTCCGACTGCTGCCTCCCCAAAGGGGCTTTGTTTGAATAAGGACCAAACCTCCGGGGGACAAGAAAAAGAAGTCCCGGTCCAAACCTCTCTTCTGAGCAGGGTGAAGATGGGGAGGTCCAGCACACACCTGACTTCCAAAAGAGGACCTGGGATGAATTCATACCGAAATGTACACTCTAATGGTCCTGGGATAGGTTCTTCTGGAAGTGACGTCTCAGACATTCAGGCATCCTTCCTAGAGGATGCTTGGGACATGGATGCCATTTCCTGCCCAAGGATAAGTGCTTCCTCTTCCAATTCCACTAAGACTAGAGAAACTGCCAAATTCATAGATCAGCTCCTGCAGACACATCTGAAGCCTATGGTCTTCCATGACCCCTATCTTTACATGGCCAAAGCCAGAAGAACCAGATCTGTGGCTGACTTCACCATGATGGCATTTCCTGATTTCTGGGGACATTGTCCACCTCTCTCTGCCCAGCCTATGTTGCAACGTAAATGTGGAGTCCAAAGGTGATGGTGTTACTAACTTGGGAGCTATGTGTGTTTTTTTTTCTTTTTCTTCTTTAGTAAATGTTTTTGTAGGTGGAATGGTTGGTACAGATAGTTCTGTTATCCTCAAGACAGTGAACATTAGTCAGGAGCACCTGAAAATCCTTAAAGACAAGCTTCCTTGATGGTCCAGTGCTTAGGACTTTACCTTCCAATGCAGGGGGTACTGATTCAATCCCTGGTCTGGGAGCTAAGCTCCTGCATGCCCAAACACTAAAGCATAAAAACAGAAGCAATATTGTAACAAATTCAATAAAGACTTTAAAAATGGTCCACATCAAAACAAACAAACAAATGAAAACCTAAGACCCTTAAGAAAAATTTTGCCAAATATACAAGCTTGTCTCCCTAGTAGGACATTTCAGAACCAAGTATAGAGTGGTAGACATGAAAGGGAAAAGTAAAAAGTGAAAGTGTTGGTTATTCAGTTGTGTCTGACTCTTTGTGACCCCATGGACTATAACCAGGCTCCTCTCTCCATGGGGTTCTCCAGGCAATAATACTGGAGTTGGTTGCCATGCCCTCCTCCAGGTAGTAGATGTATGTCTGCAAAATGAGTTTCTTAGATGATTCAAATGCAACTGCTTAGCATCTGTCCATTGCAAATCCTACAAAAGGAAGAGATTTTCTAGTTCTACCAAACACTGGGATCATTCCTTAAAGGAAGTTCCTCAGGAAAACAAACAAACAAACATGTGTGGATTGTTTGGGATCACTTTTCTCATTCACTGCAAATTGGAGTCTGATCTCTCGATGCGAGGATGTGGTGGACCCAAACTTACAGAACCTGACTTGGCTTGGGGAATAGTTTGGCTGCATCACTAAGGATTGTAAGGAAAAAAAAAATGCATCTTCCAGGGAAGAAACTCTGGGTAATGGATTATTCCTAGCATGCATGGAAGGGAGTTTGTCTTGGGAATGGCCTAGTGAGATTAAAAAGAAAATTACTAAAGCCAAGGGGAAAAAAACCTATCTTCATGGAAAAAAATTGAGTATATATGCATTAAGTCTATGCAGTTGTGCATAGCAGTAAGTTTTATTAACTTATATTCAAGTTCATCAGCAAATTGATGGTGGACCCCAAGAAAAAAAGTGCTCCTGCTTGGTCTTTTTGCTGAGTCTCTGACCTCTGACATCTCTGCTGCTAAGTCGCTTCAGTCGTGTCCGACTCTGTGTGACCCCATAGATGGCAGCCCACCAGGCTTCCCCGTCCCTGGGATTCTCCAGGCAAGAGCACTGGAGTGGGTTGCCATTTCCTTCTCCAATGCATGAAAACTGAAAAGCGAAAGGGAAGTCGCTCAGTTGTGTCCGACTCTTAGCGACCCCATGGACTGCAGTCTACCAGGCTTCTCCGTCCATGAGATTTTCCCGGCAAGAGTACTGGAGTGGGGTGCCATCACCTTCTCCGCTGACATCTCTGACCTTATCTTAATGCTCTGTTTCCCGAGAGACCCACTGCAGGGGCTGGCTCACCTCCACACCCCCCCTGGCCAGGACACTTTCCCCTGAATTCAAGCCTCATGTTGACCTATCCTTCCTCTTCTACCGCTCCCTACCACAGAGACCTGGAATGGACATTTAGGGAGGGAATCTGAAAGATCCTTGGGTTGCCTTCCTCTCTGGTACTTCAATCTCCCGATATTGCTGTTTCTTGGGCTTCTCAGGTGGCATAGTGGTAAAGAATCCACCTGCCAACGCAGGAGACACAGGGGACATGGGTTTGATCCCTAGATCGGGCAGATTCCCTGGAGGAGGAAATGGCAACCTATTCCAATATTTTTGCCAGGAGTATGCTATGGACAGAGGAGCCTGGTGGGCTGCAAAGAGTCAGATTTGACTGAGCACACTTTGCTGTTTCTTCGACAAAAGATGTTTCTTAGCCATAATCTTTTGGAGTAAACAGAACTGAGGAGTATAAATGACACAAAAGTTTAAGGTCTTACTGGCACCTCCCAGACCTTCAGGAGGCTAACAGTCAGCAACCCTGATGTCTCCTGTCTTAGTGCAAAGGACCCTCTTATTCCCACAGCCAGAAGCTCTCAGAGTCCTTCAGCCCAAATGCTCTTGACAAAACTCTCCTTCAAGTATATGGTTCTCCTAAAACTACAGTTTGGCATCCCCGCTTCGTACATTCCTACTGCTCAGTGCAGTTTTATTGTTTGATAATGAAGTAAAGGAAGGAGGCATACTGCTTTTTGTTCTCATTCAACTCAAGGTTGGGATATTATTGCGTTTTTCTTTTATAAATCACTGATGACTCCCAAAGTGCTTTCCACATGACACAGGATGAATGGGGTAAGGAGTGAGGGCCAACCTTTAAAATGTTTCCAATTTTCATTTCCAGGATCAAGATTCTTGAGGATGTCCGGAGACTCATCCAGCCTAGTGATGTTATAAATAAGGTTGTCTTCAGTTTAGATGAGCCTTGGTAGGTGGTCCTGAACATCAGTGGAGCAAGGGTGAGGGGTGGTGGGCATGTGAATAAGAATATTTTAAGTTAGTAATCCATTCCTTCTCCTAAAAACAACATGGTGAAAATTCGTGTTAAAGATCTGTAAGATAAAGCTTATCTCTAAGAAATGTCAAACTGTGTCTAAGAATAGCAGTCACTCCTATAATAACAGGTTCTTTAATTCATTTCAGGCCTTTGCAAGATACTGCTTCTGACTGCTTGCAGTTCTTCTCCGCGTTTGAGTCAGGAAATCTTCGCAAAGCCATCCAAGTGCGTGAGTAAGTAAGGAAAGCTGCAGGGGTAAGTCCTGGCAGTTCAAGCCAGCATTTTGTGACTATCTGTCCCATCCTCTGTTTTCAGGACCTCACATCGACAGTTTGAAATCTATTATGGTGGGAGCATTTACAACATACAAACCGGCCAGCATGTGAAGGTTTTTTATTTTCCTAAGAGTTGATTGTTAAATGTTTACCAGCACACCACCGGGGAACTCATTAGCTGATGTCAAGAAAGGGGAGACTTTGACTTCCCAGGTGGTCTGGTGATTAAGAATCCGCCTGCCAATGCAGGGACTGTGGGTTTGATCCCTGCTCTGGGAAGATCCCACATGCAACTCAAAGATCATGTAATGATAGTGTCTGTACACAAATTTCCCCAAATGTCACAAATACCTTTATGGCTTNTGGTCTGGTGATTAAGAATCCGCCTGCCAATGCAGGGACTGTGGGTTTGATCCCTGCTCTGGGAAGATCCCACATGCAACTCAAAGATCATGTAATGATAGTGTCTGTACACAAATTTCCCCAAATGTCACAAATACCTTTATGGCTATTTTTTTTTTTTTAAATTCCAGAACTCTATCAAAGACCACATACTTGGCACACACGTCAATCTAAAACTATTCACTTCATCATCTTTTTATGGTCTTTCATGACATTGACCTTGATGTTTTTAAAAATTCAGAGCGGGTTATTGTCGAACGACCCACAACCAGAATCTGTTTCCTGCTTCATGATTATATTCTAGAGAAACATTTATTTTGGCAACAATTTCACATTGGTGATGATTTTACATTGCTTTTTCCTGATGTCATAAAATGGCAAGGACACAATGTTATTTTGTTTTACTGTTGGTGATACTGATTTTGACTACTTGCTTAACAAGACTAGGTGCTTGAAAGAAAAAAAAAAAATCTGATTCAAGCCCTCCCCCTGCTTCAAACCCTATTGTGACTTTATCTTAGAATAAAGCTCAATTTTATGAAAAACAGTGTGTCAAGGGGCTGGGATAAGACTTTTTTGAAAACAATGTATCCTGATGATAATATTAAGTCAAAACTGCATCACCAATTTTGTTGCTAAAGCTCAAAAAATAATTTTTGGAGACATAGTGACAGGGTGGAGACACATAAGGACTTTCTGGGGGTACAGGAACTATTCTATATATTGATCCAGTGAGCTGTCAGACAGGTGTGTCCAGATGAATTTGTTTAGACTCATTGAGTTGTACATGTAAGATTTGTATACTTTACTGCATGTAAGCTAAATCAATTAAAAAAGGGGGGGTACCAACAGGCAAATACTTCATTACTAGTCAAATTCATGTTTGTTGCCTTAATGGGGATTTACATATGCTATTCTACTTAATCTTTACAAACAGTACTGCAAGTTTAGACACTATTTCTAATTTTCATATGAGGAGACTGATGCTCAAAAGTCATGTCTAGCATCAGATAGTAATGGCATATCCAGCCAGATGTGATCACATTTTTCTCTGGAATATAGCACACTTATGTTTTTGAACCTGGATAGACACTTCATTGTTACTGTCATCGTTCAGTTGCTAAGAGTTGATTGTTAAATGTTTACCAGCACACCACTGGGGAACTCATTAGCTGATGTCAAGAAAGTGGAGACTTTGACCTCCCAGGTGGTCTGGTGATTAAGAATCCGCCTGCCAATGCAGGGACTGTGGGTTTGATCCCTGCTCTGGGAAGATCTCACATGCAACTCAAAGATCATATAATGATAGGGTCTTCGTGACCCCATGGACCACAGCACGCTAGGCTCCTGTGTCCTCCACTNTGGTCTGGTGATTAAGAATCCGCCTGCCAATGCAGGGACTGTGGGTTTGATCCCTGCTCTGGGAAGATCTCACATGCAACTCAAAGATCATATAATGATAGGGTCTTCGTGACCCCATGGACCACAGCACGCTAGGCTCCTGTGTCCTCCACTATCTCCCAGAGTTTGCTCAAATTCATTTCTGTAGGGTTTGTTTGATCTCCTTGCAGTCCAAGGGATTCTCAAGAGTTTTCTCCATCACCACAATTCAAAAGCATCACTTCTTTGGCACTCAGCTTTCTTTATCGTCCAAGTCTGACATTCATATGTGACTACTTGAAGCTTTCTTACTGTTTAATGAAAAGATGTGTTCTAATTGTATAACTGACTCTTTTAATACCAGGTACCACTTCCCTCTCCTTAAATTTCTAGAGCCTGTGTCCAAAATTGTGAGACAAGGATGAAAACCAAACTTACCAGCCAGCTGAGATCCTGGGTCTTAGATCTGTCATCCAGAACCTGAGATGTGTGGACTTCTCATTGTTGGCAGTTCTCTTGAAGGCTTTTAACCCACCCGTTTCGCTTCCGCCTTTGCAGGTTTGAGTACGACTTACTGGTCAATGCTGATGTGAATAGCACGCAGCACCAGCAGTGGTTCTACCTCAAGGTGAGCGGCATGAGGGCCGCAGTCCCCTACCGCTTCAACATCATCAACTGTGAGAAGCCCAACAGCCAGTTCAATTACGGTATGTGCACTTGGAGAAGAGAGGCTTTCACAACACCACCAAGAATGATGTCANGTGGTCTGGTATTCCCATCTCTCTCAGAATTGTCCACAGTTTATTGTAATCCACACAATAACAGCCCTGTAGTTTGGCAGGATATATTATTTTATTAACATACCAACTCATAATGTCCTTTAACTATTTGATGTATGGTTAGCCCTAGTTCCTCAACTCCACTTAAAGCTTCTGAAGGCAGGACTGGGAATTTGTTCAACAATACCTAACCTGAAATTAAGTGTGTCCAACTTTCTTGGGGGAAATACAGCTGCTTTACAATGTTGTGTTAATTTCTGCTGTAAACGAAGTGAATCAGCCATTCGTATACATACATACCCTCCCTCTTGGACCTCCCATCCACCCTACTGCTCCATTCTGCCCTTCTCGGTCATCACGGAGCTCTGAACTGAGCTCCCTGAGCCATACGACAGCTTCCCACTAGCTATCTGTTTTATACTTGTCAGCAGCATCTCCAGCTTATTCACCAAATAAAGCTGACTTTTCTTCCTCAGTGTAGCACGTGGTAGAAGCTCACTTCCCTGCACCCTTGACGTTGGGAGTGGCCTTAGGACTTGTTGTCAGTGATGAAATTGGAGCTCTTCTGGAAGAAACTTGGAGAACCCACGAAGAGACTCAACCATTCTCTTTTTCTCTTGGGCATGGGTCAGGTAACAGCTGCTGAGTAGCCCATGGCCCTGGGAGACTCGAATGCCATGACACAAAGCCTCTGCCAACCTGCCATGCTCGAATAGCCTGAGCAGCAAGCGTAGCTNGGGCTCCTCTCTAGTTGTGGTGTGCAGGCTTCTCATTGCCGTGGCTTCTCTTGTTGCAGAGCACGGTCCCTAGGCATGCAGGCTCAGGAGCTGTGGCACACGGGCTTAGTTACTCAATGGCATGTGGGATCCTCCCAGATTAGGGATTGAACCTGTGTCCTCTGCATTGGCAGGTAGATTCTTAACCACTGGACCAGCAGAGAAGCCCCAATCCATGATGGACTTTTATAACTTGTTCAAAATTTAAAAAATTCAATTATATAAGTCTTGCTGTACTAGTATATTATGTACCCTTAGAAAACATGCAAAAAGTTTAGAATTTTAAATCATGGGGAAAAGATGAGAAAAATAATTTTAAATTTAAATCTTTAAAATTTAAATGTAAAATTATTATATTTTTATACTATTGATAACTTGGGGCATCCTGTACCCTTAAAGTTGACCATGAAAAATATAGTTGTAAAGTGTCTGGTGGATAATTTTGAAAAATTGTGATTAACTCCCCAGATCTAGTTAGTGAATTTTTACGCAAATAAGAATTCTTGAGAAAGAGCTAGTATTAAGGGTTGGAGGTAGGTCATGTCAGTTCTTCCATTCTGTTTGTCATTGGTGCTTAAAATGTATTATCAATCTCCAAATTCCAAGCTGAATTTAGAAAAAATGAATTGTCTGTATTGTAGGGTTTAATTTAGATAATATAATCTGTAAATCCACTTGAGANAGTTCAGTTCAGTTGCTCAGTCGTGTCCGACTCTTTGCGACCCCATGAATTGCAGCACGCCAGGCCTCTGTTTACATTCTTAGATTTAGTACCACTCTCTAAAGGATTGGCTGGGTGCTTATTGTGGAAAGAACCATGAGCCCTGGTACCTGAGTATATCTATGAGAGGATGAAAGGAAAAAAGAGAGCACTCAGAAAGAATGGGATATTCATTTCCCTTAAAAAGTGATAGCAATAATGATGAATTAAGGAAATGGGGTGACTGTTTTTTGGGTCTGAGCATTATCACTTAAAAAGTGATCTCCAAAGTATTTTGATAATATATATTAATCCATGGATTTAAAGCACGGGCTTTCTCTAGTAGAGGTGACTGGGGGCTCCTCTCTAGTTGTGGTGTGCAGGCTTCTCATTGCCGTGGCTTCTCTTGTTGCAGAGCACGGTCCCTAGGCATGCAGGCTCAGCAGCTGTGGCACACGGGCTTACTTACTCAATGGCATGTGGGATCCTCCCAGATTAGGGATTGAACTTGTGTCCTCTGCATTGGCAGGTAGATTCTTAACCACTGGACCAGCAGAGAAGCCCCAATCCATGATGGACTTTTATAACTTGTTCAAAATTAAAAAATTCAATTATATAAGTCTTGCTGTACTAGTATATTATGTACCCTTAGAAAACATGTAAAAAGTTTAGAATTTTAAATCATAGGGAAAAGATGAGAAAAATAATTTTAAATTTAAATCTTTAAACTTTAAATGTAAAATTATTATATTTTTATACTATTGATGACTTGGGGCATCCTGTACCCTTAAAGTTGACCATGAAAAATATAGTTGTAAAGTGTCTGGTGGATAATTTTGAAAAATTGTGATTAACTCCCCAGATCTAGTTAGTGAATTTTTACGCAAATAAGAATTCTTGAGAAAGAGCTAGTATTAAGGGTTGGAGGTAGGTCATGTCAGTTCTTCCATTCTGTTTGTCATTGGTGCTTAAAATGTATTATCAATCTCCAAATTCCAAGCTGAATTTAGAAAAAATGAATTGTCTGTATTGTAGGGTTTAATTTAGATAATATAATCTGTAAATCCACTTGAGAAGTCTTCTGCAAATTTAAACACCTTGCCAGAAAGTGAAAGTGAAGTTGCTCAGTCGTGTCCGACTCTTGGCGACCCTGTGAACGGCAGCCCACCAGGCTCCTCTGTCCATGGAATTCTCCAGGCAAGAACACTGGAGTGGGGTGCCATTAGAGATGGTGGGCTATTCCCATCCCTCCCTCAGGAAGCCTCCTGTGTAGCAATCTACACTTAACTGTCTGACATATGAAAACCATCGACATGCAATGTAATGTATTTTTCATATTCTAGCCCTGGAAAACAACAGAGAAGAATGGGTAACGCTGTTACACTATTGTTGCAGGAAGGGGGCCCCTTCCAGGACCCGAGAGTGGGTTCTTGTCTAACACTGGGAAGTGAATTGTCCAAGGAGACATTGACAGATCAGGAGAGTTTGTTGTTAAGGTGGGGCCCAGGTGGAGAGCACGGTAAGGGAACCCAGGAGGACTGCTCTGACACATGATTTGCCGTCTCAGTTTCTACGGTGATGGGATTAGTTTCCAGGTTGTCTCTGGCCAATCATTCTGGCTTGGGTTCCTTCCTGGTGGTGTGTGCATTGCTCAACCAATATGGAGTCCAGCGAGAAGGATTCTGGGAGGTTGACTGGACATTCGGTGTCTCCTTTTGACCTTTCCTGAATTCTTCTGGTTGATGATGGCTTGTTAGTTCCATTATTCCCTACCAGGACCTCCTGTTGTAAAATAACTCATGCAAGTGTTGCTGTGGTGCCTAGTTAGGGTGGGTAGTTTCAGTTAGTGTTTTTCCTAACTCTGAAATCTAGCTTGTTTCACAATTATTCATCACAGTAGGTTGATTTGCACAGCATACTGGCAGCAGTGTCAACCCTTATATTAAACCTTAGGCAAGTTTGTTTCTTTCTTCTAAGACCATGGTGCATTTAAAGGGGAAGTCTCACATCTTCTCCCCATGTTCAGTCGATTTGATCTTCTTGCCCCTTCCCTGGAGTAGCTCCATCCCGCCCCCTTGCCCACCCACCTTACAGATCACTAAGCCAGGAAACCAAAAGGGATCCTCTGAGGGAAGAAAGAAATGGGCAGGCTTGTTTTTCCATACCTCTTATAAAAGTAAGCCAGGGCAGTTTTACTTTCTGCTTTATTTACTTCCCTGAGGTCTGCTTCTTCTCGAACGTACACAGCTGCACACCTTTTTGAATTCTCTCTCAGCTCTGATCTAAAGTAATTTTTTTTTTTTTTTTTTTTTGCTGAAGGGCAAGGGGAGAGGAGCTGCCCAACTCAGAGTGGCCATGTAATACACCACGGCTGATCTCTTCTGACATTTATCTCTGCTTGTGAGAGGGGACGGAACAGCTCACTCATGAAGATGAATGTCATACAAGAGCTCTGCCGTCGCGCATTCTTGCCGGGGATCTCAGGAGAGAGATTTGGTGCTCTCCAGAATATTAGAAATGCCACAGACACAGGGCAGCCTGGTGACTTGGCAGCTCTGCCTTGTTAGATCCTGTTAAGTGAAATGATACACCCATGTTAAACAGAGCCATCATCATTATGAGATTATCTAATTCCCTTTCTGTCTTGGCATTTTTACTTCTTTCATGCATACACAGGAAAAAAAAAAGCCTTCCCCAAAATAAAATAAAAAATATGATTTCCCGGCCTGTTTTAAAGTACAAATGGAAATAGATGGCGTTCATAACTATGCATTTGTGTACTTTGCTCCTTGCTTCATTGAAGTCTTTATGATTATAAAAGTGCAGATCCTTCCAAAGATAAATGATTCAGAGAATGAAAAAGCAGAGGGGAGCCTTTTAACTGTGGAATGACTGATCTCTCCATATTATCCTTGACCCAAGATGACATATCCAGGGGGCTTCCTAGATGATAGCTCAGTTGGTAAAGAAAACTCCTGCACTGCAGGAGACTCCAGTTTGATTTCTGGGTCGGGAAGATCCACTGGAGAAAGGATAGGCTACCCACTTCATTATTCTTAGCCTTCCCTGGTGGCTCAGCTGGTAAAGAATCCACCTGCAATGCAGGAGACCTGGGTTTGATCCCTGGGCTGAAAAAAAAAGATCCCATGGAGAAGGGAAAGGGAACCCACTCCAGTATTCTGGCCTGGAGAATGCCACGGAGTGTATAGTCCATGGCGTCACAAACAGGCGGACGTGACTGAGTGACTTTCACTTTCCCAGATGACGCTAGTGTTAAAGAACTCACCTGCCAGTGCAGGAGACATAAGAGATGCAGGTGTGATCCCTGGGTTGGGACGATCCCCTGGAGGAGAGCATGGCGATCCACTCCAATACTCTTGCCTGAAGAATCCCATGGACAGAGGAGCCTGGCAGCCTACAGTCCATAGGGTCTCACAGAGTTGGGGACATGACTGCAGATGGTTGTTGCAGCCATGAAATTAAAAGTCACTTACTCCTTGGAAGGAAAGTTATGACCAACCTAGACAGCATATTGAAAAGCAGAGACATTACTTTGCCAACAAAGGTCTGTCTAGTCAAGGCAATAGTTTTTCCAGTGGCCATGCATGGATGTGAGAGTTGGACTGTGAAGAAAGCTGAGTGCTGAAGAATTGATGCTTTGGAACTGTGGTGTTGGAGAAGACTCTTGGGAGTCCCCTGGACTGCAAGGAGATCCAACCAGTCCATTCTAAAGGAGGTCAGTCCTGGGTGTTCTTTGGAAGGACTGATGCTGAAGCTGAAACTCCAATACTTTGGCCACCTGATGCGAAGAGTTGACTCATTGGAAAAGACTCTGATGCTGGGAGGGATTGGGGGCAGGAGGAGAAGGGAACGACAGAGGATGAGATGGCTGGATGGCATCACCAACTCGATGGACATGAGTTTGGATGAACTCCAGGATGGACAGGGAGGCCTGGCGTGCTGCAATTCATGGGGTCATGAAGAGTTGGAAACAACTGAGCGACTGAACTGAACTGAAGCAACTTAGCATGCATGCACAACACATCTGGGGTCTAATCTGAGAGCACACTTGAGTTTTCCCAGGCTTCTTTTCTGACTAGAAGAACAGATCAAGGACAGAAAGTTCTTGGAGTCAAAGTTCTACCACCCATTAATGATGTGATGTTGGGGCAAATTATCCCAGCCTCTCTCAACTTCAGATTCCTCATCAGTAAAGGGGATGTTAATGGTATCCACTTGATAGATCTGTGCTGAAGATGAAATGAAATAAGATAAAGTCCATGGAACTCTTAAAACAGTGTCTGGTGCATACTAGATGTTCTGTGAATGTTAGCAATGATTAATAATTAATAGAAGCATCTTGGTGGCATCAAATACTGATGACATAAAGAATGATAGTGAATAAATAACGTTCACTAGCTCTCCTCTGAATTATTTATCATTCAGTTATTTTAGACTATAAGTTTATAGGTAGCCCTGATTTATGAAAACCAAAACTTCAAATTCTTGCTGTATTAAACCAAGAGACGACTTGTCTTTTTATCCATTCTTATGAGACAGAGGATAGAATGAAAAAAAAAAAAACCACAAAAACTTGTTTTGGAGTTAGCCCACAATCCTATTCAATCCCATTTGGAGTTGAATCCTGTTTACTGTGCTTGTTGTATGCCTGAACGCATGCTTAGTCCCTTCAGTCATGTCCTACTCTTTGTGGCCCTGTGGACAGGCTGCTCTGTCCATGGGATTCTCCAGGGAAGCATACTGGAGTGGGTTGCCATGTCCTCCTCCAGGGCATCTTTTTGGCCCAGGGATCGAACTTGCATCTCCTGCATCAGCAGGCAGTTTCTTTGCCACTGAGCCACCTGCTTAGCCCTAATCATACAGTAGGAAACCTAGAAAGAAACAAGACTCGTGTGAGACGAGACCACCCCCACCTACCCTGGGGGCATCTTATTAATTTTGAGTAAAGATGCAGGCTCTGGTTCTACTCCGTGTACATGAAAAGCTTGGGGATGGCAAGGCACTGGTTTGGTTTTAGTTGCTAAGTTGTGTCCGACTCTTGCAACCCCAAAGGAGCCCACCAGGCTCTTTGCCGTGGGTTTCTCCAGGCAAGAATTCCGGAGTAACTTGCCATTTCCTTTTCCAGGGGATCTTCCCAATCCAGGCGTCAAACCCAGGTCTCTTGCATTGCAGACAGATGGTTTACTGACTGAGCTATGAGGGAAGCCCAACGCACTAGCTGTGTGTTTTTACCTGCCTCTGAAAGACAGCTGGACCCAATGGTCCTTGTACCCCATGTTCTCAGCCTGCATTTTGCCTGTAGAAAAACTTTAGCCAAAGAACAAATTTAATTAGAGAAGTGAGATCATGTAGAAACGAAGGAAAACAGACAAAGGAGACCAAAAAATAACGGTAAGGTAGTCCTTAAGCATAGTCATTGACACTTGGTTCCTGCTCAAGGGCTGTAGATAATATTCTGAGCCACATCCTGTGAGTTGTCTTATAGAGACTAAAACTCTCACCAGGGGAAATAAGTTAGCTACACGATGACCAGACTGGCTGACGCAAGCCACCACAGTTCCAAGAATTGGCCTCAAAGGCATGGAAGCAAGCTGACCCTGGAACTGAGGGTTAACTGCGCCTGAAACAATCAGGATGATGCCGGTCAGACCACTGATGACCAGTTTCAAGATGACTGTCAGATGTGTTGTGTGTGTGTCGTATCTGCACGAAGCCCACTCCCTTTGTCTATGTAAGCCCTCGCCCCTTGATTGTCAGGAGTAAGGGGGCATTGGCCTTTGGACAGGAGTCCATCCTCCCCCCAGTTGTTAGCTTCTAAGCATCTAGATAAAGCAAACTTTCCTTTCCACCAACTTGGCGTCTTTAATGGCTTCTGAATGGCAAGTAGCTAGACCCCTGTTTTGGAGATGCCTTTACCTTCATGAGTATATATGTGTAGTGTGTGTGTGCATTCACACTCGTGCATGTAAAACTCTCTTCCACATTTTGATTAGTTGTCAAAATGTTGACCATTTGACCAAAATGATGTCTGGCTCATTTTACTTCGAAGAGAAGTATAATTGCGAGTGTAAACTGAATGAAGTGTTTGCAGTAGAGCCTTTACGAGTGAAGTCCGAGAGAATAAAAGGTAAAACATATGTGGTTTGCATGCTTTTTGAGTCACCATCTGCTTCTTTACATACTTGCTAATGATCAGAACCTTAGGTCTGCAGAAACTATAGAACTTTAGGGAAAACTGGAGAAAGTAGACCCAGTTAGGCATCAAGGACCAGAGAACACCATGGATGAAGATGCCTTTTTGAAGTTTCTAATCCTGTAGTCACAAAGGCTGTGGCTCCTATTAATAGGAAGCTGAGAAGCTGGGCGGAATCACCATTTGACACTTACATCACTGGGAATTTCTTCCTTTCACTAGAATGATCAGGGACCCAGAGTGCCATGTTGGCAGAAGCTGAGGCAGGAGAAATGTAGGTCATAGTCCATGGAACTGTGAATTTCTCTTTCTCCCACGCTTAGTTGTCTGAGTCCGGTAAGTTTCCTATATATGAACCTTCAAGTTTTGAACTCTCAAAGATGTGAATGTGTATCACTGAATCGCTTTTTCCAGAGGGAGACAGAATTGAATTCAGCCAGGAACCAGAACCTGTGCCATCCGTGTGAGTGATGGCATATCAGGTGTCAGTGAAATCGCAGCGTGCCCTCTGTCTCCTGTTGCTGACAACCCTTCAGCTCTCCCCTCTCCCGCCTCCTCTCCCTCCTCCATCAGTTCTCTTCCTGCCTGTTCACTCTACGCCAGCCCCTGCGTGCCAGCTGTTGTACTGTGCTACTGTACTGTACTTTCATAAGTCCTGTATTATAAGATGAAACACTCTTTCTTTATTTTTGTGTGTTTTTAATGTATTATTTGTGTGAAAAGAATTATAGACCTTTTACAGTACAGTCCTACATACCCGATTGTGTTAATTGGATACCTAGACCAGCTTTGTTGGACTTAACAACAAACTTGACTTACGAACACGCTCAGAACAGAACTCGTCTGTCTATAGAGGACTTCTTGTGTTGAAAAACCACCAAACCACTAGAAACAAGAGAGTAGATTTTTTATTTCTTCCTTTCTCGATTGCTTGATTCTTTTGGTGGGAGGTGTCATAAAAGTGGTAAAAAAGGCAGAAGAGAATAGTCTGTATTTTTTTTATACTCGCAAGAACACACAGAATAATTATCTGCTATTTCTTCCCTCTCCCCACCCTTCTCCCCAGTGAAACCCCAAAACATAATGGACAAGAAAGTCAATGTTGTTAATGTTCAAATGTGGGATTACATCTTTCTGTGTCCGGGCGTATTTTGCATTATAATGCAGCCTTGATGATAGCATTTCTCAGGAAAGCCTGCCAGCCTGTCTTGGCATCAAGAGGCAGGCAAAAGGGGAATGTAACTGGCAGCGTGTGGGGAAAATATTGCTGGGACTGTATTTCTGGGGGCAATTTACTTTGATACTCTTCACTGAAGTATCAAAATTGGGTCTTCATTTTTGAAAAAGGAAAGCATACATTCTCAAGCTGTAAGAAGCTGAACCATGTTGGGGTTAACAAATGTATGCCTTTGGGAAGAAAGTATTGTTGTGGAAAGAACAGAGGCTTTGCAGGCAGATCTGGGTCCAAGGCACTCACTAGCTTTTTGATCTTCGTTGTTGTTCAGTCACTAAGTCATGTCTGACTCTTTGCGAACCCATGAACAGCAGCGCATCAGGCTTTCCTGTGTTTCACTATCTCCCTGAGTTTGCTCAGACTCACGTCCATTGAGTCAGCGATGCTATCTAAACCATCTCATCCTCTTCCACCCGCTACTTTTCCCTTCAGTCTTTTCCGGCATCAGAGTCTTTTGTAATGAGTTGGCTTTTTGCATCAGGTGGTCAAAGGATTGGGGCTTCAGCTTCAGCGTCAGTCCTTCCAATAGATATTCAGGGTTGATTTCCTTTGGGAAACTGGGAATAGGATTGACTGGTTTGATCTCCTTGCTGTCCAAGGGACTCTCAAGAGTCTTGTCTAGCACCACAATTTGAAAGCATCATTTCTTCAGCACTCAGCCTTCATTATGGTCCCACTCTCACATCTGTACATGACTGCTGGAAAACCATAGCTTTGACTAGATGGACCTTTGTTGGCAAAGTTAGGTCTCTGCTTTTCGATATACTGTCTAGGTTTGTCATAGCTTTTCTTCCAAGAAGCGAGTGTCTTTTGATTTCATGGCTCCAGTGATTTTGGGTCTATGGCATCTGAATGACAATTCTTCCCGCCTTTCACTCAGTCGCTTCTCTCTCCCTTCTCTTCTAGAAATCATTATCGCCAGAGAACAGCCTTGACGGGGGCAGCTTCTGGGAAGTGCTATTACACGCTGACCTTTGCCGTCACCTTCCCGCACGCCGGAGATGCCTGCTATCTGGCTTACCACTATCCCTACACCTACAGTGCCCTCACGGTAGGTTCCTACCCGCGTTGGACTGAAGGGTCTCTTTGAAGCTTTCCTGGAAACCTTCAGGAAATCTTGACATCCTGCTGGGGAACTTCAGGCGTCCGAGGGAGCCAGGGTTGGTTGTTTCTAACTTGGGGGCTTTCTCTCTGTCCTGTTTCCTTCCTTGGTCAGAGCACAGGGTGAGGTCATGACCAGTGGTATCCTAATGGCCCCAGTGGCATACTTTGCTCTTCATCTGCAGGGTGAGTGTGGATGCGAGGGGCAGGGGGCACTTTTTAGGGGCTTTATCATTAAATAGCCCTCAATATACGTTGTTGCAGGAGGACAAATGGCTGAAGATTAAAATTCATATTTTACCAAGGCCAAAACCAAAGCAAAGAAAAAGTTTGAAAAATTTCTCAGCTAAACAACTTCGATCATGGGTGTTGTATATCCTCCTGTGATTTTTTTTTTTGTCTTGTCATATTTTGAGGCAGCAAAACTGATATTCTGCTTTTGTTTCATGCTTACCAGAAGTAAAAAGTCCACAAATATAACTTTATTTTTTGTGTGTGCTTTATTTATTTTTGCTTTATTTTACTTTACAATACTCTATTGGCTTGGCCAGTCTAAATAAAATTAACTGAAATTTCATTGCAATTCTGAAAGGTTATTTCCTTTTATTTTAGAAATACAAGTACACTCAGTAAATATAGGAAGGTTGGAATAATGATTTAATAAATATCTATTGCTGCTGCTGCTGCTGCTGCTAAGTCGCTTCAGTCGTGTCTAACTCTGTGCGACCCCACAGACGGCAGCCCATTGGGCTCCACCATCCCTGGGATTCTCCAGGCAAGAACACTGGAGTGGGTTGCCATTTCCTTCTCCAATGCATAAAAGTGAAAAGTGAAAGTGAAGTCGGTTAATCGTGTCTGACTCAGCGACCCCATGGACTGCAGCCTACCAGGCTCCTCCATCCATGGGAGTTTCCAGGCAAGAGTACTGGAGTGGGGTGCCATTGCCTTCTCTGAAATATCTATTAGTTTACCCTAAAAAGAATAATAAAAGCCCTCAAGTTAAACAAGAAGAATGAGATTGGAGTGAGATTATTAAGCTGAAATGGGGTAACACCATGCAGGTCAGCTGAGATGCCAGTTTAAAGGACATGGATGCATTGAGAGGAGTGAAGCAGAGACTGAGGGGATGAAGCTTGGAAAAATGCCCTGAGGTCACCTTGCAGCCACTTTCCCATTTCCAGTGGTTTCCTCGGCCATGGACTAGAAAGATCCAGGGTGGACAAGAAGGGTAGAAGAATAAAACATTGAATCACTGCAAATAAGGGTCACGATTTTTTTACAAGAGGAGTGTAGTGTCAACCAGTCCAAACTTGAAGTCATCATTCAGATATCTTATCAAGGCCATTTCTTGCCATTTGAAAAAGCTGGCAAACCATCCCTCTCCCTGAGCTATTTCATGGATATCCTGTGGAGTCATGAGCTAAAGTATCTAATAAAGTACTTCCTTCCTCTGTGTTAATGCAAAATGCTATTAGTATATTTATAATAATATGTGTATATGCAAATATATATCACTTAGCCTGAAGGATAAGCATTTTCATTGCAAGCCTGTGATAAGGATTTGGAAAAGATGATAACTGAGAACACCTTTTCCCTCCAAAGAAATATTCAAGTGTAAATGCAATGTTTTTTCTCCATTGAGAAGGCATACCTTAAACCACTCAACTAACTGCTTCATAAAAGTACATCTGCCCTTCTCTCCATATGCTGGCTTGCCTAAAGAGATATTTTTTTTTACTGTTTCCCAGATTGTAAAAGATAGACAACTAGTATTATTTGTGGAACACACTTAGAGATCTCAAGAATTTAATCCAAGAAATGTGCATCACCAGCTTTGCTGTAACAAGGCACGCTTGTTTTAAAACATACTTGTTGCCTTGAGGGCCTCAGAGCAGGCAAGATCCATGATCTCCTTCAACAGCTGTTCTTACTGTCTCGTCTATGAAACTCTACATGTTGAAAAGTCTACTGGAGAAAGGGGTTCCTTTTTAAAGACAGATTTGATTTTTCTGTCAGAGTAATTGTCCATGGGTCCAGGTCACTGTTCTTTTCACTTGTTAGAATATCTTTGTCCTATGGACTTAGAGAACAGACTTGTGAACTCAGGGGGAAGGAGCAGGTGGGATGGTTTGAGAGAGTGGTATTGATATATATACACCACCATGTATAAAATAGGTAGCTCGCGAGAAGCTGCTGTACAGCACGGGGAGCTCAGCTTGGTGCTGTGATGACCTAGAGGGGTGGGATGAAGGAGTGGGCGGGAGGCTCAGGAGGGAGGGGATATATGTGTGTGTGTGTATATGTGTGTATATATATGTGTTCAGTTCAATCACTCAGCCATGTCCAACTCTTTGTGACCCCATGGACTGCAGCATGCCAGGCCTCCCTGTCCATCACCAACTCCCGGAGTTCACCCAAACTCATGGCCATTGAGTTGGTGATGCCATCCAACCATCTCATCCTCTGTCGTCCCCTTCTCCTCCCACCTTCAATCTTTTCCAGCATCAGGGTCTTTTCAAATGAGTCAGCTCTTCGCATGAAGTATTGGAGTTTCAGCTTCACCATCAGTCTTCCAGTGAACACCCAGGTCTAGTCTTCTTTAGGATGGACTGGTTAGACTTGCAGTCCAAGGGACTCTCGAGAGTCTTCTCCAACATCACAGTTCAAAAGCATCAATTCTTCAGCGCTCAGCTTTCTTTATAGTCCAACTCTCACATCCATACATGACCATTGGAAAAAACCATAGCCTTGACCAGATGGACCTTTGTTGACAAAATAAGCGTCTTTTAATTTCATGGCTGCAGTCACCATCTGCAGTGATTTTGGAGCCCAGAAAAATAAAGTCAACCACTCTTTCCACTGCTTCCCCATCTATTTGCCATGAAATGATGGGACTGGATGCCATGAACTTAGTTTTCTGAATGTTGAGCTTTAAGCCAACTTTTCACTCTCCTCATATGTGTGTGTGTGTGTGTGTGTGTGTATAGAGAGAGACAGAGAGAGAGCTGATTGATTCACGTTGTTATACAACAGAAAATAACACAAAATAGTAAAGCAGTTAGAGTCCAATTAAGGAAAAAAAAAAGATTATCTTTGACCCTGTGGAGAAGCTCAGTGGCAGCTAGTATAAAACTTTAGAATTCAAAAGGGTTTGGGAATTGTGTAGCTCACGTCTATCATTCATAAAGCCCAAACCCAAAGCCTAGAAGTCCCACATTTAGCTAGTGGCCAGAGAACTATCGATTATTGGCCTTTGAAGTCTATTTCTATTTGATGGGGACTCTGAGAGTCCTTCAGCTGACCTTGGCTGCATCTGGCTTCTTAATTTGAATTTTAGATCTGAATCAGCATGTATGCACTTAGCAAAGACCCATCAAAGCTTCTTGGAATAAGAGTGGGATCGTGTTTGGGAAGCAACACTGTTCTCAGCTGAACCACATCCATAGCACTCTGCGTTACAGACAAAAATTGTGGGTTAGTGACTTGAAGTCAACCATCGGATATTGTATAATCACGTAGCTTGATGACGATGTGCACTTATAAAAATGGGCTGCCATTGTAGTAGCTGCTGTATGTCATAGCTTTGTCTCTGGGAACACTGAATACTTTTGTCATACCAAAGCACAAAGTCTTAAGTTTATAGTCAACAATTGTTAATAGTTTAGGAGCCATTGAGGTCACATTGGGGATTATTTCATATTGAGGGTGGACAAAAACTCAAGAAAAGAAGATCTTGGAAGATGGTCTCATCTTCCATCAACTGATCTCTGTGAGAAAAAGAGAAAGATCTTATTCACTGATGCTTATTGGCTTGTTACTTAGCCTACTGACAGAATCTCTTCGCATTAGGGAAGTTTGAGGAGAGTTAATGAGAAAAAGAGACAGGAAAAGGGATAGCTTTTCATTCCTTTTAAATGAGTAGGACAGAGTAAGAAAGACAATTTGTTACTTGAAGTGAAAAACGTATATACTCGATTTTAGGTTTTACATTTCCAAGAATGCACGGGCTTTGTCCTCTTCAGGTTTAAGAGAGTAATTGACTCTGTGACTTCTTTTAAAAAGCTCTTTCTCCCATCATGGACAGAATGAGTTCATTCTGTAATGCACACTAGTCATTTTTACTTTTGGACATGCCCTAAGGAGAAACAGTTTTCTTCCAGCAGATCAGTGATAAATTAAATGTGGATGATACCCCAAGGGTGGAATTAGCTGTATTTTACTTGGGGGTTATGCTGATGGATGAAAAATATATTTCTATGTGGAATTCATAACTGGCAAATCTCTTGTAATATGGATTATGTTTAACAATTATAGACATTTTAAAAGTAGGGTACATGTATGTTGAATGGTTTTCAACATGAACCTTAAAAATTTTATTATTCTCTTATAATGAGAGAATTAGTATTTATTGAGTTCTTTCAAACTGATGTCTTCCAGATGCTTGCCAGGAATTCTGTTGGATAATCATCCCAATTATAGTATTAAAATAATGCTAAAAGAAAGAAATACAATATTATTGCCATTGCAAAGCCAACAAAAGACCTGTTTAATCATCTATCTCAAGCTTCCTCAATAATTGCAGTGATTGTTAATGTGTTATTTGCAATGCTTGTTAAAGTATTTGGTTCATGTTCTAGATTGCCCGTAGGTAGCCAGGAGTATTGGCATCCCAAGAGAGTTTTGATGGACATTTTAGAGAGTAAGAAAGTGGAATCTCACTGAAAACTTAAAACGATACGAGTTGGCAAGAGAGGATAAAAAAAAAAGTGATCAGAAATAGGATGGATGTATTGGGAGAGCTTGTGGCTTTTAGAGTAGAGTAGGGTTTTTTGCCAGACATGTATACTCCCTGTGCTAGTAACCATCAGCAGGGTAACCTGCTGAGGTCAAATGAAGTCTTTTATGGGAATTTTAAGGGAGTAGCTGATGAAGCTTTATCTTTAGGGATAAAATGGAGGGTAGTGTAGGAAGTGAAAGGGAAGGAACAGGGAGAGGGGAGGTGGGAGAAAGAAAGTGTTGAGAATTAGAATGTCATATTCACAACATCTTATAAAGAGCTCACATTTAAAACATGTCAAATGGAAAGTATTGACTTACATATGATAGATCAAAGATGCAGTAAGCAAGTCATAAATCAGTGTTGTTGTTTAATCAATTGACAGACACCTATCTTTGTATGGGCCAAAAGAAAGGACAGATATCAGTAAAGGGTCCTGATGTTGAGGAGTTGAACATGAAAGGCCATTCTGAAGGAGCTGAGGTGTGCATGGGTGGTGAAGTCATTGACCACAGGGACCCCTGAATTCCAGGGTTTTGAGCACAATGGAAGAGCAAGCTTTGGAGTCAGAGTGACCTGGATTGGGGTCTAAGCTCTGTGTTTTGCAGTGTAGTCATGGGCAAGCTATTTAGCTTTTCTCAGCCTCAGTTTTCTCACCTGTGAATTGGAACCATTGAAGTGGTTCTTCTATGGGTTATCAAGATTACAAGGCTTGATACATGGCAAGTGTTAGTCAAGTGTCTACAACTAGTAAACAGTATTAGATAGTGACCTTAGAGCATTTATTCTCTCTCTTTTTTTAAATGATGATGGGTGATCATTTTCTCTGTTGAACTGATTGTGTATATATACACAATACATAATAAAATTAAAATTATGTTGTAACAAAACCCCAGTAAAGGACCAAAAAGAAATAAATGCAGAATCTACTGATAGTTCTCTTAGGGTAGTGGATTATAATTATTTTTTATTTACTCTCTTATGCAATCTGGAGTAGAAAATGGCAACCTGGAAAATTCCATGGACAGAGGAGCCTAATGGGCTACAGTCCATGAGGTTGCCAAAGAGTTGAACACAACTGAGTGCGGCACAGCAGCAGGTCTTATCCAAATCATCAGCAATATAGCTTTATCTATTTTAAACAGACAAAGGATATTAAAATCATCTTTTCTTTATAATCAGTGAGTCTGTGCATACACATCTGGAGATAAATCACTTCCATCAGTCTCAAAGTGAATCTGTTTCACTTAGGGAAAGTGGTATTGGCAGACTGGAGCAGTTTGAGAAAGCTCATTAGAACCTAGTTACAGCATGTTCTATTGCTTTTTATTTAACTTAAAGGTGTCTTTTGTTCTTCTCTTGTGATGAGAAGGATTCGATTCTCTGATGAATGTATCTAAGTGACAATTGAGAGCTAGTCAGTACACAAGTAAAATAGGCCATCTTTTTAAGGTAAGCTTTATTCTGAATTAAGGGGACATGAGGTACAGCTGTTTAGGGGCTAACAAGTAGTTATGAATGATTTTTGAGAGTGTAGTGGTTCTTGCTTCATTAGTAGCCATCAGCAGGGTAGCCTGCTGAGGTTGAGTGAAGTCTTTTATGGAAGTTTTAAGGGAGTAGCTGGTAAAACCGAGTGGGCAGAAGATGCCTGCTGAGAGGCAACCATGAGGCTGCGGACTAACTTATCAGCCTGATGTCTTTCCTGGGTAGGGAGGGTTTTCTTTTAAAAAGACAACCTCTCTGGAGGTTTCCATAATTGCCTTGAACTCCTTCCCATTTTCACAAAGAAGCCCACTCCTGCGGCTTCCATGGGGCTGCTATTACCGTCGTTTGTTGGCACATGCATTTAGAAGCCCTGCTTCTCTCATCAGTGATGCCAACAACAGTTAATTGGGCATGGCCTCGCTGGACCTGAGATGGGAGCATTTACCTAAGACTCACTTCCAGGAGAATGATACAAAGCCATTTTTTGAGAAAGGAAAACCAACAGAAGTTTATAATTGGTTTACTTCTGGAAGACTTCTGCGTGACTGGAGCTTGTATAATGCACTGAGCACAGAGGTGTTACACGTTCCATGACAGGTGGGATGGTCAAAAGGACAAAGGGTTCATGGAGGGACACTGGGAGATGACTGAATGAGCAATTATAGAAAATGGGCTTAAGCTAAAAGTTGTTAGGCATGTGTTGAGTTGAAATATTAGTAATCATGAAAAATGTTATACTGAAAAAATTAACAAAGAACTCATAGAAGAAGAAAACTTTTAAACTTTGCCTTCTTCATTAAGGTGACAGTGTTTTAAAGGATAGTGTACATGAATACAAGATATTTTCTTTTTTCTTTATCATTTTTTTCTCCTGTATCTAATTGTGTTTGATGACTTCTGTAGGCAAGCCTGCTTCCAAACCTTCTTTCAGCATCTAATTTATAAAATCTAGATTTTATTTTGTTTCCCCAAGTTTGAGGGCAGAATAAGAGGGCAACAGAGGATGAGATGATTGGATGAGATCATAGATTCAACGGACATGAGTTTGAGCAAACTCTGGAAGATGGTGAAGGACAGGGAAGCCTGGAATGCTGCAGTCCATGGGTTCACACAGAGTCAGACATGACTGAGTGACTGAACAACATCAACCCCAAGATTTGGCAAGAAGAGCTATGGCCTGTTTATATTGAGTTGGCCGAAAGGTTCGTTCAGGTTGTTCTGTAAGATCTTATGGAGAACCTGAAAGAAGTTTTTGGCCAGCCTATTAACTTTATGATATCACAGAAATGATGGCCAGTACTTTTCTGGAGAAGGGTCTCTATTTCTCCCCCATCACCCCCACATGTCAAGAATCCTTGTAGCCATAAATGTGAAACAAATAGCCTTGATGGCAAGAACAGGCAACAGACAAAACAAAGCAAAATCCCTCATAGAAACAATTCAGCAGACAGTGTTTCCCAAAATGCATGCTACAACTCTCCAGGGTCCCGAGATCTTTAGAGGAAAAGGGTCCAAGGATCACATACATTCCCGAAGCCCTATTGGCTAGTTTTTCTTCTAAGAGTTTGTAATGTGTATTTGCATGTAATGCATATTTGCACAAGAGTCTGAATAGTTCTGCAGTCGTGAAAATGTTTTCATTTAGTTTAACTCACTGTGCCCCAGGTACCTGGATCTCCCCCTCTTCACACCCTAGCATTCAGTAAAATCCTGTTGATTACATTTTGGAAAATGCTTCAGGAAAAGTTATAGATTTTCAAGTTTGGGGGCCTGGAATCTTGATGGTAGTTGTGAGGCAGAGTTAACTCAGTTGAGATTTCAATAATAATATTGGGAGAAATTTTACCCAGATATGTGGAAAAGTGATTAAAATGATTTTTATGATCACAGACTATCACTAAATCCAGGGTGATATTGACTCTTTAGGAAGGTGCCGAAATGTCCTTTACCAGGGTGGCTGAGATGTGGCTGACATTCTGATGGGATCATTTTTATTCTTGTCTGGCTTTTCTCCTGGGATGGCAAATGGACACTTCTTTGATGAAGGCTTTAATTACATTGACTTAATATTGACTTTTCTTTTAATATATGAATTTCTTATTTAGGAGGATGATTTTTATTCCTGAAAGGGTTAGTTGCTCAGATGTGTCTGACTCTTTGCAACCCTATGGACCGTAGCCCGCCAGGCTCCTCTATCCATGGGATTCCAGGCAAGAATACTGGAGTGGGTAGCCATTCCCTTCTCTGGGGCAGCTTCCCAACCCAGGGATAGAATCTGGGTCTCCTGCTTTGCAGGCAGATTCTTTACTGTCTGAACCATCAGAGAATTCCTTAATCATTTTATATTTGCTGTTTTTAAAACCATTTTTACTTAAGTCTCATTTCATCTAATTGTTAGAAAATGTGGTTTGTACAACTTCTGCTTTTAAAAAAATTTAGTGAAAATTTTATTGTCTTGCATATGATTAATTTTATTACACTTCCATGAACGTTTGAGAAAAAAGTAAAGGATGCTGTCTGAAAAGACAGTTTGACATATGTCTATGAAAAACAATATTGTTCAAATGCTCTATCATTATTTTGCAATTGATATATCAAGGCTGATGTGTTGTTATAAAGTCTCCCACTCCTAGTACAGAGTTTTCCCCTTCTCCCATTTTGCCGTTGTATATTTCAGTTCTGCATTATTTGATTCTTGAGATTTATGAGTCTTATATGTTCTTTGTGAATCATGCCCTTTAACAAAATAAGATTTTAAAATCCCATTTAATGCACTTTTCTAGAATATGACTTTGTCATATATTACTGTTGCCAGGCCCACTTTAATTTATGTTTGCTTATCCATTTAGTTTCCATATTTCTCTTTTAAAATATTTTAGTTGAGTCAAATAGAATAAAAGATAATTTAGGAATGTTTTTCATACACATCATGGGTCTTTTTTTCCCTTTTCTTTTAAAGTTCCTTTTATATACAATAGGCAGTGGGATTTTGAAAGGCTAATCTGAAAGTTTCTGTCATTTAATAATGCTATTTAGCGTATTTATACCTAAAACAATTGTCGGTGTTGCATCTGTCATTTTGCTTTTGTACTTTCTATGCGTCATTGCTTTTCTTTCTTTCTCTCTCTCTACCTCGTCCTCTGTCCATCCCTTCCTCCCTCCCTCTTCCTTTCTTTTTTCCTTCCCTCTCTCCCTCCCTTCTTTTCCTCATTTCTTCCTTTTTCTGTTTTATGCAACATGAAGTGACCATATTTTCTTTGATATTTTTTCCTACAGTGTTTAAAATTCTACTAGTGTTTCCCTTTCAGTTCTCAAAAAAGTTAAATATACATGTATCCATGAATAATAACAGCTGAAATTGAGTGTTTCCTGTAGGACAGACACTTCTCACACACAGTAAATGACTAAGTTATAGCGACCACTGAATGTCACAGGTGATGCCTTTTTATATACACTTTACAGAGAAAACAGTCACAAAGAGGTTAAGTATAGAATTTACACGGTTTATCTAGAATCCACAACCAAATTTAGAACCCAGGCTGGTTGACTCAGAGCCTGCATTGTTAGTCATCTTGCTATACTCCCTTTCCGTTTTTAAGAATTAAATAATAATGCCATGTCCGTGTAAGTTGAAAAGTGAACATTCTGTTTTGCTTTATACTTCACTTACACATTTCTTTTTAATTTCATTTTAGAACCACATGACGAGATTAACATTTGATGATATGTTTCCTCCCTAAAGAACTATTTTTATGTTTGTATTATATAGCAACTGTGTTTTCCAATGATCATCTAAACGAACCTTGTTTAACTGGACTGTCCTTTTATATTACTCTTTAGTTTGAATTTGGGCAGCTAAAATTTGTCTTCAAGTTATTTTAAGGATGAAGTGATATGTTTTCTGAGCTCTTGCATAGCTGAGCATATATGAGAAGAAATTTGTGAGCAAAAACTTGGCTTGCTATACATTGTACTTTCAAGCACTAAGAAGTACTCCATTTCCTCTGACATTTAGCACTGCAGAAGGAATTGTCACCCAAGAATAACTTTTTGCATCTATATATGTATATATATATTTACATGAATAGGTTTATCTCTACACACACACACACACACACACACTTACTTTTAAAAATAACTTTAATTGTATGATAAAACCCCCATTCTGCTCAAGAAGGAGCAGTGATGTTGGGTTTAGCTTGGTGATCGAACACATAAGTCTAGGCTTTACCTGGAACCAAATGAACGCATCCTTGAGAAAGGCAAGCAATAGCACAGCATGCGTGGTAGGGCCTCTGTGAAAGTCTGGACTCTCAGGCACAGCGTTCTTGGCCTGAGTCAGTCTTTGCCAGGAAAGTGTGTGGTCACGGGAGATGAAGCTGAGCTCAGCTTAGAAGAGCCATCGGTTCCGGGTTTTCCTCAGCTTTCATACTTAGCTATTTACACAGGGCCTTTGTAACTAGTGTGTACACAGTGTGTTTGCGTGCACAATCAGCTAGCCTCCTTGTCTTCTCAGGCGTATGAGACTACCTCCCAAGCCCCATTGCAGGTGCTTTACAACAATACCTGGTGTTCATCATCACTTGACAAATGATAGGAAGAATGAAGCACAAAGCTTTGGTCAGATATATGGGCCTTAGGTGAATTCTTTTGAACCTGAGGTAGCCATGGTCCTTATAATTCCTTTTCTTAGTATTGTGTCAAATGCTGGCTCTCAGAAATACCACCTAAGACTGACCGAAGATATTGCTTCCCTTGGTGTGGTAGACAGAATCATGCCCCCAGCCCAAGATGTTCATTTTCTAATCCCTGAAACCTTCAAGGATGCTGCTTTATGTGGCACAAAGGACTTTGTAGATGTGATTAAGTTAAACCTCTGGAGATGGGGAGATTATGTCAGACAATTAGATTCGGTCCAATGTAATCACCAGGGTCCTTAACCATGGACCACTGGGACAAAAGTGTCCGAGTTGGGGAAGGAGGTTTGACCGTGGAAACCAAGATAGGAATGTTGTGGTTGCTTCCTCTGAATGTAAGAGGAGAACACCATGGGACAAAGAATGTAGCTGCTCTCCAGAAGCTAGAAAAGGCAAGGAAGTTACTTTCTAGAACTTCCATGCGAAGTACAGTCCTGCCAACGCCTTGATTTTTGCACAGTAAAACCCATTTTGGGCTTTTGACCTCCAGAACTGTAATACAATAAATTTGTATTGTCTCCAACCAGTAAACGTGCAGTAATTTTTTACAGAAGTGATAAGAAACTAATATATTTGATAAGGCAGAATGTGACAAGAGTCCTGATAGTGTCTCAAAGGAGGAAGGGCAAATTTGAGGCATTTATTGAGATTTTAAAGTTTTGTTAAGTTCTGGTATGTTAATGTAGGGCTTGATTAACATTGGGTAAAGATCATGATAAAATGGTTTAAGACTGGTGGACGCTGTAAGGCAAGAATCTTGAGGAGAAGGGTTGTCAAGTCTTAGTTGCAGTATGCTGGATCTTCACTGTATCGTGCATCATTTTTCTTGTGGCTCATGGATTCTCCAGTCATAGCCCACAGGCTTAGTTGCTCTGCAGCATGTAGGATCTTAGTTCCCAGACCAAGGGGAGGACCTGCATTGCCAGGCAGATTCTTAACCACTGGATCACCAGGGAAGTCCCCAGTTGATATTTTCTATTGAAGAGTTGTTGAGATGTTCCTGAAAAATTATCAATTTATCAAAAGTAAATTAATTTGTAATTTCTGTTTTCCCAGGGTAGTGTTTCCTAAGGCAGTAAACTTGTGTTGATGCAGACGGAGAGTAATAAATTCATATTAATCCAGGCAGTGGGCTATGTGGAGGCAGATGATTCAGGATCCCAGTTGCAAGGAGGACGAGATTCAGGGTCAAATTTTCAGGTGTCCCTGAAGCTATAGGAAAGGCCACAGAATCATTGGTCATCTTTTCTTTCCTTGGAACTTTTTTTTTCCTTGTAAGTCCTACATTTGTTCAATAGAGTACAAGTGGAATTTAGTCTATGCCTACCCAGATGCTAGGATTTCTACTTCATTTAGAAAATTCTTTTTCTTACTTGGTTTTGTATTGCTGCCATAACAAATTATCACAAATTATCAGACCTAGAGACTGTCACACTGAGAGAAGTCAGAGAAGGACAACCATCATATGACATCACTTATATGTGGAATCTAAAAAGAAATGATACAAATGAACATAGAAAACAGAAACAAACTCATAGACTTAGAGAACGAGCTTATGGTTGCCAGGGAGAAGGGATAATTAGGGCATTTGGGATGGACACATACACACTGCTGTATTTAAAATGGATAACCAACAAGGACCTACTGTCTAGCACAAGAAACTCTGATCAGTGTTTTATGCCAACCTGGATGGGAGGGAGTTTGAGGGAGAAAGGATACATGTATGTGTATGGCTGAGTCTCTTCAGTGTTCACAACCTTTGCTGAAACCATCACAATTTTGTTAATTGGCTATACTCCAATGCAAAATAAAAAGCTCTTTTAAGAAAATCAAGGCTCAGTTTAGTTCAGTCACTCAGTCGTGTCTGACTCTTTGTGACCACAACCCTCCCTGTTCATCACCAACTGCCGAAGTCTACCCAAACCCATGTCCATTGAGTTGGTGATGCCATCCAACCATCTCATCCTCTATCGTCCCTTTCTCCTCCTGCCCTCAAACTTTCACAGCATCAGAGTCTTTCCAAATGAGTCAGCTCTATGCATCAGGTGGCCAAAGTATTGGGGTTTCAGCTGCAACATCAGTCCTTCCAATAAANGTAATGCATTGCTGTTGACAAATATTAGAACTAAATAAATGAAGTACAAGAGTATGAAAAACTTCTCTGTATGCAAGTTTTTATTAAAAAAAGGCTAAAAATACTAAATTGTAACCTTTTCTTGTCTTATAGCTACCATCTTTTCAGTCAACCGGGCCTAGGAACCATGGTAGATATTAGGAAGATACAGATGAACAGCACGTGATTCTAGTCTTTGAGACACTCTTGATAAGCACTGTGTTTGTGTGTATGTGTGTGGCTTATGTAAACAAGTCATTATGATACAGAAGTTATATAAGAACAAAGTTCAATGGAAGCACTGAAAAGAGAGCCTTTTTTTTTCTTGGTGGAATCAAAGGGGGACTGGTACCCAGGAGGGACAGCTTTGTACATCTCATGTGCGTGACGATCCTTTACTGACACACCTTTGCTTTTAAAGAAATCTCAGTGGACAATCCCACAACTATTTAAAGAACTGTTTAAATCTTTCTTGAGAAGACATGAAAAGGGGAATATATAAAATGCATGCAAACCGTCGTAAATTCATCTTTTTTCATCTTTCTTACTGTTACCAATCTACACATACAAATAGAGGTTCACAATAATCCCACCGTTTTTCAATACAAACCTTTAAAACTATGATATTTAGATCAGTTAAGTATCTCCTTTCTACTTCCCATTTTGACCCAATCACTCTAAGAAAAGGAAGATGAAGAATTCTTTCTCCTTCCAAGGCTGGTTGGAGGCAGTGGGAAAAACTACAAAATCTTACAATTGAATAGTTTTGCTTATTATACCCAATCATGTAGCTTATTCTTACAGAGTTTTTACATAATATATCATTTTGTCCTTATGGTTCCTTTGTTCTATAATGATAAAACTGAGATTCAGTATCAATGCCATTGGATCTGTGTCTTGAACTCAGACTATTGCATGCAGTGACATGGAGGTGTGTCTTCTCAAGCAGGAAAATAGCTTTTGTAGAGACATAGAGGTCTAGAAATAATCGCTGTGAACATCTCAGGGTACCAGAACTACAGGATGGTGGATTGAGTATGGGATCAGAAAATAAGGTGGGAAAGGTAAATTGGGCTGAGTTTAAAAATATACCTATTTTTCATATTAGTTTCTCCTGAAGGCAATGATGAACTAATAGAATGCTGTTAAAAGCAGAGAAATGACAAGATCAGATTTGTTTTGGAGGAAGATCTTGTGGCAGTAATGTAGGGGATGGAGAAGGAAATGGCAACCTACTCTAGGGTTCTTGTCTGGAAAATTCCACGGACAGAGGACCCTAGAGGGCTACAGTCCCTGGGTCACAAAGAGTCAGACCCAAGTGAACACACACAGTGCAGGGGACGTCTGGAGTGTGGCCACGGGGACATGACACCCAGCACAGAGAGGTGCGTGAGCATTTAGACCCTAGATTCAGACTCACTGGGGTCCTAGTCTTGACTCTGCCATTTATTAGCTTCACGAGCTTGGAAAATATGTTTTAACACTTCATGCCGAGGTTTCTCCATTTATAAATTGCAGAAGACAACAGTACCTTCTTCACGGGTAATCTGAAGCTTGTAAAAGGACTTAGAACATGATATACAGTATTCAAGAAAAGATAACAACTGTTAGTCTTCTACCTGGTTGATGAGATTCCCAGGGAAGATAAGTCTATGGAAATGGGAGGGGAGAGACTGAATTTAGGAGATATGTCTAAGTTAGGAGTGAGAAATCTTGATGATTAACAGAGATTAGGGATAAAGAAGAAGGAGTTGAACTGTTTCTCCTTTAGAGAAGATGATGGGTGCACAGTTTAATACCAACAGAAGAATACTTGAGAGAGTAAGACTGTTGTGAATGGATATTGAGTTCAGTTTTGGAAATATTCATCTCCAGAGGCCTGCAAATTATATAACTCAGGTTCAACATGATTATAAAGCCAATGTGCTATAAGATATAATCTATTTCAGAGGGAAATAAAACAAAGTTTGCGTTACCTGAATAATTTTCTAAATTAGCAAGGATACGATAAGCTGACTCTATGTGGTTACTGAAGCAGAAGCATGTAATATATTTCATCAGAATCCATGCCAAAACTGTTATATCCTATAAATATGTTCATAAGATTTAACAATTTATATCTTTTCAAGGTAATTAACTGTTTACAGAATGTTTATATGTGATTAACTATTCCTCACAATAGCTCGGTGAGGTAAAGAAAAGAAATGACATTTTTTAGCTGATAATATTGAGGCCCTAAAAAGTCATGTGGTTAGTAAGAGCTGGAGCTCAAATTTATCCCCAAATGCTCCAGCTCCATAACCCTAATTCCATATTCTATGACCTTTCAGCTCTTCAGTCATGAGAGAAAATCCTTTATTGTTGAGGTGCAATTCCCTGCATATAAAAATACTTGTTTATACAGCAGGTAATGCATTCTAGGCTTCTCCAATATGCCTTGTACCCGTGTAGTCCCATTAACACTAATAATCCTTGTAATTAAAAAAAAACTGTACCACAAGTCCTTTAATTAATTAATTATTTATTTATTTTGTCTTTTTCTATAAACTTTTAAAAAACTAATTGAAGGATCATTGCTTTACAATACTGTGTTGTCAGGCATCAGCCATAGACATACCTATGTCCCCTCCCTCCTGAACCTCCCTCCCACCTCCTATTCCACTCTCAATGCCCTAGGTTGTCCCGGAGACCTGGTTTGACTTCCCTGAGCCATACAGCACATTCCCACTGGCTGTCTATTTGACATATGGTAGTGTATATGTTTCCATGCTACTCTCTCCTTTCCAAAATAAGGAACACTGCATGAATCTGTGTGTCATCCTTGCACGGGGGCCATGCTAATCTTCTCTGTACTGTTTCAGTTTGAGTGTATGTGCTGCTGAAGTGAGCACAACCATTTATTTTTATTTTCTGCCATTGATACCATGAAATTCCGTGTTAGAACAGAATAGCCCTTGTAACTTTAGTAAAATCTAAATCTTTCTGCCTCCTCAAAACCCTTCTCACCTGTATCTTACCCCTTAAGCACCTTCAGCCACACTCATCTTCTTTCTATTCCTCAAACACAGCGACTAAATTATCTTCCTCAGTCCTCTGGATTTGCTGTTCCCTTTGAGTGGAAAACTTTACCTCTGTAGCTTGGCAAGATTAATTTCTTCTTGTCCTATATTATCCTTGCACACTCAAAATTTATTGAACAAATACATGAAATCTTTGCATCTATTTTTCCTTCCACCCACAATGCAGGGACACCTCTTGAAAAGTTAACTTTTTCCTTAGGTATTTCATGGGTTACTCTTAGGTAGCCTCAACTGTACTCATAAAGTAGCCGTTGGATACAGTCACCCTTATGGGCCACTCCATTTTGTTAGTTGTCAGCTGTCCTCAAAGTTACTGAAAGGATTCTTGCTACTGCCATTGTTGGGTTTTCAGAGAGTTGCTTAATTCTGTGTAAAGTTGGGGGCATTAGCACTCTCTAAAACTCCCCAAAACAATGTTTCTTGGCACCAAAGCACCTTAATTTCCTCTGAAAGAAGCTCTTTCTTCATACACTGGACAGGTACAAACTGGCTACCCATGTCTCCATTATTCAGATGTTTCTCTTTCTCAGAGTCCCGCACCGAAGACTTGAAAACTCATACCCTTTGCTTGTCTTCCAGCCTCAAATCCTAAGGCTTCCCTGCCTACCAGAGCGTGTTCTCAAGGGTGGGTCCTGATCAACCTTCAAGTTCCCCAAATAATCAAACTCATTACCAGGCTGCACTAACCAGACACTCTGATTCATATATTTCATGGATGTCTCATGACTTGACTGGCTTCCCAGGTGGTGCTAGTGGTAAAGAATCCACTGCCAATGCAGGAGATGCAAGAAACCTGGGTTCGATCCCCAGGTCAGGAAGATCCCCTGGAGCAGGAAATGGCAACCCACTTTAGTATTCTTGCCTGGAAAATTCCATGGACAGAAGAGCCTGACGGATTACAGTCCACGGGGTTGCAAAGAGCTGGATGACTGAGTACGCATGTTCAATGTGACCACGAGTTTGTTATTAAAAGCCCTTATTTTAATAGAAAAGGACAATGCAGTTTGTTATTTATGGATATTTATATATACATAGAAAAAGTATAAAACCGTGCTGAAAAAAGATAATACCAGATTCAAAATAGTGATTCCATCTGAAGATGGTGGAGCATAAAGAGGAAAAAAAGTGAATATTTATTGGGGAGTTTGAATTTCTTAAAGGAAAAGAATTTTAAGGAAGATATGACAGAAAGTGTGAGCTTTTAAATCTGGATGGGCAGGCACATGAGTGTCTGTCCTATTTTTTTTTTGTATCTCCAACTATATTTGTATTTCATATTTAAAGTTTAAATTAAAATTTAAAATGTCAACTTGTCATCCTTAATCAAAAATTGATAAACTAGTATAAAATATGAAATTAATCACATATTTCTCATCTTATTATTCCCTAAGCAATTGCTTTTAACAGGTTCATGTTTTTCTTCAGTGCATACACACACACACATACACACACATACGTATACACTCACACATAAACACATGAACTCATGCATACCGATTCCTGAAATTTAGACTTAATGAACTTAAATTAGCCTTCCTGACAATTCTGTCCTGTGAAAGTCCAAATCTCTTCCCCATGAATTCCAGGATTGACAACCTCACTAAATTCTGTATTACCAATTATACTCCCACAAAAATGTAGGAGATTATTTTCCTCCTGGGCCCAACCAACAATGGATTTACCAGTCTTCTACATTTTCCTGTTGGTTAAAAAAATTAATCCCCCTCTCTCGAAATATCATTTCAGTGTTTTTCCATTTGAATCTTTTTGTGCATTATTCAAGTGATCCATATTTTTAAATGTTATTTATGTATCTTCCTTTTAAGTTACTCAATTTTAAGAGTCATTTATCTATTGTTTCATTAGATGCTTTGTCTTTTCCTAAATGATGTAATAGGAGTTCTTTGTATATTAGAAATATTCTTCTTTGTAAAACATTGATTTATTTAGCAAATATTTATTAAGTATCGATCATTGTTTTAAGATAGGGCATCAAGTGGTTGATGTTTTCTCCTAGTCTGTCACTTATTTTTAAATTTGTTAACATCTTTGCTTAGTTTTCGTAGAGTCTAGTATAATAATCTTTTCCCTTATACTTATGAAAGTAATATGTTAGGGAAAAAATATGATTTTTAAAGATTATAGAAGTAAGGCCCAGTGAGTGAAAAGTGACTTGTGCATGGTTACATAGCTATTAAGTATAAAGCCAGAAATTGGAAACTGAGTCTTTTATAATAACAAAAATTGCTTTAATTTAAGTGCAACACTTATAAAAAAATTCAAGTAACATAAAGGTCTAGGTTAAGAACAATAAAATGGACACCCAGGGATATCTATTTGTGACCCATGGACTATAGCCCACCAGGCTCCTCTGTGCATGTGATTTCCCAGGCCAGAAACACTGGAGTGAGGTGCCATTCCCTTCCCCAGGGGATCTTCTTGACCCAGGAATTGAATTTGCTTCTCCTTCATTGTCAGGTGAGTTCTTTACCAGTGTGACACCAGGGAAGCCCTTGTTCCTATGACCTCAAAATTTCTTCATTTGAGTCACTATCATCCTGGATTTGTGTGTTAAATGGTCTCTCGCTCTTCTTTATACATGAAAATCACATTTATATATCTTTAAACAACCTACCAGGAGAAATATCAATAACCACAGATATACAGATGACTCCACCCTTATGGCAGAAAGTGAAGAGGAGCTAAAAAGCCTCTTGATGAAAGTGAAAGAGGAGAGTGAAAAAGTTGGCTTAAAGCTCAACATTCAGAAAATGAAGATCATGGCATCTGGTCCCATCACTTCATGGGAAATAGATGGGGAAACAGTGGAAACTGTGGCTTACTTTATTTTGGGGGGCTCCAAAATCACTGCAAATGGTGATTACAGCCATGAAATTAAAATACACTTACTCCTTGGAAAGAAAGTTATGACCAACCTAGATAGCATATTCAAAAGCAGAGACATTACTTTGCTGACTAAGGTCCATCTAGTCAAGGCTTTGGTTTTTCCTGTGTGTATGGATGTGAGAGTTGGACTGTGAAGAAGGCTGAGCACCGAAGAATTGATGCTTTTGAACTGTGGTGTTGGAGAAGATTCTTGAGAGTCCCTTAGACTGCAAGGAGATCCAATCAGTCCATTCTAAAGGAGATCAACCCTGGGATTTCTTTGGAAGGAATGATGCTAAAGCTGAAGCTCCAGTACTTTGGCCACCTCATGTGAAGAGTTGACTCATTGGAAAAGACTCTGATGCTGGGAGGGATTGGGGGCAGGAGGAGTAGGGGACGACAGAGGATGAGATGGCTGGATGGCATCACAGACTCGATGGACATGAGTTTGAGTGAACTCCGAGAGATGGTGATGGACAGGGAGGCCTGGCGTGCTGCGATTCATGGGGTTGTGAAGAGTCGGACAAGACTGAGAGACTGAAATGAACTGAACTGAAACAACCTACTGTCAAGTCTGGTATTTGGGGCTTTAGGTAAATGGAAACATACTGTGTATGCATATCTTATGTTATAATGGGCTTATTAACATTTGAGACTGAACCATATAACATGTTGGAATTGCATCTGAGCCATTCATTTTCACTACTATATAATACTCCCAGGCATCAGTTTAGGTCTATTCATCCATTTTACTGTTGATGGCTAATTGAAATATTTACAATTTTGTTTTGTTTGCTATTACATACAGAATATATGTACAAATAAAAAGCCTCTTAATGAGGGTGAAAGAGGAGAGTGAAAAATTTGGTTAAAACTCAGTATTAAATAAACCAAGATCATGGCATCCAATCTTATCTCTTCCTGGCCAATAGAAGGGGAAAAACTGAAAGCAGTGACAGATTTCATTTTCTTGGGCCCCCAAAATCACCGTGGACAGTGACAGCTGCCATAGAATTAAAAGACGCTTGCTCTGTGGAAGGTTAGCTATGACAAACCTAGTGCACGCCTGCTAAATTATTTCAGTTCTGTCCAATTCTTTGTGCCCCTATGGACTGTAGCCCACCAGGTTCCTCTCTCCATGGGATTCTCCATGCAGGAATACTGGAATAGGTTGCCATGCCCTCCTCCAGGGGATCTTCCTGATCCAGAGATCAAACCCACGTCTCCTGTGGCTCCTGCATTGCAGACAGATTTTTACTGCTGAGCCACTGGGAAACCCATGATAAATCTAGGCAGCATATGAAATTTAAAAAGCAGAGACATCACTTTGCTGACAAATGTCTGAATAGTGAAAGCTATGGTTTTTCCAATAGTCATGTACAGATGTGAGGGTTGGATCATAAAGAAGGCTGAGAGCCAAAGAATTGATGCTTTCAAATTATGGTGCTGGAAAAGACTCTTGAGAGTCTCTTGGACAGCAAGGATATCAAACCAGTCCATCCTAAAGGAAATCAACCCTGGATGTTCACTGGAAGGACTGAAGCTGAAGCTGAAGCTCCAATACTTTGGCCACCTGATGTAAAGAGCCAATTCATTGGAAAAGATCCTGATGCTGGGAAAGGTTGAGGGCAAGAGGATAAGGGGGTGACAGAGAATGAGATGGTTGGATGGCATCACTAAGTCAATGGATATGAATTTGAGCAAACTCTGGGAGATATTGAAGGACAAGGAAGCCTGGCATGCCGCAGTTCATAGGACTGCACAGAGTTGGACACAACTTAGTGGCTGAACAACAATAGCAATAATTTAGTGTTTTGTTTCTAGTTGCCCTCAAGATTTTCTCACTAACTTTGGTTTGACTATCATCTATATAGGTGAGATATATGTAGATATACTTGTATCACTTATTCTGCTTAGAATTCTGTGAGCTCCTTGCACTAAGGATTGACTTCTTGATTTCTCTTTCTAATTTTTCATTGTTAGTACATAGAAATGCAAGTGATTCCTGTGTATTGATTTTGTATCCTGCAACTTTGCTAAATTCACTGATTAGCTCTAGTAATTTTCTAATACTGTCTTTACAGTTTTCTATGTACAGTATCATGTCATCTGCAAACAGTGAGAGCTTTACTTCTTTTCCTATCTGGATTCCTTTTATTTCTTTTTCTTCTCTGATTGCTGTAGCTAGGATTCCCAGAACTGTTGAATTATGGTGGTGAAAGTGGACACCCTTGTCTTGTTCCTGATCTTAGGGGGAATGCTTTCAGTTTTTCATCACTGAGAATAATGTTTGCTGTAGGCTTATCATATATGGGCTTTACTATGGTGAAGTAGGTTCCTTCTATGTCTATTTTTTGGAGTTTTAATCATAAATAGGTGGTAAATTTTGTCAAAGGCTTTTTCTGCATCCATTGAGATGATCATATGGTTTTTATCTTTCAATTTGTTAATATGGTGTATCACATTGATTGATTTGCACATATTGAAGAATCCTTGCATCCCTGGAATAAACCCAACTTGATCATGGTGTATAAGCTTTTTGATGTGTTTCTGAATTCAGTTTGCTAAAATTTTGTTGTTCATCGGTGATATTGGCCTGTAGTTTTTTGTTGTTGTTGTTGTCTTTGTATGGTTTTGGTATCAGGGTGACGGTGGCCTTGTAGAATGAATTTGGAATTGTTCCTTCCTCTGCAATTTTTTTGAAACAGTTTTAGAAGGATAGGCATTAGTTCTTTTCTAAAAGCTTGATAGAATTCTCCTGTGAAGCCTTCTGGTCCTGGGCTTTTGATTTTTGGGAGATTTTTGATCACAGTTTCAATTTCAGTGCTTGTAATTGGGTTGTTGATGATTTTTATTTCTTCCTGGTTCAGTCTTGGAAGATTGAGCTTTTCTAAGAATCTGTCCATTTCTTCCAGGTTATATATTTCATTGCCATACAATTGTTCATAATAGTCTCTTATAATCCTTTATATTTCTGCATTGTCTGTTGTAACCTCTCCTTTCTCATTTCTAATTTTGTTGATTTGATTCTTATTTTTCTCTTGATGAGTCTGGCTAAGGGTTTGCCAATTTTGTTTATCTTCTCAAAGAACCAGCTTTTAGTTTTATTAATCTTTACTTTGATTAATAAATGAATCTTTGTTTGATTTATTTTTCATTTATTTCTGCTCAGATGTTTATGATTTTTTTCCTTCTACTAATTTTTTTGTTGTTGTTGTCATTGTTATTCTTCTTTTTCCCATACACCACTGCTTTAGGTGTAAAGTTAGGTTGTCTATTTGATGTTTTTCTTGTTTCTTGAGATAGGATGGTATTCCAATAATCTTCCCTCTTAGAACTGCTTTTGTTGCATCCCATAGGTTTTGAGTTGTTGTGTTCTCATTCTCATTTGTTTCTAGAAATTTTTTGATTTCCCTTTTGATTTCTTTTGTAACCTGTTGGTTATTTAGAAATGTGTTGCTTAATCTCCATATGTTTGTGTTTCTTACAGCTTTTTTCTCCTAATTGGTATCTAGTCTCATAGCGTTATTGTTGGAGAAGATGCTTGGTATGATTTCACTTTTCTTAAATTTACTAAGGTTTGATTTGTGACCCAAGATGTGGTCTATTCTGGAGAATGTCCCATGTGTGCTTGAAAAGAAGGTGTATTCTTCTGCATTTAGATGGAATATACTGAAGATATCAATGAGATCCATCTCTTCTAATGTATCATTTAAGACTTGTGTTTCCTTATTAATATTCTGTTTTGATGATCTGTCCATTGGTGTGAGTGGGTGTTAAAGTCTCCTACTAGTATTGTGTTACTGTCATTTCTCCTTTTATGTCTGTTAGTGTTTGTCTTATGTATTGAGGTGCTCCTATGTTGGGTGCATAGGTATTTACAATTGTTATGTCTTCCTCTTGGATTGATCCGTTGATCATTATGTAGGGTCCTTCCTATCTCTTGCAATCTTCTTTATTTTAAGGTCAATTTTGTCTGATATGAGAATTGCTACTCCAGCTTTCTTTTGCTTCCTATTTGCATGGAATATATTTTTCTTCTCTCACTTTCAGTCTATATGTGTCTTGAGGTCTGAAGTGGGTTTCTGGTAGACAGCATATATATGGGTCTTATTTTTGTATCCATTCAACTAGTCTGTGTCTTTTGTTTGGAGCATTTAATCAATTTTCATTTAAGGTAATTATTGACATATATGTCCCTATTACCATTTTCTAATTGTTTGGGGTTGATTTTGTAGATCTTTTTTCTTCTGTTGTATTTCTTGACTATAGAAGTCTGCTTAACATTGGTTGTGAAGCTGGTTTGGTGGTACTGAATTCTTTTAACTTTTGCTTGTCTGAAAAGTTTTTTATTTCTCCATCAATTTTGAATGAGATACTTGCTGGGTACAGTAATCTTGGTTGTAGATTTTCCCCTATCAGTACTTTAAATATATCCTGCCATTCCCTTCCAGCCTGCAGAGTTTCTGCTGAAAGATCAGCTGTTAAGCAAATGGGGTTTCCCTTGTATGTTACTTGTTGCTTCTCCCTTGCTGCTTTTAATATTCTTTCTTTGTTTAGTCTTTATAGTTTGATTAGTATGTGTTTTGGCATGTTTCTGCTTGGGTTTATCCTGTATGGGACTCTTTGTGCCTCTTGGACTTTATTGGCTATTTCCTTTTCCATGTTGGGGAAATTTTCAACTATAATCTCTTCAAAAAGTTTCTCATATCCTTTCTTTTTCTCTTCTTCTTCTGGGACCCCTATAATTAAATGTTGGTGTATCTGATATGGTCCCAGAGGTCTCTGAGTCTGTCCTCAGCTCTTTTCATTCTTTTTATTTTATTTTGCTCTTCAGAAGTTATTTCCACCATTTTATCTTCCTGCTCACTGGTTCATTCTTCTGCTTCAGATATTCTGCTATTGATTCCTCCTAGAGTATTTTTAATTTCAGTAATTGTGTTGTTTGTCTCTGTATGCTTATTCTTTACTTCTTCTAGGTCTTTGTTAAGTGACTCTTTCATTTTCTCCATTCTGTATTCAAGGTTTTTGATCATCTTTACTATCATTATTCTGAATTCTTTTCCAGGTAATTTTCCCGTCTCCTCGTCATTTATTTGGACTTCTGTGTTTCTAGTTTGTTCCTTTATTTGTACAGTATTTCTCTGCCTTTTCACTTTTTAAAAAGTTATTGTGTTTGAAGCTTCCTTTTCCCAGGCTTCAAGGGAAGTTGAATTCTTTCCTTGAAGAAGGTTGACTCCTTTCTTCCTTTTGGTTTCTTTCATCCTAAGGTTGGTGCGGTGGTGTGTGTGAGCTTTGCGTAGGGTGAGATTTGTGCTGAGTTTTTCTTTGTTTCTTTGTTTCCTTGTTTTTCCTCACTCAGCACAAGGCTGACTGAGGTGGTAATCCTGTCTGCTGATGGTTGGGTTTGTATTTTTGTTTTGCTTGTTGTTTAGGTGAGACACCCTGCACAGGGTGCTACTGGTGGTTGGGTGATGCTGGGTCTTGTATTCAAGTGGGTTCCTTTGTGTGAGTTCTCACTGTTTGATACTCCTTAGGGTTGGTTCTCTGGTGGTCTAGGGTCTTGGAGTCAGTGTTCCCACTCTAAAGGTGCAGGGTTTGATCTCTGGTCAGGAACAAATATTTCACAAGTGGTTTGTTATGGCATTGCTGCTAAGTCACTTCAGTCGTGTCCGACTCTGTGTGACCCCATAGACGGCAGCCCACTAGGCTCCCCTGTCCCTGGGGTTCTCCAGGCAAGAACACTGGAGTGGGTTTCCATTTCCTTCTCCATTGCATGAAAGTGAAAAGTGAAAGTGAAATCACTGTCATGCCCGACTCTTAGCGACCCCATGGAGTGCAGCCCACCATGCTCCTCCGTCCATGGGATTTTCTTGGCAAGAGTACTGGAGTGGCTTGCTGTTGCCTTCTCCCATTAAGGGAGAGTAAAACAAATATCCAAAAACGAGAAACCAAAGATGAACCCCAGACAAATAGCAGTTACAAAATCAGACAAATAATAATTAAAAATGGAATATACACATATACATATACACCCATGAGCAAAATAAAAACAGTCCAATAAAAATATAATAAAGCACAGTAGATTGATCTGGCAAACAAAGGAAATCAAATATTATATTTACCAGTTAGGAACAAAACTAACTTAAGCAAAAACTGAAAAACAAAACTAAAGGAAGGTGTCAACTGGGGAATAAAGCAATGAAAACAAAACTAACAAATACATTGAGAGGAAAGGAAAGAAAGAAAGAATAGATATGCAAAGTTAAATAGAGGTAGATGAAGAAGATTTATATACATTAAAGATTAACTGCAAGGGGAAAAGAACAGTAGGAAAGGCAAACGAAGGTATAAATGTAGAAAAAATATAATAGGTTTTAAAAATTAAAATTATAAAAAACAGGAAAGAGAAAAAATGGAAGAAAGAAAAAAGGGGAAGAAAGGAAAACTCCACAGAACTGCAAAAGCCCAGTATAAAGGCAGAGGTTTATTGCAACAACAGAAAATGTGACTGAATATATACATATACACTCATAAGCAAAATCAAAGCAATCCAACAAAATTTAAGTACAACAGATTGACCCGGTAAACAAAATTATATCTCCAGAATAAAACTAATTAAAGCACAAACTGGAAAACAAAACTAAAGCAAGGTGCCAATTGGGGAATAAGGCAATGAAAATAAAACTAACAAATATGTTGAGAGGAAAGGAGAGAAAGAAAAGAAATATAGATCGCAAAGTTAAATAGAGGTAGATAAAGAAGATTTATATACATTAAAGATTAACTGCAAGGGGAAAAGAACAGTAGGAAAAGCAAACAAAGGAATAAATGTAGAAGAAGAATAATATGTTTAAAAAATTAAAATTAAAAAAAGAGAAAAGGAAAAAAGAGGAAAACTCCTCAGAACAGCAAAAGCCCAACATAGAAGCAGAGGTTTATGACAACAATAAAAAATATGACTGAGGAAAAAGAAAAAAAAATTCAAAAGCTTAATTGGATTTCTTAGTGTCAATAAAATCAACAACTACAACAGAGGAGGGGAAAAGGAAAAAGAAAAAAAAATCCAAAACAATTTACAGAACAAGTCAAAAAATAAGAATAATATATGTTTTTCTTGAGTCATTGCTGTCAGAGTCCTTTCCCGTGCTGGGAGTCACAGTCCGCCTCACCTCCCTAGGAGGCCCTCTAACACCGTGCTGATCTCTGGACCTGCTGCGGGGGCAGCTCAGATTCTAATCTGGTCCTACTCCTGTGCGTTCTTGCCTCCAATGCCCACAGCTATCAGAACTAGTGCATTTAGTTTTGTGGGAGCTCTCAGTGGCCCTTTATATATTCCATAGACACAGAGTCTGCTTAATTGATCGTGTGGATTTAATCTGCATCTTGTACAGCTGGTGGGAAGAGTTTGGTTCTTCTTCCTTAGCCGCACTGCCCCTGGGTTTCGACTGTGGTTTTATTTCCACCTCTACATGTGGGTCGTCCACTAGGGTTTGCTCCTGAGGCCGCCCTGGAGGGCTTGGGCTTGCCCCTGGGAGGGCAGGGCCTGGAGGTGGTGCAGCTGCTTGGGTCGCAGGGGTTCTGGCAGCACCAGGTACTCAGGGAGGTTGGCGGCTAGGGCAGCAAGAAATATAGTGCTCTAGAAGGGTATGGCAACCAGCACTGGACCAATGCGTTCTAGTATTCTTGCCTAGAGAACTGCCCCCCTCTCCCTGACAGAGAAGCCCAGCAGGCCACAGTTTACAGGGTTGCAAAGAATCAGACAGGACTGAAGTGACCCTGCATGCATAAACAGAAGACTTTTTTTTTTTTTTTTTTGCCTGTGGCAGCTCTGCCCCAGTGAGAGTTGAGCATGAAGGTGGCACAGCTTCTTGGCTTGCAGGGACCCTGGCGGCGCCAAGTGTGCAGGGACACAGACTGCCTCTGTAGCAGGAGTTATGGCTTTATCAGAGTCTTTTTCTGAGCCTTTTTCAGAGCCTTTTTCTGGGATCAGCAGGACTCTTTGGCCAGTCTTTCTCCGTAGCTCCACCCATTCAGGCACTTAGAGGGACCCCTGGCTGGGGTCCTATTCTGTAAATCAGTGCAACAGGCACTGAAAGGGGCACCTGGGTGGGGTCCTACTCTGTAGTTCAGTGCGTCAGGCGCATTTGACGGGCTAACCTCTCTGTTGTTCAGCTGCTGATGCTGGCTTGTGGAGAGAGAGAGGCTATGGTGATGGGTCCATGCTCTTTGCGTGACTCAGCAGTTTCACCTTGCTTCCATGGCTGCCCGGCTTTCCTCCACAGGCATTTCCCACCACAATCTCCTCCCTCACATCGCCTCTCTCTGCAGTCAACCGCAGCCCTTGGATTGAGATTGCTCCACAATCCCTAAACTCCAGCTCCCAGCCGCTGCACCTTCCAGGAGACCCGTGTTCCTGCCCAGTGTATGTATGGCTGCGACAAGTACTGTCTGATTCTCATTCCATTTAGGCGGCCACAGATCAGCTGTTTCACTCTCAGCCTTAAATGTTTCTCCTCTGACTCAGACAATTGTCCGGATGTGGGGATCGGACCCCTGCTTCAGTTCCCCGACCTGCTGAGGGCAGGTCCAGTTCTACTAACACTCCTGTTTTTCCCCCCTAGTCCCTTGGTCCTACCGAGTTTTGCGTGGTTCTATATATTCTTCAGGAAATGGCAACCCACTCCAGTATTCTTGCCTGGAGAATCCCCGGGACAGAGGAGCCTAGTGGGCTGCTGTCTGTGGGGTCGCACAGAGTTGGACACAACTGAAGCGACTTAGCAGCAGCAGCAGCAGCAGCATATATTCTTCAACACTGGTCAGGGACTCCTGTCTGCTCTCAGCTGGTGTTCTGTGTGCACTTCTGTATCTGAAGGGGTATTCCTGATGTATCTGTGGAGAGAGTTGTACTCCATGTCCACCTCTTCCTCCGCCATCTTGTTCTCCCACCATCAGATTTAATAGCACGTTTGCAATACAGAGAGCCTATGTCTCCATGCCCATTTCCTTCAGCCGGAGCAAACAACTTTTCATTTCCTTTTACCCTCAAAACATGATATATTAGCCTGGGTCTTGAGCTTGAGAGAGTTTGGTTCTCCTCTCACAGCAGTCTAAGTTTTGTTTTGTATGAGAGGGCTCAAAGAAGGAGGTGCTGTTTTCTGCCTGTTCATCAGCATCTTGCTCACATCTCAAATTTCTCTTTCATTTCTTTAAATACAGTTTTTTTTAATATTATATTGTTATTTTATATTGTTTTCCACAGATCGACTATCTCCTGGAGGCCTTAGTTCCTACAAAATAACTCAAAGATATTGTTGTGTATATTCCTTGAGGAGGAACAACAGTTCAGTTCAGTTCAGCCACTCAGTCGTGTCTGACTCTTTGCGACCCCATGCACTGCAGCATGCCAGGCCTCCGTATCCATCATGAACTCCCAGAGTTTACTCAAACTCATGTCCATTGAGTTGGTGATGCCATCCAACCATCTCATCCTCTGTCGTCCCCTTCTCCTCTTGCCCTCAATCTTTCCCAGCATCAGGTTCTTTTCCTGCTTTAATTGATGCACTATAGTTTTCTGATTGTTCCTCTTTGTTTCTGCATTCCCCACTTCCCTGATTAGCAACTGTTTGAATCTGCTCTTTGGAACTCTGAGAAGTTCTAGGAGACTGAAGCCTTTATCCTGCAAATAGGAAACTTGAAAGGTTTTTGTGTTCAGGGCTTTCAGGGATTTCTTAAAAATTTACCTCTTCTACAAGCAGCCTTTCTTCCTCTCTTATATGCCACCAAAGCAGAAAAATTTGTTACTCCCTTGTTGGGATATATCGCTCTTTGCACTCTGAAATTCAGTGCATTCAGCTGCTTTATGATATTAATCTCTGATAGATTCAAGAAAAGTTATGATGGATATGAAATCATGCAACTCAGATTGAGGCTTTAACCTGTGATCTGTTCATTGAGAACAAACATCTGGTCTCGGGACTTAATGAAGCTCAGGTTCTTGATGTCTCATTGCAGAAATAATTTAATGAGAAAAAAGTCATAGGTGAGAAGTGGATTTATTTAGAAAGAAATACACTCCACAGACAGAGTGTGGCCTATCAGAAGGTAAGAGAGGACCTTGAAATATGATATGGTGAGTTTTTATTGGCTGGGTAATTTCATAGGCTAATAAGGAGGAGGATTGTTCCAACTATCTTGGGGCAAGCGTAGAGATTTCTAGGAATTGGGCCACCCTCACTCTTTGATCTTTGGTGGTTGGCTTTGAAACTATTATGGTACTTGTGAGTGTCATTTAGCTTATGCTAATGTATTACAAGCTCAATGAGGCTCAAAGAAGTCAGATCTACTATCTTGAACCTAGTTAGTTCTAATAAGTTTTTCTTTTCTTCTGTGTCCATGGTCTCAGTGTCAGACATGAATGAGCAGCTAACACAGCACAGCCACAGGGCTATGCCATTCTTTTAAAGAGTGACCTGTCTGCTTCCTGTCTTGGATAGATTATTATTCAGCTTTTTTTTTTTTTTCTCCATTAGGATGAGAGAAACATTGTCCAGTGGCTTTCTACATGTTTTCTTCAAGAAAGCTGTTAAAAGTATTTAGTCTATTATTCTTCTCTTAGTGGGAATTCTCACCCCTTCAAATTCCATTAATATCCTTTTCTCTATTGACTTTTTAGTTTCAATTATTAGATTTTTCACTTCTAGAAATTTATTCCATCCTTATCCATATCAACATTTTGCTTTTAGAGTCTCATTCCTTGTTCATATTTCAAATGTCTCTTTCATTTCTTTCAACATTATGTTTTTTAAAAGTTTTTATTTTATACTGTTCCCCATCAATCTAGTATCTTGTGTCTCTGCAAGTTTGGTACTCCTTCTTGTCTCTGCTGCCTCTCTCTCATGGGGCCTTTTTTCCTGGTGTGTTTCATAATTTTTGACACCAAATCACTCATTTTTCCTGGAATATTACCTCCTGGAGTTCTTTGAGGTCAAAATTGAGGCTGCTTTACTTAAGAAAGCATTTGTATTTGCTTTTGCTAGTTATCTGAGGATGCTAACAAATTCAGATAAATGTATTACCTTTCTTAAATTTGGGGACCACATATGGATCTTGAATTCAAAGGAATGTGAAAATTTTCTTATAGACTCCTAGGGAAATTTTGAAATAAGCTTTTCTTGCTCTGCCTTTTTGTGAATCAAGAGAGAAGACTTTTGGAGAGGGGGTGTCTCAGCTTTATGCAAGAATCTCTATTTGATGCCCCATCAAGGATAAGCCACAGGCTTCACTTTCCTGCATCTCCTGCAGCTTTCAAAGCAAAAACTCATGGTCTCCAAGGCTTGGTAGAAATCCTTGGGTGAAAAGTATACTTTGATGCTTGCTTACCTTCCAAGACTTCTTTGGTCTCACTTTGTTTTTGGCATCTACAGATTTCTTTATTTCAGATCAGCTCAGCAATGCATTGAAAATGATTTTAGAAAAAGAGAGTTTATTTTAGTATGATGGTTGTTTCATTGGGGGATTGTTCAGAATATTTAGTCTATTATTCTGTTGGAAATGGAGGTTTTCACTCCTTGATCTTTCCACTTTACATGCTGCTTCTTTGCATTAGAAAGAAAAAATGAAACTATTTTTTGTTTACTATAATGGATGATACGAATTTGAAAGTCTGTTTGTGAATCTGAAATAGTATGTCTGCTCTTCTATATTTAGAATTGACATTAGTCCTGCTGAAAGAATATTCTTTCTTTTATGGTTCTTGAAATACTCTTTCTTTTCCCTCTCCTAGCAGAAAGTAAGGATTTTAATGAAGAAATAATTTGAAAATTTTAAATTGAGAATCCAACTATGGACCAGGTTTGCTCCAGTGCCTTTTGCTTCTTTTCTTTGACATCATGAATATTATCAAAAGAGTGACTTTTGTTTGGTTTTGTTCTTTGCCTTTAAGATGACTTGTTCACCTAGAGGTACCTCCTCTTTCTGATTTCAGTCACCCATACCAACACCATCATCAACACCAGAAACCTCCAAAAGACAAGTTATTTATTTCATCCCATCTGTCTGCTCTATGAAACTAACTTTCGTTAGTTGCTCAGTCATGTCTGACTCTTTGTGACCCCATGGACTATAGCCCATCCATGCAATTCTCCAAGCAAGAATATTGGAGTGTGTAGCCATTCCCTCCCACCCTAAAACAAAACATACATTGTCACATTGCAAGTCTGACTTACAAAATGCTTACAAAATGTGTTGTAGTGCTCTTTCTCTTTTCTTAAAAAATAAGGATTCAATTTAATGAAATAGCACTGATGTGAATGATATGACATTATCCAATTTGTTTGTCGTGGTTTCCTATTCCCATTGTGCAAACCAAGTTGGGGGGGTGGGTGCGGAAAGTAGTTTGGTCACACAGGCTTTTGTAAACAAGAATCTCTCAAGGCCATAGCAGGGATATCACTACACTGATTCCAGTCACAGGAGAAGATTCAGGAACACAGACTATGGGCTGAGTCACTGGGCATATTAACTGCCTGAAATGTGATCATTGAAATTTATGTCCAAAGCCACCTTGGTAATGATCTCCTGATGGAGTTCTGACCTTAAGCTGGTATGTGCGGTGCTGCCTTTCCGAAGCAACAGATGAATGCAGTAGGAACGTCAATGCCACAACTCAGAAGCAACTGATGATGCCCCGGTGTTCTCTGTGCACCCTCCCTGTAGCTGATTTTCTGTGGCTCATTGAATGTGGAGCCCAGGTGCAGCTGTGGGTTTTGACATCCCAGAATTTTATAGGGCAAGGGCATCCTCAACATGTACTGATGTGCATCTGGGTGGGAAGTGGCTATTCATGAAACTGACAGAGTAAAACCCTAATTAGAAAGACCCGCAGGCGCCCTGTACCCCGGGATGCTTTAACAGAGCTGTCACTGTCTTCCCTCAGGCAGGATCATTGGGCTAGAACACTGAGCAAAAAACATTTTGTCCAATGTTCACCATAAATAACTCCCATCATTAGCAACGTGACAAGTGAAAAGACGACCTGCATGTCAAGAGACAAAGGTTTTTGTATGTGGTGGTAAGGGGTGATTCTGAAAACTTTTAGCTGCTGGGGAAGTAGATTTTACCTTCTGAGAGATGCTACTAGAAACTAGTGAAGTCAAATGGGTATGCCTCTCTGATCTTCAGCAGAATGAAGCCTAATTTGAGGTTTTGGAAACACTGTAGGCTGGGAAAGGGCTGTGGTGGAGGGGGCTTGACTTAGAATCCTGATTCATGTCAGTATTTTATATGACTTTTTCATTTCTTTGAAGCTCTATTTCTTGGTCTTTGTGATGGAGGGTTGTAAGCAACTCTTTGTTTAGGCTTAAAATGTAGCCCTGTTAATTAAGATTCTGAATTCTTTGGAAAAAAAAATACTAAAGCAATCATATATACCTTATTGCACTCTGAATAAGCTTGTGCAAACAGCCTTTATTCATACAGTTGAACAGATACATTGCCAAATCATATGGTAGTTTCTCAAGCTGTTATGGAAAGCAAGAGTCCTTATCTTAATTTCTTCTCAGTCAATAACAATTCCTAATTCAGAAGGAAGAGGAGAAAAGTAGAAATGATACTCCTTTGAAGGAAGCTGTGATGTAATGATTTGGTGGGCAACTTACATAGTTTAATTAAGCACTCTGATTGAATCAATATGTACCCAACAGTTCAGCCTGGCAAATCAGCTTAATCTCATTAAATGTTGTTCAGGCCCCAATAATTGATTAATAATACATTATCATTTATGAATTATTGACTTCAAGTTATTATAATTGCACCTGCTTTGTTCACTGCATCTGCTGCCCACATGTTAATTATGAAATGCTCAAGCACTTTTCTTGGAATAACTTTAGAGATAAAGCTGATGGGGTTTTTAATGAAGTAAGATTATCTTTGGTTCAGAGCTGGCCTTTCTCAACTCTGTGTTGTTTAATAAAAGGGAGCAGACATTTGCCTTTTTAAAGCCAGGCTCTAAGAATTAAAGACAGAGTTGGCAGAACCCATGCTCAGGTTGGACAATGAGCCCTTCTGAATGAGGTAGGTGATGTCCGCCTCCTAAGCCAGTGGATTCGACTTACTGAGAAAGAGCTTGCCTTACTCAGTAGGGAGTGGGTTTCATCTGGAAGAGCTGAGTGCTTCCTGCTTCAGTGGTCTGGGAGGAAAGAGAGGGCCTCAGAGAGGAAAATGGAACTGGCAATGTGAAGGATTATCCTTAGACTGTGGGAGAAGAAGAACTCCTAGGAACTTCTAACATCAAGGAAATGAATTACCTTGTCAATTACCAGTTGACATTGGGAGCAACCTTCTGTTTTAACTGAGATCATACTGAAAAAGTTATTCCCCCAAAAGACATCTATTACATGCCACTGAGTGAGACAGACCCTGCATATAGAGACATAATTTCTGTTCTGGAGTTTACTGATTCTGTCTTTGAGGGTTGGATTTGCCTAAGGTTATTTGGGGATTCTAGAGGAAAGATTAGACCTTTCCTGGCTAGAGATAGGAAAATGTTAGTTGCTCAGTCATGTCCAACTATTTGTGACTCCATGGGCTGTAAGCCCACTAAGCTCCTCTGTCTGTGAATTTCTCCAGGCAAGAATATTGAACTGGAATGCTATGCCTTTCTCCAAGAGATGGGAAGCATGGGAGCTGTTTGGGAAAATGCCCTTTAGAAGGATTTCTCCCTACTTCTAGCTACATTCTCATTCTCTCTCTCTCTCTCTCTTTTTTTTTTTTTTTTGAGGGGCAGCTGGTTTGCAAAATCCTGCTTCAGAGCCCCAGTCTGGCCTCAGCTATGCCAGATGAATAGAGACAGGAGTTGAGAATGAACCCACTCTTGAGGCTGAACATAAAAGGAGAGGACAAGGTTAACCTGGTTATGGCTGCAGAGTGCATTCATGCTTGATGCTCAAGGGGAAAGTAAAATTTTGGGACATGAGGAGTCCCAATTTTGCAAAGTCCCATGGCCCTTCCTATGCTGTGAGTCTCTTTCCATGGCCTTCCTTGAAGGACCTGGGCTTGATTTTATTGACAATACCTGGGAGGCATTACTGTTGCCCCCTCTGGTTCTTAGCTCTTAAGAAACCCTTCAAGGGTGAAAGATTCTGGCTCTCCTAAGATGTTCCTTCTCCAGTGAGATCCCCCTTTAATCTCCAAAGCCTTGCCCAGAAATCAGCAGAGTAAGAAATAAGATCTCATCTTAAGGCTACATTTTTTTTTTTCTTTTTGTGAATGCCTTTAAGAGATTGAATATTTTCAAGTGAGAAGATAGGTTTTTAATAACTTTATTTATTTATGGCTGAGCTAAGTCTTCGTTGCTACACAGGCTTTTCTCTGGTTGTGATGCGCAGGCTTCTCATTGCAACAGCTTCTCTTGTTTCAGAGCAAAGGCTCTAGGGCGCGTGAGATTCCACAGTTGCGGCTCCCGGGCTCTTATAACAGTAGTTATAATGAACGGGCTTAGTTGCTCCATGGCATGTGGGCTCTTCCTGGATCAATGATGCGACCCGTGTCTCCTGCACTGGCAGGCACATTCTCAGGTACCACTGAGCCACCAGGGAAGCCCCAGGAAAGATTTAGATAGAGCGGGAAAGCATAGGGTCATCTTCAGGCCTGGGCTGGCATCCTGGATTTTCTGTGTGAAGTTTGGAAAGTGGCTTAAATTCTCTGGGTTTCAGTTTCCTTATCTATAGAATGGGGATGATATTATTGCCCTCATAAGAGTGGTGAGGTTAATGCAGTAAGGTATTTTTTCCTAAAATAATGTCTAAGAAAGTACATGCACACTCAGTTGTGTCTGGCTCTTTGTGACCCCATGGACTGTAGCCCACCAGGCTCCTCTGTCCATGAAATTTTCTGTGCAAGACTACTGGAGTGCATTGCCATTTCCTACTCCAGGGGATCTTCCCGACCCAGGGATCGAACCTGTGTCTCTGTGTCTCCTTCATCTCCTGTGTTGACAGGCAAAATTCTTTTACCACTGAGCTACCTGGGAAGCTCCAATGTCTTAAGGAAGGTGCTTGTTAAATTCTCATGTTCACATTCTCTCTCTGCCATCCTTGGCTATTGTAAGCTGATGCATCACTCATCTTACTTGGTGCCATTTTAAGTCTCAGGTTAGCACACAGCTTTCTGAATTGAGGAGCAGGGGGTGAGACTCAGCGGAGAGGCAAATTACCCAGCTGTCATGTCAAAAGCACAGGCCAAGCTCAGCTGTTGGAACCTTTCTGATCAGCATTCAGCTTTGGGCTCGGTAGACTGTTGTAAACCACTGAGAGTTGGGCAACCTCTGAAGTGAACCAGCCTCAGTTTGTTCATCTGTAAAATGACACCAGTCATATTTTTTCATATGACTGTGATAAAGTTGGAAAGCGTTAGTGTATAAAGCACAAAGCCAGGCATTAGGTAAGGGCTCAGTAGTGCTCCCTCCTCCCGTACTCATCTTGTATAGGCATTACGGTAGCTAATGTTTACTTCAGAGAGGGATTGCTCAAAGAGGAGAATATAAACTTTCGCATTTGTAATTTCAGATAACACCAACAGGCAGGAAGTCGTCAGTATGACAAAACATCCTGTCTCAAATAGCCTAAAGCTCCCGGGATGGGGGTAGGGGAAGCTTGTCTATTTTGTTTATTTATTTACTTATTTATTTGGGTGCACACGGTCTTAGTTGTGGCATGTGGAATCTTTAGTCGTGGCATGTGGGATCCAGTTTGCCAGCTGGGGATCAGACTCGGGCCCCCTGCTTCAGGAATGCAGAGTCTTAGCCAATGGACCACCAGGGAAGTCCCAGATCTTGTCTGTTTTTGATACACCAAGTTAAGGATACCTTTTGGCAGAGACTGAAGCACTATGTAACTCCTATTTTCTGAATGAACCCCCAAATGACCAATTTTAACATAGCCAAAGCAGACCTTCTATCTTGTACCCCTTTTCTTTACACTCAGCTTTTTTACTATGGGTAGACCCATGGAGAGTGCCTGAAGAAGCCCCATTATGTTGGAATAATGGGGTTTAGACAAAATTGCAGAAGTGTTCTAAGAATATTGATTGTGTGGAAGCAATCTCTTAGTAGATTCAGCTGCTCTTCCTGTGTTGAAATAAATCCCAGCTCACCTTGAAGTGAAGTACTCCTTCAGATCCCAGATAATTCACTAGACATTTTTTTTTTGAGTCTTGTTTGATTTATTTTGATGAGATTCTCCGTTTTTACCTCTTAGCTTTTGTTGACTAACCACACCTCTCCATTCATTTGGGCTTCCCTGATAGCTTGTTGCAGAAATCAGTACTCGAAAAACCAAGCATCACGCTTGGAGAGTTGGAGAACTCAGGTTTATTACGCTGGTGGGCCCAGAGGAGCTAACACTCTAAGCTCTGAGACCCAAACAAAGGGGTTACAGAGTTTGACAGACTGTAGTGGGCAACACAAGCTGTTAATAGGCTGGTTTAAACTAAGGGGTTTCACACATGTAGGAACAGCGGTCAAGATGGGGAAAGGGATGCCTGACCAGGACAGGCATGATAAAGCAGGTTTACAGGAGCTGGGTGATTGCAAAGAGCAGGACAGGGTGAGTGAGATAAACTCCAGTTCCTAGTATTGAAAGTCCCCATTTTCTGAGACTATGTGACCTATGTGATTCAGACTTTGCAAGGGGCAAAGTGAGTTACAGAGGCAGAAGGAGGCAAAATTTTAACTTTTCCTCTTCATTCCCCCCTCTTGATGCTTCTATCACTTCTATCACATCATCTCATGTTTTGGTAAGACATTCACAGCTCCCCATTGTTTAGGGGGCTATATTGAGCTATTACCATTTGTAACTTTATGGATTCAATCCAAGAGGTTATGAACTGGGTAATTGCATTGAAAATACAAGGGCTAAACAAGAGTGCCACAAAGAACGTGAAGAGAGGACCGGTTAAATGGAGAAGCCACGATGCCCAGCTCCAGATATTGTTCCAGTTACCCCAGGAATTTGCTACTTCCTCTCTCCTTTTCATGATTCATTCCCTTAGCTGTTGGGCCATGTCCCTGACTATTCCTGATTGGTTTACATGAAAGCAGCATTCTTTGTTCAAGAAGAGGCAGAGTCCTCCCTTTTTAGCTGTCAGTAGGTCTAGCCTCTCCTATTCTGTAAAACCCCCTCAGCCAGGGAGTCTAGTTGGTCCTGTAAGGCCACTAAAGATATGGCTAGTCTCTCAATGTCGTCTGTGAAGCCTTTGGCTAGTGTATGGTAAAAGGTGGCTGATGAAGCAATTCCTCATATTCCCATACCTACCCCAGCCATGATTCCTAGACTATCTAGTAGGGGTATAAACTGGATGGCTCTTTTTGACCATGTATATGCTGCCAGAGGTATGGTGAGTGTCTGGTTGTTAGGGACAATATTCATCTGGGGAGTGAGGAAAGCTAAGGTGCAGATACCCATCCAGCTGACTGGTAGACATGAGTAAGTATCTGCCCCACACACAAAGAATGGGGGCGGCACCATATTGTGTTTGTGGGAGGATGAGTGGGCCACTCACCTTTTATAGTTTGATTACAGTGGTCCCTGGCTAAATTGCCTACAGGTTCAGTTCCACCATCATTTGTAAAGATTTGGGAGCCTTTTGAGTTAACTCAGTTGCCTTCAAGACTGGCCCTTGTAAGGGTGGATCTATAGGAGTTCCCATGGCTGTTGCATTATTTAATGGTACTGGTGTGGCTAAATACCGTCGAGCTCCTAAGGATGAGCAGAGCCAGCAGTCCCTGGCCAGCTGGGGGTGGTGTCATTAAGAAGGCAAGGAGTTGTGTTGAGAACCTGTAGCCTGGGTCATGCCGCCAACAGGCAGAGCCTGATTTTTTAGGGCAAATTTGGTCTGTGATTTTCTTTGTCTGCATTATTGTCCCTGTCCAGTAGGTCTTTCCATTTATTTGACAGACAGACACCTGTTCTGGGTTGTAACATCTGCATGGCATTTGGGGGTAGACAGAGGCACAGGGGCATGATGACAATGCCATGGTGTCGGGATACTACCCAGGGTTTGGATCTTCTGGTGGGGGAGAGGTAGCGGCAGTGGGGGGAATAACTGGGAAACATCTTTGGCACCCAGGCCCCTGGATATACATCGCATGTTATGAAGGCAGTAGGTGATCAGGACTATAGGACTGGCTATCTATATGTTGTTCTAGCTGATGGCTGAGCAAGTGATTTTCCAAAGGTTGACTGTAACGTTGACAGGTGCATGATGGATAAGCAACGGCACCATCTGTTACAGCAAGGGACACCAAAAGTCTGTGAAGCAGCCTGCACATATCAGAACACTAGCAAAGGGTTTTCTTCCCACCTTTGGGTTGTCATGGCTATAGAAACTGAGCCTATCATGAAGGGGAGTCAGTTATACTGTGGGGCAATTTAGTTCATAGGGAGAGTTGATCATAAGAGGCATCTAATAAGAATGAAGCTTTCCACTACAGTGAGATTACAGACAGCTAACCATAGCTTCTGACCCAAATCTCAGTCCTGGGGAGTGACTGAAGCTAGTCTTGTAGCAAAGAGCACAGCAGTAGTACCAATCAGGGGTACAGTCCAGGGTTGACAATGGAAATCCATTGGTATTTTGATAGCCGGATCCTCAAGCTTCCACTGTGCGGTGACCAGCCAGCTGCTGGACTGTGGCTGGAACAAGGCTGAAGATTCCTCAAGCTTCTGCGGTTTGTTGACTAGTCAGCTCCCAGAGCGACTAGAGCAGGGCTCAGCATCCTTCACGGGTGAGGGCCATTGTTTTTGGAACCAGACCCTGAGGGGCTTTTCCCAAACTATTTTCCAGGGGTCTTCATTGCAGGGAGCTGTGCCTTCTTGACGCTGGTGTGGTGGATCAAGGGATGACACCTGTAACTTTACCAGCAGTAGGGGTTGCCAGGACAGCCGTGTGAGGGCCTGTCCAAACTGGCTGAACTGGTTCCCTTTTCCAGTCCTTAACCCATACCTCATCTCCTGGCTGATAGAGATGAGCCCAATTGCCCAAAAGAATGGGTGTCCTTTCTAAGCTTTCTCAGGCGATATGGTGGAAAACTTTTCTCAGGGCCTGGAGGTGTTAGGACATCTCCAGGCCAGCTCTTGGTTGGGGGTTTCCCTTGAGTTTTCCTATCACTGGGGGCACTCTCCCATATAAAATCTCAAAGGGAGAATAGTCTGAGGACCTTGGGTGCACTGGGCTCGGAGTAAGGCTAGGGGTAACACGTTGACCCAAGATAACTGGATCTCCTGACAGAGTTTAGCTAAGCTAGTCTTGAGGGTCCGATTTATGCATAAAACTTTCCCCGAGCTCTGGTCTGTAAGCAGTGTAAAGCTTCCATTTGATACCCAGCATCCTGGATAAAGTTTGGATTATATCAGACACAAAAGCTGGCTCATTGTCAGACCCTATGGAGAGGGGCAGCCCATATCTTGGGATTATGTCTCTTAGTAAGGCCTTGGCCACTTCTTGTGCCCGTTCAGTGCGTGTAGGGTAGGCTTCAGTAGGTGCATCCTAAGTAGGTGCAGACTACCACGAGTAAACACTTATCGCCCTTATAGGGCTTGACTTCAGTGAACTCTACTTGTAGATCTTCAGAGGGCAGTGTCCCAGCTGACTGCACCCCTGGGCTGGGTCTTGGTCCTTGGCTGGCATTGTTTTGTGCACAAGTCACAAATGAAGCACTGGCCTGGGTACCCAGGGTTGGGAGCTTAGGAATATTGAAATAGCAGCAGCTCAGTAAACTCTCTGGCTCAGTTTTTGCTAAATGAGTTGTCTCAGGATGTTGTTTTACTAGCTGGATTGCTATATTGCTGGGAAGAAGGAGTCTTTGGCTTGGAAGCTTCCACCAGCTCTCTTTTCTTTGATTCCTCCCTCATTTAGAGCCCACTGATCTTCTTCCTTGGTGTATCTTGGGGATGGAGGCGATTCTGGTGCCAAGAGGACCATACGTCTTGACTCGGGGCCCACTGTGGGGCTCGGCTGGGTCACTGCCTTCCTGGCTGCCTGGTCAGCCAGCCGATTTCCTTTGCTGACTGGATCAGTTCCTCGCCGACGGCCTTTACAATGGGTGACTGCCACTTGGAAAGGCTTCCAGACTGCTTCTAACAGCTGAAGGATATCTTTTTTGTTTTTAATCTCCTTCCCGCCCCACTGTCACTAATCTCCTTTCTTTAGAAATGGCTCCATGTACACGTGGAGTAGCAAAGGCGTACCTTGAACCAGTGTAGATGTTGACCCGTTTCCCTTCGGCATGCCTCAGCGCCTGGGTGAGTGCCCTAGCTCAGCCCATTGTGCTGACCACCCTTGTGACAAGGCCTCAGCCTTCACTATCCCGTCAGCTGTTGTTATGGCAGAGCTTGCTTTAGGCTGCCCTTCTCGGATGAAACTGCTTCCGTCAGTGACCAGTTCCAGTTCTGGGTTCTGGAGGGGAATGTCCATCATGTCTGGCCTGCTCCAGTAAGTTTCATCTATGACCTCTTTACAGTTATGATCGGGAGTTCCTGCTTCCGTAGGTGAAAAGGTGGTGGGGTTCAGCGGCCGTACGGTCTCGAGTTGGACCTGTGGGTTTTCGCAAAGCAGTCCTTGATGGTGAGTCATCCTGGAGCTGGTCAGCCACTTATGCCCCTGGCTGTTCATCAGGGCAGTAACAGCATGAGGAACCTTTACATTTATATTTTGTCCTAGAGTAAGTTTATCTGCTTCTCTGACCAAAACCACGGTGGCAGCTAATGCCCAGAGGTGTGGCGGCCATCCTGCAGCCACTGGATCCAGTCGTTTGGACAGATATGTGACTGAGTGCTGCCGTGGCGCAGTTGTTTGTGTGAAGACCCCCAGTGCAGTGTGATTTTTCTCACGTACAAAGAGGCTGAAGTCCCGCATCACATCTGGCAGCCCCAATGCTGGAGCGCTGGTCACGAGTCTCTTTATCTCCTCGAAGGCCTTTTCCTGTTCAGGTTCGCACTCTAGGGGGTCCTTTCCAGACCCTGCTATGGCTTTAAACAAAGGCTAGGCAATTTCAGAGAAACCCAGATCTGGCAGAATCCAGCAGCCCCAAGGAACTCATGGCTTCTTTGTTGGTGTTTGGCCGAGGTATTAACCAGATGGCTTGCTTCCTCTCATGTACAAGCGCCTGATGCCCTTTTGAGATGACAAGCCCCACGTACTTGACCTCCTGTCTGCAGATCTGAGCCTTTTTCCAAGACACCTTGTACCCTGTGGTGGACAATAGAGCCGACAGGGCTTTGGTGCCTCTCCAGAAGTCCCCTTGGGTGGGACTGGCTAGCAACAGGTCCTCCACGTACTGGAGTAGGGTGCAGTTTAAAGGTTCCCAGGGAAAGGCAGCAAGATCCACAACCAGGGCTTCACCAAACAGGATAGGTGAGTTTTTGAAGCCTTGTGGCAGTTGAGTCCAAGTCAGCTGTGTCTTTCTCCTGATGTGTGGGTGTTCCCATTCAACAGCAAACAAGGGATGGCTGGTTGGTGACAGCCGGAGGCAGAAGAATGTGTCCTTGACATGGAGGCAGGTGAACCAGCTTGCCTGAGGGGGTAAGAGACTCAAGAGAGTGTAGGGATTTGGGGCCACTGGATGGATGGTGGTCACTGCACTGTTGATGGTGCAGAGGTCCTGGACGGGGTGGTAGTCGTTCCCTCCTGACTTTTTGACTGGCAACAGCAGAGTGTTCCAGGGAGACTGACATTCAATTAGGATCTCGGCATCCTGTAGGCACCAGATATGGTCCTGAATTCCCAGGCGTGCCTCCTGTGGTACTGGGTATTGTTTCTGTCCAACAGGAGTGGCTCCTGGCCTCAGGCCCACTACAATGGGAGCATGGTTTTTGGCCAAACCTGGGGGCCCTTCCTTTGCCCAGATATCAGGGAATTGTTTTAGCAGTCTGGGCGGATTTATTTGTTCTCTCCCTGAGGAATAGAGATGCCATTCACCTTCCCTGGGCACAGTCATGGCCATCATCAGAGCTGACTGGCTCCCTAACGTAGAGGCTTGTAGACTTTCCAGGGGCAAAGGTGATTTGTGCCCCCAGTTTTGTCAGTAAATCTCTACCCAGCAGGGGAATAGGGCATTCTTGTACATACAGAAAATCATGAGTCACCAGATGGCTCCCTAGCTGACATGAATGGGCCTTGCAAAATGAGCGGGCTGCCATGTCCCCTGTGGTCCCAACTATACCTGCTGTTCGGCCTGTGAGGAGAGCCACAGGTGTGGTTACCATGGAGCATTCAGCTCCGGTATCCACCATGAGTCACTGATTGGCCCCCTACCTTCATCGTGACCATGGGCTCCCGGGGACCCAGGATCAGGGAGCCCGGTCTTCCCTAGTCTGGTTCTGCTCCATCTAGGCCAGTAAGGTTTTGGACAGCCAGCTCAGGCTGGTGCCTTTCTCTGTTGGGTTGACTGAACTTCTTTGACCCTTTAGATGGCCCTCTGCGTTGGGGGCACTCATTCCTCCCGGTCTGGTCTCTTTGCAATGGGCGTGTTGGTCGTGGCAGAGTGATGATCTCTTCTTAGTTTCCCCTTTCCATGAGCGAATGGTCTGTTTCACTGGATCTGAGCTCCTTAATGCTGCTGCTAGCAGGGCATTTTCTGTTTCATTTTTCTATCTGCTTCTTATTGGGTTCTCGGTTCACAAAGACTTTACTTGCTACCTCCAGGAGCTGTGTGGCATTCATCCCAGTAAAGCCTTCCAGCTTTCAGAGCTTTCATTGGATGTCTGCACAGGATTGAGCCACAAAGGCAGCGTTAATCATCCTTTGATTCTTGGCTGTCTCAGGGTCTAAAGGGGTGTCTGTCTGGAATGCTTCACACAGTCTCTCATAAAAATTGGTGGGGTTCTCATCTGCTTTTTGGATTATCATGGTAATTTTGGACATTTTGGTAAGCTTTTTGGCTCCCGCTCAAAGTCCATGGAGAAGGGCATCATGGTATCAGCCCAGGGATTCTTGTCCTTCTCTGGTTGAAGGACAAGAATTGAAATCCCAATTAGGTCTCGTCTCTGGTATTGCTCCTCGTGCCCATCCATCCGCATCTAAGACCTCTGCGAGGGCTTGTCCTCAGAGCCATTTTTGGGCTTCAGTTGAGATGCATCATCTTTCCTCAGTGGTGAAGAGAGACATAACGAGCTGGTGACAGTCATCCCATGTAGGCTGATGGGTGTGGAAAATGGACTCTAGGAGGTCAATCATAGCCTGTGGTTCATCAGAGTAAGCTGGCTTACGGTGTTTCCAGTTTAGGAGATCAGTAGTGCTGAAGGGCTGGTAATAGAGGATGGAGCCACCAGGCTGGACTGAGCTGTCCTCGTTCACTTGTTGAGGACCTTGAGTTTCTCACAGTGGCATCTGATGGGCCGCGGCCAGCTGGTTAGATTGTTTGGTTGAGCAGAGCCACCTCCCTACTGGCTTGAGGCTGGAGTTTTGCTCATGAGGTGGTGGGGGGACATGGAGGGAGCTGGGCTGCCTGGCAATGGGTCCAGCGCTGGCTGTGCTGGGGCTTGTGGAGTCAGGGGAATGTATTGTGGGGGCAGTAGTGGGTCTTCCACTGGATCTCCCTGTAATATAGGTTTTTTTCTTTTTTCTGAGTGGTTGGGCCACAAATACCCTACTCTGTCCCTGTTTGTGCAAAATCTTGCCCATGGGGGCAGAGTCTGTGCCATTAGAAGCCAGGAGTCTATGTATTGAAACTGATCTGGATGTCCTGGAGTCCCAGTGATGACCTGGTGTACTGCTTGGACAGTGGGCAGGTCGAGCGTGCCCTCTCGCATCCATCCAATGTCCATCGATGGCCAATCGAGCTTGCATAAGTTATGAAGCTTCCTGGGGGTCGTCTTGACTCCATAATCTCCTACAAAGCCCTTCTTAAAGTTCTTCATCATGCAATCTAAAACTGTTGGCTTAGAGGAACTTCCCCCCTTGTTGACAAATGTAATCTACCTGGCAGGGTTTTGAGGAAAACCTAATCTCTTAGATGTTGGTTCAAGGAGTCACTCGGCAGAAGAATAACCAGTCACCAATAACTTCTCCCTCCCTGTGTATCCCACCCTGGGTCAGTGGCGCAAAGACAAACAAGGGTGGGGGCCCCATAAAAGAGGAGGCCATTCAGGTGCCTGCTTGGCCCTGTCTCCAGGGGGATCTTAGGTGCCTCTTAGCACTGGCGGAGCAGTATAAACCCCTGATCCAGATCTGTCTCGCAGGGAGGGACTGGGTCCCCTTGAGCCATATGAGGTCACCACGGAACGGCAAGATAGGGCCCTCTCCGACTCCATAGCTGCAAAGGCCGGAAAGCCACACAATTGAGCCTGACGCACAAACAGATCAGGCTGCACACTAGTTCACATTCAGTTTTTGTCTACCTGGCTGCTCTCCTAAGGGAGATTTAAGATGCCTCTTAGCATTGGTAGGTCAGTATAAACCCCCGACCTGGACCAGCCTTGCAGGGAGGGATCAAATCCCTCAGAGACTGGCACTGCCTTTCAGCCTTATGAGGTTGCCATGGAACTGCAGGTTTTAGACCCTCTCAAGCTCCATAGTCCGAGGACTGTGGAGCTCACTTTCACTTCCTTCAGTTAGCAATCATGCATATACAATCAGAGGTTATCACAGTGCCTCCCTTTTCCCGAGTCCCCAGGTCTCTCTATCTGATGCTCCTTTCCTGGGAGCCCAAGGAGGTGGTCAGTCTCTTCTACCACTGGGGTAGGTTCCTGTCTGGGGACCGGCCTTGGGGCCTTACCTTATCCTGTGGCCGTTCCTGGTAAGTTGGTCTGTCCTTCCAATGAGTTCGGTCAGGGCTCAGCCGTCCAGAGAGTTGGAACGCTGGTCCGGAAAAGAACCCAGAATACCGTCAGGCGGCACTCCTCTTTGTTCATCTCAGGGCTATCCTCTCCGACCCAGCCAAGCCACCAGTCTTGCAGCTCAAGGGGCTGGCATGGTTGGAATCTCGCTGAGGCCTCCAGAAATGTTGCAGAAACCAGTACTCGAGAAACCAAGCACCACACTTGGAGAGTTGGAGAAATCTGGTTTATTACGCCAGTGGGCCCAGAGGAGTTAACTCAGTTAACTCAATTAAGCTCTGAGCCTCAAACAAAGGGATTACAGAGTTTTTATAGACATACTGCAGTGGGCAACACTAACTGTTAATAGGCTGGTTTAAACTAAGGGGTTTCACACATGTGGGAACAGTGGTCAAGACGGGGATGGGGATGCCTGACCAGGACAGGCATGATTAAGCAGGTTTGCAGGGGCTGGGTGATTACAAAGAGCAGGACAAGGGTGAGTGAGATAAACTCCAGTTCTTAGTATTGCAAGTCCCCACTTTCTGAGACTACATGACCTATGTGATCCAGACTTTGCAAGGGGCAAGGTGAGTTACAGAGGCAGAAGGAGGTAAAATTTTAACTTTTCCTCTTCAAGCTCAGTCGGTAAAGAATTTGCCTGCAATGCAGGAGACCCTGATTTGATTCCTGGATTGGGAATATCCACTGGAGAAGGGATTGGCTACCCATTCCAGTATTCTTGGCCTTCCCTGGTGGCTCAGCTGGTAAAGAATCCATCTGCAGTATGGGAGACCTGGGTTTGATCCCNCCTGCAATGCAGAAGACCCTGATTTGATTCCTGGATTGGGAATATCCACTGGAGAAGGGATTGGCTACCCATTCCAGTATTCTTGGCCTTCCCTGGTGGCTCAGCTGGTAAAGAATCCATCTGCAGTATGGGAGACCTGGGTTTGATCCCTGGGTTGGGAAGATCCTCTGGAGAATGGAACAGCAGCCCACTCCAGTATTCTGGCTTGGAGAATTCCATGGACTCTATAGTCCATGGGTTCACCAAGAGACACAACTGAGCAACCTTCACTTTCACTTTCCATTCATTTGTCTCCACAGGCAGACCCGAGGAGTAAAATGACTGCCCTCTTTCTCACACAGCTCTGAGACTTTATAATTTGAGCATCTATCAGAGGTGACCCCGATTCAGAGGATTTGGGAATCAGTGGGTCTGTTACATCTTCTTTATTTTAAAGATATGTTCATTTATTTATGGCTGTGCTGGGTCTTTGTTCCTTTGTGGAGGCTTTCTCTTGTTGTAGCAGGTGGGGTTACTCTTCATTGTGGTGAACGGGCTTCTCACCATGGTGGCTCCTCTTGTGGCAGAGCATGGGCTCTAGACACGCGGGCTTCAGTAGCTGTGGTGCAGGGCCTTTAGTTGTGGTGCAGAGGCTTTGTTGCTCCATCACATGTGGGATCTTCCTGGACCAGAGATTGAACCTGTGTCCCTTGCATTGCAAAGCAGATTCTTTACCACTGGATAACCTGGAAGCTCCTCCTCCTGGCTGCCTAGATAGCGATCTATCTGTGAAGTTGGGAGCTGGGTCCTGGAAAGCAGGTAGGAGATCAGAGGATGTAGAGATGAGGACATCACGTGGTCCGTCATGTCCTGATTCTCATCTTTCTTTACTCTGCTGGTAGCACAGCTCTATTTTGTGAATCTCCATCTGGCCCAGTCACTGTGTCCTCTCTGATCTCAGCTGTGTACTAGGTCTTGATCTCTGGCTTTATATTCTTTCCTTGGAGGAAGCAACTGATCCTTGCTGGGATGATGTGGTCCTGAGAGAAGCAACGCTCTCCTGTAGGATGATGGCAGCAGCTTATACTGGGACTTTCAGGGCTATGAGCTGTCCTGTGGACAGACAGAAAGTATCAGCCGCCACACCTGCCAGTCTGGCATCCTTCACTGTTGCCATGTTCGTTTACAACATCTATAAGCAGGCAATTGGGTCAAAGCTATGGTTTTTCCAGTAGTCATGTATGGATGTGAGAGTTGGACTATAAAGAAAGCTGAGCACCAAAGAACTGATGTTTTTGAACTGTGGTGTTGGAGAAGACTCTTGAGAGTCCCTTGAACTGCAAGGAGATCCAACCAGTCCATCCTAAAGGAGATCAGGCCTGAATATTCATTGGAAGGACTGATGCTGAAGTTGAAACTTCAATACTTTAGCTACCTGATGTGAAGAGCTGATTCACTGGAAAAGACCCTGATGCTGGGAAAGATTGAAGACAGGAAGAGAAGGAGATGATGGAGGATGAGATGGCTGGATGGCATCACCAACTCAATGGACATGAGTTTGAGTAAACTTTGGGAGTTGCTGATAGACAGTGAGGCCTGGCGTACTGCAGTCCCTCGGATTGCAAAGAGTTGGACACAACTGAGCCACTGAACTAAACTGAACTGCCTCTCATCTGTTTCCTGTTTCTCCTTCCTCTCAGTTCTTTTTTTCCAAGGAGATAGGCATCAATTTAGGCTCTCATCAATTTAGTACTTAAAGAAGTGTGCCTATACCTTGTTAAACCAACTTAGTCTCTAGCTCATCTGTTCTCATGATCTCTGATCATGATGTCACAAACAGTAGGGGATGGCCTGAGCGAGGACTTAGGTGGTAAGACTGCAGATAGATTTTTGGAAACAGGAAAAAGAAAGCAATATCCTTTTCACACAGAGTTCTCCTTGGTAATAAAGAACAGGGTGGAGATAAATCAAAAAGCAATGAGAGAGAAGAAGAACCATTTCTAAACACTGTCAGAGAAATTAGGGGGTGGAAATTAGCAACACTCATGAACAGTGTTTTGTTTCCTTTCAGGCACTATAAATGTTGAATCTGCACAGCTCTCATGGGATGATGAATTCCACACAAGATGGGGACATTAAAACTTTGAGAGGCTAAGGAATTTGCCAGAGACTGTGAAACACAGAGACAAGCTTTGAGAGGAGGGTTGCGTTGGTATTCAGAATGAACTGAAGCAGAGATAGAAACACATTTTCTAACAAAGGGTCAGATAGTACTTATTTTAGGCTTTGCGAGCCAGTGGTCTCTGTCTTAACTACTCTGATTTTGTGAAGTAAAAGTAGTTATAGCCAATACATAAACAAGAAAGTTGTGTTCCAATAAAACTTCATAAAAATAGGATGTGGGCTGGATTTAGTCTGAGAAACTCTTGAAGTAGAGCATTATAGAATTGNACTCTGATTTTGTGAAGTAAAAGTAGTTATAGCCAATACATAAACAAGAAAGTTGTGTTCCAATAAAACTTCATAAAAATAGGATGTGGGCTGGATTTAGTCTGAGAAACTCTTGAAGTAGAGCATTATAGAATTGAGTACTGCATTTAAATGGAAAGGGGCTTGATGGTAGCATTGATATCAGACTTCCTCCTGAAATGTACTGGTTCATGCATTATGGTATCGTGAGTGGAAAGAAAAGATCAGTACTGAATAGATGGATCCCAGTTCCTCTGTTTATTCCATAAACATTTGTTGTGGCTCTGCTTCGTGAAATATTCTGTGCTGGGCATTGGGAATACAGCAGTGCATGGATCTCTGTCCTTGAAAGATTTTATGTTCTAATTAGTTGTGTTAGCATGGGGAAATCACTGAAGTAACATCAACCCTGGTTTTCTCATTTAGAAATCTAATTTTTAAAAATCATGGGCCCTATTATATGTACAATACAATCTATAATACATATATGTAGAGTATAAGAAATAAAGCACCACCCATGTTAAACAAAAAAAAAGATGCTATTAGTACCTAACATTTTTGTGTCATTCCCAAGACTCATTATGCTTCTCATTAACCCAAAATTTTGTGCTAATTATTTCCTTGATTTTCTTTATGTTTTGCCACATATGTTTCACTTAAAATTATGTAGCTTAATTTTTTGCCTCTTTGCTTTTTAAAATTATTGGAATCATCCTGTTGTACCCTCCTTTGACTTGGGTTTTAAAATTAGGAATTTTTTTTTGAAGGGGGAATTTATTCACATGAATGTATTTAGCAAGTGATAAAACCTGGGGCCCAAAGAGCAGTAGAGTCAGACCTGTAGTCAAACAAAGTTAGATTTATGAACATGCTATACCTAAGAAAAATGGAGAATCACTAGGCATTTCAAAAGGGGATTTATAAGAGGCTATTTATAGATTTTGGCTAGTGTTGGTCATTGATTTTCTTGGTAGGGATTTTCAGAATTTGTAAGCCATGTTGCTAGAATACTCAGTGTTTGTAGAGTGTGAGTTCATGTAGTGACTCTGTTATATTGGTTAGTTTGTGGTTTTATCTTGTAATGTATGGATCTAGATAAATGGGGTTTAAAAGAGTTTGAGCTTATGTGAGCTGTGATGCATATCAGTACTCAGTTGGGCACAGTTTATCAGTCACTTGGGTCTGGGGACATTCTGCCAGACATGGTTTCTGAATGATCAGTTTTCCCCTTACAACCTTGATGCCAGAAAAGGCATTAAGAAACTTTATCACTGCAGTTTATTTTTATTGCAATGCAATAGTCCATTGTGTGAGTATAGTCACATTTACTTATCAGTCCTATCTTGATATATTTGGATTGTTCCTGGGCATTTACTTGTACAAGCCATGCTGCTGTGAACATTCTCTTTTAAATTTTTTGAACTGTTTATTTTGTATTGGGGTATAGCCAATTAACAATGTTGTGATACTTTCAGATGAACAGCGAAGGGACTCAGCCATACATACACATGTATCCATTCTCCTCTAAACTCCCCTCCCATCCAGGCTGCCACAAAACTTTNTCCAATACTTTGGCCACCTGATGTGAAGAACTGACTCATTTGAAAAGACCCTGATGCTGGAAAAGATTAGGGTAGGAGGAGAAGGGGACGATGAGATGGTTGGATGGCATCACTGACTCAATGGGTAGACTGGAGTTGGGTAGACTCTTGGAGTTAGTGATGGACAGGGAGGCCTGGCATGCTGCAGTTCATGGGATCACAGAGTTGGACACGACTGAGCAACTTACCTGAACTGAACCCAGGAAAATGATATAAAAAATGATAGTAAATGCTCCTATCCAAGATGGTTCCAAAAGTTGTATATTTCTCCATTTAGGTAAGGTTCTTCAGTAATTATCATAATTTTTTTTTAATTAAGAGCTTGCTTCTACATCATAATTTTATTGTTGAATATTTTTTACTTGTGGGTTACTTTAAATGATATATTCTTTAAAAATTATTTTCAAAATGATTGTTACTGGTAAAGAGAGATGAGTTTGACTTTTCTATACCATTTTTTATTTAGAAAATAGAGTTCTTTAAAAATTTTGATTTTTTTTCTGCACACTATTTAGGATTTTCTATATGGAGAATCATATCATTTGTTAAAGATAGAATTCTGTGGTGGATTCATGTTGATGTGTGGCAAAATCAATACAATGTTGTAAAGTAATTAGCCTCCAATTAAAATAAATAAATTTAAATTAACAAAATTTAAAAATAAGATAAATTACTACAGAAAAAAAAATAAAGTGTTGTATCTTTAAAAATTTTCTCTTGTTTTTAACACATTGGCTTGAACTTTAACAACATTTATAAATGGTGATAGTGAATATCTTTGTATTGTTCTCATTCTTAAAGAAATGCTGTCAACATTTCACCATTAAGTATGGTATTTAATGAAGGGTGTGTGTGTGTGTGTGTGTGTGTGTGTGTGCATGGTCATATTTGTGTGCATTTCATTTATGAGTTTAAGGAAGTATCTTTTTATTCCACATTTACTAAAATATTTTAAATACAAATGGATGTTGAATTGTATTAGATACTTCTTTCCACATTTATTATGATTATCATATAATTTTCCCTTTTAATCTGTTATTGAGTTAAATCACATTAATTAATTTTCTAATATTAAGCTAAACTTGCAGTCCTGAGATAAACCCACTTGTCATAATATATTGCCTCTTTTATACATTGCTTATTTAAATTTGCTTTTNGCTTCTTTCCACATTTATTATGATTATCATATAATTTTCCCTTTTAATCTGTTATTGAGTTAAATCACATTAATTAATTTTCTAATATTAAGCTAAACTTGCAGTCCTGAGATAAACCCACTTGTCATAATATATTGCCTCTTTTATACATTGCTTATTTAAATTTGCTTTTCTGTAGTTAGGTAACAGTGAATAACATTAGCAATTGATGTAAAACATGTCAACAGACATCATGCTTGGGAGAAAAATGAGATAAATTCACTTCCTTGTAAGGTGGTTGTATGAGCCTTGGTATTGCCTATTGGTTATATTAAAGAGCCATGTGTTAAAGCTCCACCCACTGTCAGGATAGAGAACCATTTGATTGGCAGATGATGCAAAAGATAGTCTGACTAGAGGGAAGGTCATCAGAAATTAAGTAACTGTCAGTGTAAAATCTTGTTTGGATGTTTGTGCTAAATGTGTTTGGTCTCTTGATTTATTAGTGATACTCCTTATTCAGGTACAGAATTGATCTCTAAAAGGCTAATGCCTCTGACTCTGCCTTGCTTGGAAGTCTCTATATTCAATGCTGTCAGTGTGACTTCTGAAATTATTTCTTTTATTTGACTAGGTTCACGGACCATTGGTGCTCAGATTTGTACAGTAGTCTGAAAACTAAATGGACTTACTACTGACCTCTCTTCACAGTGTTTCTCCTTTTTAACGCACAATCTGACAAGTCTTGCTTTTTGGAAGGGTTGTAATTTCCTAAGTGTGCTGTTGTATATCTTAGTGCTCCAGGTAATGGATGGTGAAATGCACAGAGAAGATTTTCTGACAATTTCTATAGTGGGATGTTTCATGGGTTAAAAAGAAGCATAGCATGCCTCATTTTGTCATTAATTTCTAATTCAAAAATAATTTCAAGAGAGCTTGTTTAGTGTCAGACACTGGGCTAGGTATTGAGTATGCAAGCGTGATTAAAGCATAGTCTCTATCCTTAAGAAATTAATGAGTTTTCCTAAGAGGACCTTGGGTTGGAAACATCCCCTGAAGGGTCCCCTGAAGGAAATGACAATCCACTCCAGTATTCTTGCCTGGGAAATCCCATCGACAGAGGAGCCTGGCGGGCTATAGTCCGTAGGGTTGCAGAGTCAGCCATGACCGAGCAAATATGCAACACAACAAAGAAACACAAAAATAGAACATTTAAGTGTTACAGGAGCTATGCTAGAAGTTAATACAAATTTGAGGTAAGGTATAAAGGAGGAAGCTGAAAACGATAACTGGGAGGTGAGAGAAAGAGAAAATCTGAAGGAGCTAATGATGCCAGTAGTAAAGATATGGGTGCAGTGTGGGTGTTCGGTAGGATGTGGGAGGGGACGAAGGTCTCTCTAGGATGAGGGGTCATTGTCATAAAGGTCCACTGGCATGAGGCAGCCATGAGCATCTCATGGGCTGCATTCATTTATTAATTCATCTGTCATTCATTCAGCCAATTTGTATTGGGCATCTGCTAGGTGCCAGGGACTGTGCTGTGTGTAGTCACTCAGCTGAGTCTGACTCTTTGTGATCCCGTGAACTGTAGCCCACCAGGCTCCTCTGTCCATGTGATTCTCCAGGCAAAATACTAGACTGGGTTGCCATGACCTCTTCCAGGGGATCTTCCTAACCCAGGGATTAAACCCAGGTCTCCCGCATTGCGGGTTAATTCTTTACCATCTGAGCCACCAGGAAAGCCCAAGAATACTGGAGTGGGTAGCCTGTCCCTTCCCCGGAGGATCTTCCTGACCNTGACCTCTTCCAGGGGATCTTCCTAACCCAGGGATTAAACCCAGGTCTCCCGCATTGCGGGTTAATTCTTTACCATCTGAGCCACCAGGAAAGCCCAAGAATACTGGAGTGGGTAGCCTGTCCCTTCCCCGGAGGATCTTCCTGACCCAGGAATTGAACCAGGATCTCCTGCATTGCAGGTGAATTCCTTACCAGCTGAGCTACCAGGGAAGCCCGTGCCAGAGACTGTATCAGATGTTAAACATATACATGTGGTCTCTGACCTTTTGGAGCTTTCAGACTAAGGTGAGACAGTCAGTAAACCCGGAAGCCAATAAGGGAATAGTCACATAATGTAGTAATAGCTGTAAGGAAAATAAGTAGTTTATAGAGATAAATAAAATAAGGTTGGGATATGGTAGTGGCAAGTAATTTAGAGAAGAATGGCCTCTTTGAAGAGACAGCATATAAGTCAATGCCCTAATAACTTTGCACTTCACAACACTGAGTGCTGAGGTGGGATGGAATCTGGGGAATGGTTTAGAAGGTTTTAGGAAGAGGGAACAGCCTGTGAGAAGCCAGGTAGCAGGAATGAGCTTAATGTGTTGTAGGAATGAGCTTAATGTATTTTAGGAATGAAAAGGAAGCCAGGGTATAGAGGGGGAGAAAGGAGAAGAGATGCAGTAAATGACATTGGATAAGTAGGCATGTGACAGATCTTGGAGGGTGCTGTAGACCAGACTAAGAAGTATTGGTGTAAGCAAACTCGATGTCCATTGGCAAAGAATGGATAAAGAAGATGCAGTATATATATAGAAGGGAATATCACTCAACCATTAAGAAGAATGAAATGATGCCTTTTGCAGCACCCTGGATGGACCTAGTTATTGTCCTGAGTGAAGTTAAGTCAGAGAAGGAGAAATACCATATGACATTCCCTATATGTGGAATCTAAAAAGAAATGATACAAATGAAGTTATTTAACAACAAAAGAAACTTACACACTTAGAGAATGAATTTATGATTGCTGGGGGGAAAGAAGGGGGAAGGGATAGTTAGGGAATTTGGGATGGATATGTGCACACTGCTATATTTGAAATGGATAGCCAGCAAGGTCCCACTGTCTAGCAGATAGAANTAGAGAATGAATTTATGATTGCTGGGGGGAAAGAAGGGGGAAGGGATAGTTAGGGAATTTGGGATGGATATGTGCACACTGCTATATTTGAAATGGATAGCCAGCAAGGTCCCACTGTCTAGCAGATAGAACTCTGCTCAATGTTACATGGAAGCCTGAATGGGAGAGGAGTTTGGGGGAGAATGGATACATGTGTATATATGGCTGAGTCCCTTAGCTGTTCACCTGAAACTATCACAACATTGTTAATCAGCTATACCCCAATGCAAAATAAACAGGTTTTGAAAAAAAAAGTTTTAATAGAGAGATTTTGAAGGATTTTGGATTAAAAAAGATATTGACATTTGGGATTTTAAAAATGCCACTGACACTAGTGGACAGGATGGTTGAAGGGCTAGTTCACAAGAGAGAGAAGTAGGAAAATCACTCAATGATTTTCTTTGGAAAGTATGGCCAGGAACTAATGAGTGTAAATGGGAACAGAGAGAAAGAAACTAGTAAGAAATGTTTGGGTAGGGGAAGAAGACAGGTGACAAATGGCATCCATGAGTAGATGGTGGTGTCAGGTCTAAACCTCTAAATTCAGCAAGAGTAACAAGTCTCTGGGGCAAGGCAAACAAGTTACTGTAGATGGGTAACCTGAGGTCCTGAGAGTGTCCAGGAAGAGAATAGCATTTGGTGGACTTGCAGATCTGTTTGGAGCTTGTGACAGCAGCCAGGGCTTGTATGAGAGAAGGACACAGGTTTGGAAGGGCCCTCCTTTTCTGTAACTTGCCAGCCTACCCTGACAGGGAAACACATGATGAGTCAGTCCTCACCCCTGTGGCCAGCCTGGCATTGTTTTGTTGCTGAGTTGAGCCCCACAGTCCAATCTCTGCTGAACAGCCATCTCTTGATCTCTTAGCAAGATGAACACAGACCAGTAAATGTCCTTTTCCTTAGTACCTCCTTAGTAATTTCACCAGGCAAAACGCTGGTTCATAGTGGAAATGTAGGGTGCTATTTTTCTAGTGGATCATACATATCTCACAGTTACAAGGTGTGTGTTCAGGGGAAGGAGGAAATATTACTGTTTTATTTGGTTTAGTTGCTTACCTGCATCTGGATGGGAAGTACCTGATATAGACTTATGTCTTTGAATGGATGGTGCCTCACAGGGATAACTTCTTTCTTCAAATATCACTTCTTAATATCTTCCATTTTTCTCCTGAATCTTTAACACTCAAGCCCACAGAGGCAGTATCCCACTTGCTCCTTGAGAAAATTCCAGACCTTCCCACCTGAGGATGGAGTTCTGCTCCGTGAACTCCTATAACTTCCAAACTTGATCACATACAGCTTCAGATAGATGGTAAAGAACTTGTCTTAAATACAAATGAGAAAAGTGCAGTCTCACAGGTGAAAGCAGCTTGGTGCTCCAACTCTCATTCATCCTCTCCATCAGCAAGTGTTATAGTTAATTTCCTTACTATTGCTGAGAAAACTAGCACACTTTGTCAAGGTGAGCATTTTTTCTCTTTCTTTCTATTTTTGGTCAGGGCAACACAGTTCAGTCTTTACGGACAATGGAAATCTCTTTTATTGGATTTCCCAGGTGGCGCTAGAATCCACCTGCCAATACAGGAAACATGAGACCTGGGTTTGATCCCTGGGTTGGGACAATCTCCTGGAAGAGGATGTGGCAACCCACTCCAGTATTCTTACCTAGAGAATTCCTTGGACAGAGGAACCTGCAGGGCATAGTCCATAGGGTCGCAAAGAATCAGACCACGATTGAAGCAACTTAGCACTAACACTGAGAAGATAGTTTTCTACCTTCCCGTGAAGCAAGAAACAAAGAATTACAGTAAGTCTCCTACATAAAAACGAGTTCCATTCTGAGAGCACATTCGTTAAGTCCAAGTTGTTTTGAAGTCCAACAAAATTAGCCTAGGTACCCAACTAACACAATTGGCTATATAGTACTGTACTGTAATATATTTAATCATACTTTACACACAAATAATAGGTAAAAAACAGAATAAAGAAAACATTTTAAATCTTACAGTACAGTACTTTGAAAAGTACAATAGTATAGTACAACAGGTTGCATACAGGGGCTGGCATCCAGTTAACAGGCAAGAAGAGTTACTGGATGGAAGAGGGAGTGGAGGTGGGAGATGGTAGAGCGGAAGGATCATCAGCAATAAGAGACAGAGGCAATGGAATTTCACTCATGCCTGATGTTGATGGAACTCATGTTCACGTCTTTGAAAGTTTGAGACTTGAAGGTTTGTATTTGGGGTTTCACTGGATTGGGCTACATCAGCCATGAATGTCTCTGTCCTAGACATTTAAGGCTAATGAAAAACATACCATGAAATTGTATTTTATTTATGTATTTGCTTCCAAATAGAATGGAGAGGGGTATAGAGAATTTTTTTGTTGTTTACTTTGCACATAAATAAAATTGTCAAATATTGCAGTGAAGCCGACTTAAGTTGAAAATGCAAGAGAAGAAAAGATTCCTTTCCTTGGCTAGGGGTGTTTGGCTGGTAGGAGAGAAGAGAAAGAAGGTAATCTTCATTTGAGAAATGTGATTGCTAAAGAAAATAGACTATTAAGGAAATAATTACAGAGGAGTGGTATATTTTGTTATTTGACTTTTCTTTTTGCTTGTTTCATTTAAAGAAGAAACTTGAGAAACTTCCAAAACTATCTTCTGGGTAGAGCAGAAGCCAGTTTTGAGACAAGATTTAAAGCACAGCCTAAATGGGAAATGAAATGGTCTAGCAAAGTCAGAAGAGGTTTAGCATAGATAAATCATGAACAATGGGAAAGGAGCCTCTGCCTTTAGCCTGAAAGGAAGAAGGTGGCTTTTAGAAGATAACTTTATGGATACAGGAAGCTGGAAATTGAAGGAGGTCACTCCCGTAGCCTTGATAGTTTGTGGGGAGTAATATGAGACCATCCACTGATGGGTAGGATGGGAGGATAATTTGAGGAGATTGGTCAAAATAGAAACAGTCATTCAGGGGAAGGGGGGGAAAAGCTGCCCAATGAAGGAGAGATGGGTGATGGAGCAGGACTTAAAGACAAGTGTTAAGGTAGATCATGGGTTTGTGGGTTTCTGTCTTCGTGGGTAGGTACTTGTCCCAGCAGGTCTCTTGGAACTGAGAAAGTCAGTGGATGGCCTGATCCGACACTGAGGGTGGTAGGACAAGGGAGTAGAAAGACTCAGGGATAAAAGGAGACTTAGGTCATAAACCCTTTGTTTGGTGGGGCTAGAACCAACCAAGATCTTATCTAATAAATTTGGGATGGCCCAAACGCTAGATTTCCTGGTGTCTCAGATGGTACAGAAACCGCCTGTAATGCAGGAGACCCAAGTTCGACCCCTGGGTTGGGAAGATCCCCCGGAGAAGGGAATGACAACCCAGTCCAGTACTCTTGCCTAGAGAATTCCATGGACAGAGAGCCCTGGCAGGCTACAGTGGTCCATGGGTCGCAAAGGTTGACATGACCGAGTGACTAACACTTTCACTACTTTCACTTTAAACACTAGATTTGCCCTTAATATGTGATAGCTGCTGCTGTGATAGCTAGACATGATGTTTTCCTTTACTCAGAAAGCTGAAGTTTACAACACCTCTGACTCATTCTCTGATGATAAATTTTACTTTTTGGATGCCGAAATTCTGGTCTGAATACAAATGTCACCGGAAATTAGTTTCGTTTTGCTTATTCTGGGAAATGATAAAATCCACATAAGAGAAGATAAATCTTAGGCATATGTACCCAGCAGAAATGTTTGTATACTTAGTGTTTGCTTATGTTTTCCTAGAGGCATCAGCTGCTTTTTCTATACCAGTACCTTTATTGAACATATGGCATCTTGAGGTGAATCATAGAAAATTCAGCTGAGTCTCTTAATTGCTAAAAGAGACAGGTATAAATCCAGAAAGGAGCCAGAATGTATCTACGAATGAACTCCAAGCAGGTGTGACTTGTCTAATTACTTGCTGATGGAAAAAGCACTCCTATTGTAATTTATGTACCCTCCGGTCATATGATAGGAAAAGTCTTGGCAGCTGTCAGATAGGGTGTGTTTCAGACTGGGTGGGTTTCAAATGGAGTGTGTTGTGATCTGGCTCCCTGAGTATTCAAGTAATGTGTTTTAAAGGGAATAGGATCTGGTTAGAATCTTGACTTCATAGTTATATGGACTTCATAGCTATGGCAACTTGAGCACGTCTTTTCCTTTAAGCCTCCATTTTTCTCTTTCTTAAAAATGATGCTCAGACTTCCCTGGTGGCAGAGTGGATAAGAATCTGCCTGCCAGTGCAGGAGGTATGGGTTCAATCCCTGGTCTGGGAAGATGCTACATGGCACAGAGCAACTAAACCCGGGAACCGCAATGGCTGAAGGCCATGTGTCTTGGAGCCCCTGCTCCGCCACTAGAGAAACTACCACAATGAGAAACCCATGCACCACAATAAAGAATAGCCCCCACTGGCTGCATCTAGAGAAAGCCTGTGCAATAATGAACACCCAGTGCAAACCCCCTCCAAAATAAATAAATCATTTAAAAAATGAAGCCCGTGCATGCATGCTAAGTCACTTCAGTCATGTCTGACTGTCTGCGACCCTGTGGACTGTAGCCCGCCAGGCTCCTCTGTCTATGGGGATTCTCCAGACAAGGATACTGGAGTGGATTGCTATGCCCTCCTCCAGGGGAATCTTACCAACCCAGGGATGGAACCCATGTTTTCTGTATCTCCGGCAATGCAGGGGGATTCTTTATGGCTAAGCCACTGGGGAAGCCCAATGAAGTTCATAATACACAATGTTTTATTATTCTGTGGACCAGGTATTAGAAGCTCTCAGCTGAGTTCCTGGCCTGTGGATATTTGCTCACCTCTGACACCTACCCACAGAACTTCTAGCCTTATGTATGGGAGATCAACTTGTGCTTATTGTGGTTCTTCTCCAGAACAAGAACCAAAACAGTGGAATCAAAGTGTCAGTATTTAATAATCATATATAGATAGTATTAAAACAAGTGTAGTAAAACATTAAAAATTAGGGTGATCTTGGTGAAGAGTACACAGGAATCTTTTGAACTATTTCTGCAACTTTTCTATAAGTTTGATATTGTTTCAAGGTAAAACTAAAAAAACAAAAACAAAACCCCACGATTGAGAGAGAAAACACATCCACACATGTCCCAGAAATAAAGAAGAAATAGTTGGCCTGTTTGACTGTCTCAGAGACGGCTTGTAAGAGACATATGGGTAAGAGAACAGAGCTGGATTTACAAGTGGAGATGGACAATGTGCGCGGAGTCTGGGTGCAGTAAGGACAAGAGTATGGGCTTCCCAGGCGGCGCTAGTGGTAAAGAATCCCCCTGCCAGTGCAGGAGACACAGGAGACCAGGTTTGATCCCTGGGTCGAGATGATCCCCTGGTGGGGGTGGGGGGAGTGGCAACTCTCTCCAGTATTCTTGCCCGGGAAATCCCATAGACAGAGAAGCCCGTTGCTCTACAGTTCATGGGGTTGCAGAGTTGGACGCTGTTGAGGCAACTTCGCACACAGGCATTCCAGGTCTGTTGCAGTGAGAATTTAGCTAAGCTACCCAAATTCTCTGATGAAGAACCTGCATGGGGTGTTTTCTGGTTTTGTTTTTAGGAAGACTCGGCCAAACAAGCCGTCAACTCATTTTCCCAGTGATTGTTATTTTCCACTGCAGAGCCCAGTGTACGTGTGTTGTGAACGTGTTGCCACAGAGAGGTGGCAGAGTGTGAGGCCAGCTCGCTACAGTAAGGAGGAGAAAGGGTGGAAAAATCCAGGGTCCAAGGAAGAAGTAAGAGCACATGGTCCACCTGCTGCTCCTGGGCAGCCCAGATCTTCAGACCAGCTGAGGCTTTGGAATCAGAGGAGAAGTCTGCGCGGAGTAGCAGTGCCAAGGGCACCTCTCACTCCTAAGACCTGCGCTCCATCTGCCCTGGGCTCTTCCCTCAGAGCTGCCTTTTGCCTTGTGGGTTTGGACTCTGTTTCTGGATGTTTCGAAAGAACATGCTTCTGTTTTTGAGTTGCTAATCATCACGCTCTGTAACTTGCAAAGAGACCCCCCCTGAGGTTTTGCCGACTCAAGTAGAACAGAGGATAAACTTATTATGGAGCCTAAAACACGAGAGAATCAAACTGAAACAAGTTCAGAAAATAAATTGAATTTAGAGCTAAATGAATAATCCCTCCCGCTTCTTGGGCAGACTGGAACAAAGTACCTGCTTGGAATAACAAGTCTTGCGTGTGAGCTGGCATTTGATTGTGCTTTTATTACCCAGTGGTCTGGCTTCATCCTGAAGAGAAGTGAGGAGTATTTACTTAGCACAGGGTTGCTGCATTGGCTAGACCTGCTTTAGCTCTGATCCATGATGTATGCCAAGATGGGAGCAGCCAGCAAGACTGTCACTGTAGATGGGTGAAAGCCTATCCTTTATACCCGTGAGGCAGAAACTTAATGGGAACTTCTCATACTCTGAAATCAAACATCAGACTGCCCTCTGCCTTTAGGGAGAGACAGGTGAAAGAAGGGCCTAAGAAATGCTCCAATTTGGACCCATGATCTGTGCAAACCCATAATCTCAGTAAGAATTATCCTTCCACCTACCTGTCCTGTATGAATAGTCCTTCTAGCCCAGAGAAACTGTCTGCCTATAGGGCTTCCCAGGTGGAGCGCTGGTAAAGAATCTGTCTGCTAATGCAGGAGATGCAAGAGATGAGAGTTCGATTCCTGGGTCAGGAGGATCCCCTGGAGGAGGGGATGGCAACCCACTCCAGTATTTTTGGCCTGGAAAATCCCATGCATGGATAGAGGCACCTGGTGGGCTACAGTCCATGGGATCACAAAGAGTCAGACACGATTGAGCTACTGAACATGGCATGGCATGGGATCCACATACATGCTCTATTTCTAGGATGTCAGGAGGCCCTCCTGAGGACTCTGGCTGTCAAGAATTAGCATCACTCTCAAGAGTGAAGCATTAGGTGGACATGCAAAATCATTAGTTTAGAAATATGCAAAATGATTAGCTTTTGTGTTCCTGACAGTGATCTGTTTCTTTCTGCTGCTCATTCCTACAGAAATTTGCACAGATTTCCACTAGTGAAACTTTTGGAAACTGAGTTGCCATCTGTGTCTCATATGAGATGTTGTTTACACGCTTGGATATTTGTAGAAAACAGGTAGACCTATTCATGTATAATTTGCATGAATCCAATCTGTTGTCTTGCACAACCAGTAGACATTTGTTTAAGGAAGTAAAGAAAAAGAGTTCAGAAAAAAGAGAAGGAAGGAAAAGATAGGGTAGAAAGACATATATAGAGTATTGTTTTAGCTTGTTCATTTATTTAACAAATATTTACAAGCATTTGGTGTGTGCCAGATGCATTTCTAGGTACTGATTAGAAAACAAAATAGGTAAGGTCCTGCCCTCTGAGAATTTACATTTTACTGATTAATCTTTTAAACTTTTAAAGATATTTCTTAATGTAGACCCTTTTTAAAGTCATTATTGCATTTGTTACAATATTGCTTCTGCTTTATGCTTTGTCTCTTTTTGGCCTTAAGGAATGTAGGATCTTAACTCCCCAACCAGGGACTGAACCTGAACCCCCTGGATTTGAAGGTGAAGTCTTAACCGCTGGACCCCCAGGGAAACCCCTGAGAGTTTACATTTTAAAGAGGGGACACAGATGATCACTCTGTAGCCTGGGATAAATGATGTGTCAGTGGCTTAAGGGATATGGAGGGAAGGAAAACGGAGTGTGGGATGGGAATGTCAGGTGGATGTGGCCTCTGGGTTGTCAGAGGTGGTCAGAGAAGGCTCTTTGAGAAGGGGCCAGCTGGAGGCTTGCAGACCCATTCCTGGCAGTCTGTGCTCAGCTGCTTCAGTCGTGTCCAACTCTTGGCAACTCTAGGGACTGTAGTCTACCAGGCCCTTCTGCCCATGAGAAAATAACAAATACAAAAGAGCCTCAGTAAAAGCATGTTTTAGGGGCTTCCCTGGTAGTTCAGTGGTTAAGAATCTACATTGCAATGCAGGGGACTTGGGTTCTGTCCCTGATTGGATAACTAAGATCCCATATGCTGTGGAGCAACTAAGCCTGTGCACCTCAGCTAAGCCTGTACACCTCAACTACTGCGCCCTCGTGCAACAACTGGAGTCTGTGAATCACAACTAACGACCAGATGAAGCTACATAAATAAATATTTTAAAGGCAAAAATAAATTAGAGAGGTTTACTCTTTTTTTAATAAAAGCGTGTTTTAAAGCCCCACAGGATTTTGCTTGGTGGGTTCTACTAAGGATGATCCATGTGGCTGAGTGAAGTGGACAAGGTCTAAGAGGTGATCGGGGCCAGTTCCTGCAGGTTCCTGTAGTAGTCCTAAGAATTCTGGCTTTTCCATTTAGTGATGTGGCACCACTGGAGAGGTGAACAATATGGTGTGATTTATACATGGAAAGAATCACTTTGGCTTCTAAGGGATAAAGGTGAAGCAGTACCAGCCAGGTGATTCATTGCTTTGATCCAGCAAGAAATAGTAGTGACTTTGAACAGACAGGGGAGATGGTTGTGTTTTGAAGCCATTTTGAAGGCAGAGCAACAGATTTTGCTGCTGAATTGGATAAGGGATATACAAAAAAGAAGTCATCAAGGATGCTCTTCCAGATAAACGGTACGGACAGGCTGCCAAGATTGGAGCCAACAGGAGCAGGATGGAGGCTGCTGTCAGTCATTGAGGTAAAGCTGGTGTTTCCAGCTCGGTGTTGCATGAGAGTGATGTAAGTGGATATCCTTACCTGTTCCTAGTCTCAGGAAGAAAGCACTTGGCCTTTCACCATCATGGACAGTGTCAGCTGTGAGTTTTTTTGGNCAGTCATTGAGGTAAAGCTGGTGTTTCCAGCTCGGTGTTGCATGAGAGTGATGTAAGTGGATATCCTTACCTGTTCCTAGTCTCAGGAAGAAAGCACTTGGCCTTTCACCATCATGGACAGTGTCAGCTGTGAGTTTTTTTGTAGATTACTGTCAAGTTGAGGATGTGACCTTCTGTTATTATTTTTCTGAGAGTTTTCTTTTTCTTTTTTAATCATAAATGGATGTTGAATTTCATCAAATCCTTTCTTCCACATTTCTGTATTTTTCTTTATCCTATTAATAACACAATGAAGTATGTCACTTAATAAGTCTTTTTGAAAGTTATTTCTCTGCTTATGTGATTCCATTTAACAGTCATTTCTTTTAACACTTGGAAAATAGTGCCTTACTTCCTTCTGGCCTCTGTGGTTTTTGTTTATTTGACTGCACTGGATTTTAGTAGCTGTACGTGGGATCTTTGATCTTTTATTTGAGGCATGTGGGATCTAGTTCCCTGACCAAGGATTGAACCTGGGCCCCCTACATTGGGAGTGCAGAGTCTTAGCCACTGGACTACCAGGGCATTCCCTGGCCACTGTAATTTTTAAATAGATCCACTTTGGTTGAAAATGTTTTTCCCCTATAGGTAAGGTAAGGTAACATAAGGTAAAGTAAGGGGTTTCCTTCTCATGTTGCCAAGAGTTTTTTTTTTTCCTTCAGTTTTCGAAGTTTGACTATGAAGTGTCTTGCTATGGATTTCTTTGGTTTATCCTGTTTGACATTTGCTCAGTTTCTTAAATCTGTAGGTTGCCAAATTTAGGAACTTTTTAGCTATTATTGCTTCTAATATTTTTCCAGCCCTGCATTCTTTCTCTTCTAGTTCTGGGATTTGTTAAATCTTATATTATTATCTTATATGTCTTTAAAGATATGTTCGTTTTCTTAAGCCTAATTTCTCTCTGTTGTTTAAATGGGTAATTTCTATTGTTCTGCTATCAACTTCATTGATTCTTTCCCCATCTCCTCCATTCTGCTGTTTCACTCATCCAGTAATTATTTTTTTATTTCAGAAATTGCATTTTTCAGTTCTACAGTTTTTATTTTATATCTTGTTTGTTGAGGCTTTTAATTTTTCATTGTTTTGAGTATGTTCATAATTGCTTACTGAAGGAATTTTACGATGATTTCTTTAAAACTTTGTCATAAAATTCTAATACCTCTGTTTTCTTGTGTGTTATTATCTATTTTTAACTTGTTATTTTATATTGGAGTATAGCTGATTAAAAATGTTATGATAATTTCAGGAGCACAGAAAGTAACCCAGCCATACATATACATGTATCCAGTCTCCCTCCAAATTCCCCTTCCATTCCGGCTGCCACATAACATGGAGTGTATTGCCCTGTACTATACAGTAGATCCTTGTTGGTTTGTCCATTTTAAATACAGCAGTGTGTATATGTTGATCCTAAACTCCACACTTCACCACTGGTAATAAGTTTTTTTTCCCTAAGTCTGTGAGTCTCTTTTTGTTGTAAAGTTCATTTGTATTGCTTCTTTTTAGATTTCTCATGTAAGGGATATCATATGATATTTCTCTTTCTCTGTCTGACTTACTTCTCCAAGTGTGACAATCTCTAGGTCCATCCATGTTGCTGCAAATGGCATGATTTCATCCTTTTTAATGACGGAGTAATATTCCCTTATATATGCACACTGCATCTTCTTTACCCATTACTCTGTTGATGGACATTTAGGTTGCTTCCATGTCTTGGCTACTGTAAATAGTGCTGCAATGAATATTGGGTTTTATGTATCCTTTCAAACCATGCTTTTCTTTGGATATATGCCCAGGAGTGGGATTGCAGGGTCATGTGGTAGCTCTTTTTAGTTTTTTAAGGAATCTCCATAGTACATTCCATAGTGGCTGTACCAATCTACATCCCCTCCAACAGTGTAGGAAGGTTCCCTCCTCTTTGTTGGCGTTGTTATCTATTGGCTGCCCATTTTCAGGACAACCTTCCTTTTTTTTTATGATGGTTAGTTTTTGACTGAAACCTGGGCATTTTGAGGTATCATGCTGTAAGACTGTGGATCTTATTTGAATCTTCTGTTTTAGCTGGTATAGTGGGTTGAATAGTGGTCCCCCAAGTTCATGTCTACCTGGGACCTCAGAATGTGACCTTATTTGAAAATGGCCTTTGCAGATAAAATTAACTAGTTAAGAATATTTAGATTAAATCATCCTGTGCTTAGGATGGGTCCTGAATCCAATGATGCTGTCCTTATCCATAGAGGAGAGGACACAAAGAGACACAAACAAAAAAAACCAAGTGAAGACAGAGCAGGATATTGGGGTTATGTTGTCATAAGCCAAAGAATGACACCATTTCCCAGGTGCCTCGGTGGCAAAGAACCCACCTGCCAATACACGTCAAATGGGTCAATCCCTTTCTCCTAGAGAAGGAAATGGCAACCCACACCAGTATTCTTGCCTGGGAAATCCCATGGACAGAGGAACCTGGTGGGCTATAGGCCATGGGGTCGCAAAGAGTCAGACACAGCTTTAGCAATGGAACAACAGCAAGCCGAAGAACATTTGAAGCCACCAGAAGCTGGAAGAGGTGAAGAGGAATGACTTTACAGGGCCTATCGTAGTGAGTGTAGCTCTGCTGGCCACTGGGCTTCAGATTCTGGCCTCCAAAAGTGTAAGAGAATAAGTTCCTGCCATTTTAAGCCATCAAATTAGTAATTATTTGTTATGGTCATCTTAGGAAGTAAATGAAATGCTCTGGCAGGGGCAGGGGTAGGGGTACCATTTGTAACTGCTACAGGAGTGACGTCCTAGTTCCCCACCTGGCCTTTGTTTGGAGAAACCCCCTGCATTCCTGCTGATTGTGGGTAGGAGTTCTGATGANGTGTATAAGAGACAGGGGTAGGGGTACCATTTGTAACTGCTACAGGAGTGACGTCCTAGTTCCCCACCTGGCCTTTGTTTGGAGAAACCCCCTGCATTCCTGCTGATTGTGGGTAGGAGTTCTGATGACATTAAGCATCCACTGATTCCAGCTTGGCTGGGAGGGGCCAGAGTGCTTCATTACTGCTCCTGACATGGCTGCTTCCGATACTGTGGGTGAAGGAGGCCTTGTTACTCCTGGGAAGTGTTGAAAGTCCTGACTCCTGTTAGTCCTCCCCTAATGCTACCCTGGTGGGGGCAGGAACACGACACCTCATTACTGCTAGGGTGGAGTACACGTCCAGACTCCCTGTGGGGTCTCCCCAACTCTGCAGGCTCCCTAATGGCCCTCTCTGATATACCACTGTGGGGGTAAAGATAGGAAGGTTAGGATGCCTCCATAACACTTGTCCAAGGTGGAAATATAGTGTCCCTACTGGGCGTTTGCTGATAGGGGTAAGACCTCTGTTTCTATGGGGTTGTTTTGAAACTGTTTGTTTCTGTTGGCTGTAGGAGAGTATTATCTAAAAGTTTTCTGATTTGCTAAGCTCCTCTTTTTTCTGATCCTTTGACTAAACAAAGCAGTTTTTTGTTTGGGCTTTTTTCATCTTTGTCTGTTGGGTTTCTGAATTACTGACTTTATTCATTCTAGAAGTGGGACGCATGAGACAAAAAGCCACGTGAAAAAACTCAAAGGGATGACTCCTTTGTCACTCTTTAGGTTCCGGTGGTTCACCATCCTCTCGTCCTTTCTTAGAGCCATCTTTCATTTGTTTTAAACATCATGATCATATGGAAAGAATAAAGAAAGATACACCTACTGAATACTGTACTTCCAGAGGTAGAAATCCTTATCTGCCTGTAAAGCTATTTTTTTTGGCCATGCCACATGGCATGTAAGATCTTAATTCCCCGACCAGGGATTGAACCTGTGCCCCCGGCCTTGGAAGCAGGGAGTCCTAACCTCTGGACCACCAGGGGAGTCACTAAATACTTTTCACACCTTTACTCTTGTCAGATTGTAGAATTCATCTTCGATGCTCTTTCTGGGTGAGTATAGTCAGTCCTCAGACCCTACAGAGATCTGGGGAACTCTGCTAGGTCGTGGCTGTGAGTATGAACCCATACACTGATCACATCCCCCACTTAGAAGGCCCATGAACCTTAATAGAATTTTGGTCAGAAATTCCCTCTGCCCCTTGCTTTAACTTGTGAGCTAGCCCCTTGAGTCATTGCTTTAAGGAGGAAGGGAAATTGATTGTAACTCACTTCTTTCTAAGGAGAGTCTTTCATTTGAGAATTTTCTTAACCATAGGATTTCTCAGAAGAGCTAGTCTTTCAAGTGTGAATTAAATAGTACTCAGCTAACATGAATGTTTTCATGAACACAAATGTTCAAATCAGTGATGGCTTATTGAAATCCTGGCTTGTAAAAGGCAGTGGGCCAGCACCTTCCTTCTGTGTGCATTTCTCATAGTAATAAAGGCTGCCACCTTCAAATGGCCCTTTTCTCAACTTTATTCTCACCTTGTTATCTAATATCATGTTATTGACCAGAGATGTACTAATTTGTCTTATTGACCATCAATAGGTTTTTGGAGGGTGATACAATTAACATTACCGTGCAAAGTTGTTAGAGCCTAAAATTGGTCAGGGGTTTATTATACAATTTGTGCTTGTTGTTTTCTTTCATATTCTTCTCTATTAGGTTTTTGTTCCAACCTGTGTGTATTATAAACACAACCTTATTCATGTAAAATTAAAAAAAGATGACGCATCATGACATTTTGAGTAAAGAAATCTTCAGCATATTTTATGCAGGTGCTTTCTCTGATTATCCAAGCGACGTGCATACTACTGCCTCAGAAGATGATATTTCTTCAGAATATAGTTCTCATTCAGACAATGTATCAGGACAACAAAAAGGACAAAAAAAACAAACAACCACAAAACACCTTTGTGATTGATCATCATACAGAAAGTGAAAATGAAACTCTCAGTGCTGGAGAAGACTTTACACACATGTCAGGTGTAACTATTGAATGTAATAACTTGCAAAGTGTTAGTGAAATAACAGAATTCATTTTTGACCGGCCAAAATAAAAATCATGGCCACAGACATTAGCTTCTGCAAAATTCACTCAGTTGATAGTAAGATATCCTTTCTTTACTGCCAGGTCTCTAACTGCCTAGCACTTACTATGTTCATAAGCATTGCTTAAGTTTTTCTCAGCATAAGCATGTGGGAAATAGCTGAATTCAGTCATTCTTTGTACAGAGTTGTTAGATTATGAACTCAGTTATGTCTCTTGACTTATATATGTTGCTTTTCTGAAAAATACACAGTGTGAGACTCAGGACTATGTTTCTCATTTCCTTTTTCACCTTTTGGGATGATTAAGAAAGTGCAGACTCAGTAACTGATTGTGAAATGAATTGATGAAGGAGATCAGGAGACTCTGGCTTAGGGAATAATGATGGAGACTCACAACTGTGTTTTTATTCTGGTAGACTATGTTCACTCATTCATCCAATACTACTGTGGATGGGCGCCTTACTAAGGATTGTAGAAATTTCATAAAGTAAGTAAGAGGCAGAGTGACAAGGTCACTAAGAACCTGAATGATAGTGTCAGAAAGAATTGAGTTCAGTTCTCTGATCTTTCCCATATTGGCTGTGTCACCTTGTGAAACTCTGTTCCTCTGAGCTTTATTCCATCATCTATGTGTTTATTATGATAATTAAATGAAACAGTAAATGTAGCAAATACTCACTGTAAGTAGGTATTCAATTTGTGTTGCTTATTAGGAAATCACGTCTATCTCCCTCAAAGGAGTTTATATTATAATAGAGAAGGAAGCACAGACTCAAAGAAATAAGAACGTTTTTAGAATTTGCACCAAGAGCAGCATATTGTGAAGTCAAAGGAGAAAGCTCACTTTAAACTGGCAACGGGTGAAGAACTTAAATGTAATTAATAATTATTATTATTTTAATTTTTGGCCACACCATGCAGCATGTGGGCTTTTAGTTCCCTAACCAGAGATTGAACCCATGCTCTGTGCAGTGAAAGCATGGAGTCCTATCCACTGGACCACCAGGGAAGTCTCAGAGCTCAAATTTAGTGTACTCTATACACCATCCAGACTGGTGTACCAGACCTATCAGTTCAGTTCAGTTCAGTTGCTCAGTCGTGTCTGACTCTTTGCGACCCCATGCTGTTCAGAGGTCTGGCCTGTGTGCCGCGGTCGCCCTGTGCCGATATCCGGGCTGTGTTCTGCCGTNTAGCCTTGACTAGATGGACCTTTGTTGGCAAAGTAATGTCTCTGCTTTTGAATATGCTATCTAGGTTAGACATAACTTTCCTTAGTCTTCATTTAATTAGGGGGAGTCCTGGGGGATCAAGGATAAAAGTGTGTTTTCAGAATTTTCTTGGTGTGCCAGACATTTTCCAGTTATCCCCCCTAATACCCTATATCTACTCTCTAACTCTAGAGAGTGACTTTATGAATTGGGAGGGTGACCTTTATAGTCTGTACGAATGGTGACGGGGGCTGAGGGGGTAGTCTTTTGATGGAGTCTTTTGATGGCTTTGAATTGGATTGACCAGTAGGAGGCAATATAAAATATTGTACAAGGGAGAAGAGTGAAATCTATTTATTCTCCCAGCGTCCTCCTTGGTTGTGGGTTGGCTGTATCTCTCTTCTGAAAGTCACCACTTCTTAGAGACACCTCTCTCCAAACCACTGCCCTTTCTGCATGTGTGTGTGCAGTCACTTCAGTCGTGTCTGACTCTTTGCAACCCATTGACTGTAGCCTACCAAGCTCCTCTGTCCATGAATTCTCCAGGAAGGAATACTGGAGTGTGTTGGCATGCCCTCCTCTAGGGGATTGTCCTTATCCAGGGATCAAACCTACATCTCCTACATTAGCAGGCATGTTCTTTACCACTGAGTCACCTGGGAAACCCATTTCCCTTTCTAGGTACCAGCAATGGCTCCCTCTCCTTTTTGCCTTCAGGCCTACCAGTGGTCACAGCAAGCCTCAGGGTCCTGGATCAGGCCAGCCTAATTCCCATGGATTCTTGCACTGCTTTTGCCCATGCCCCAATACCCTGGTCTTCTCAGAAATTATTCTTGCCTCTACATCTCCTCACAGGATAGATGCCTCATGGAGGCTGAATCCAAATATCATCAAAGTCATATCTGAGCTCAGAAAAGCATGGGTTAAAGGCTTTCATAGATTTTGCAGGCTTCCAAGATGGCTCAGTGGTAAAGAATCCACCTGCTAAGCAGGATGTGCAGGAGATGCAGGTTCCATCTGTAGGTTTGGAAGATCCCCCGGAGTAGGGAATGGCAACCCACTCCAGTATTCTTGTCTAGAGAATCCCATGGACAAAGGAGCCCGGTGGGCTCCAGTCCACAGGGTTGCGAGAGTCGGACTTGACTGAGGGACTGAGCATGCATGCAATGGATTTCATAGCAGAACAAAAGATTAGAAAAAGAAGGAAAAGTCAGGGAACTTTTAATTTTTTTCTCCAATGCATTCACTGGAGAAATTTGTACCAACTTTTCCAGTGCCTATGGGTTCTTAAGTTTCTTCCTTTTCAAAGAAATCCATCTCCTTTTTTAGAATGTGACCACCAGGCCCTGCAGTGGCTGCTGCTAGCAGGACCTTTAATCACCTGTGTGCACGTCTAATAGGACTATGAAATATGGACCCTGAAGGCCTCCACACTGCCTTTTCCCTTCCTCAAATGGTGAATAATCATTGAACCGCTCCACAGTTTCTGATATAAAGTTCAAATCAAGCCATGAAAAAACCCATATTTCACAGGGTAACACATTTTTGGTTCCTGGCAGTAAATTTCTCTCCCTCTCACTGTGCTGTGGGGCATATTTGGAAAGGTCAGTTTGGCACTGTGTAAATTAACCAGAGAACCATTGGAGTTGAATGAAATCTATTGTCGATGTGTACTGATGGGCATAACATGGGCTGGGGGGCATGGCTGCAGTGCCAGAGTGATTCAGACCAAAAAGCAGGATTGTAACATGGGCCTTAGAATCACTGTTACTGTCACACTGAGTAACCATTGAGATGGAGTGGTGACACAGGGCAGGGCGACTCTTTTCACAGCTTGCTTAGGGAAGTGAGTGTTGAACTTGAGCCAAGGGTTGAGATGATCGCTTGGTATCCTGCGGGCCTCAGCAACTTGAACGTGAGCACTGCTGTTGTGTTGCACAGATCCAGCGGGCACCAGTCACACTGTGATCCATGTGAATAGAGCGCCCTGGTGTCATGCAGTGTACAGCATGTGTATCCAGGCGGGGCGAACCGGGGTTTATAACATTCTAGGTCTAGAAGGAGGCAGCAGAGTCCAGAGGCTAAGACTCTTTGAGATTCCACGGACTGTAGCCTACCAGGCTCCTCTGTCCATGGCATTCTCTAGGCAAGAATGCTGGAGTGGGTAGCCATCCCCTTCTCCAGGGGATCTTCCCCACCCAGGGAATGAACCCAGGTCTCCTACATTGCCAGCAGATTCTTTAGCATCTGAGCCACTAGGGAGACCCAAGATTGGATAGAAGCACAGATCTTTTACTTGCTAACTGTATGGTCTGAAGCATGTCTTTTACATTTTCTAAGCCTCAGGGTCTTGGCTTTNTGAACCCAGGTCTCCTACATTGCCAGCAGATTCTTTAGCATCTGAGCCACTAGGGAGACCCAAGACTGGATAGAAGCACAGATCTTTTACTTGCTAACTGTATGGTCTGAAGCATGTCTTTTACATTTTCTAAGCCTCAGGGTCTTGGCTTTAAATACAGTGATAATAACAACACCTCCCTGTGTGGTTTTGATTATGGAATCAGATAATGTAAGTAAGGCACTTTGCTCAGCATGAAAAGCAGTTCTTAAATGTTAGCTATTACTGCTCTTATCATTTAATACGTAGGCCCTGAGTGGGAGCCCAGATCCCAATATGGCAAGAAATGGTGATTACTAGAAGGACACAGAAGGGATTCTGATCTGTCCCGTTCAGAGTCCTCGGTTCCTACCTGACTCCTTTTCATCCCTCAGTCACATAGCGTCATTGGCGAGCAGAGAGGAGCATGACTTTTCCACAGTCAATTAATTATTTAATCAATCTAGGCATCCGTTTGTTCATGGTAAATTAGTCAAGCACCTCCTCCTTCTTAGCACTGTCTTAGGCTCTGGGGAGCAGCAGTGAGCAGAGAAGGTGATACATATGTCATGTCCAAAGCCCTTGACACAGCTCCTGCTGGTCTGCCTGAGCATCTTATTAACTGTCTCTTTTGGATGGCTCTGTTCTCATTTTCACCTGCAGGGAGACAGCTGATTAGGAGAGAGAGTGAGGGAGAGGAAAAGAAGAAAAAGGATATGGAGGAGGGGGGAGTGACATTCAGAGAAGACTTTCTGTGGATGGTAAAGTCAGAACTATTAGTTGAAGGCCTTACCCTGTTCCCTTTCTGCTGCTGACAAGCCATCCCGTTCGTAGTTGCCTCCAGTGGTTGGTGGCACCAGCAATCAGCCACAATTAATTGCATACCTACTATGCACCAGGCACTGTGCTAGGCATTGGGTATACTGCGATGAACAGATCATAAATGTACAGTTTAGTAATGAATACAAATACACTAGTAGTGAAGAACCCACCTCCTAATGCAGGAGACATAAGAGACACAGGTTTCCATCCCTGGGTCGGGAAGATCCCCTGGAGTAGGAAAGGGCAACCCATCCCACTATAAACCCATGGACAGAGGAACCTGGTGGACTACAGTCCATGCGGTTGCAAGAGTTAGACATGACTTAGCGACTAAATAATAACAGCAACAAGTTGATGAAGGATGTGATCTTGTTCTTTAAGATTTAGTGAATAGCAACATCACCGACCTGACGATCTTTTGTTGAAAAGGAGGAAGCAGGAACTTCTGAAAAATGGATCTCTTTAAGTTAGTCAGGGCTCACCAGCCAACAAGATTCTTGTGTAAATGACACTACTAGTGGAAGCTTTGAGAATTGATGCTAACAATGGGCCATACAGCGAAACTCTGCCTTTGGGTCTGAGCACTTGCTGGTTTGGTCTGCACTATGGTAGGTCCAGTTAGAAAGTGATGAAAAATTACCCTGTTTGGTACCTTGTTCTCACAATATGGATCTTGGTGGAGCTTTGAGAACTTTATTAGTAACAGCATCTGATGGTTTATTGGACATGTGGTGCCCAATTAAGGGATTTGACAGTACATGGTATGTATTAATGACTTATTAGGGTGGACTTGGCTGGTAATTGATCACTAATGAGGCTTACTTGCTTGCATCTAGGCAAAATAAGATTTTGAAACTGTTTTAGCAAACCCTGCTTGAGTGCCTTAGGAGAAGCAATCTACTAAATGGGTGATAAATATTTCATGGTGGACATTTTATAGTATCTATTTTACTAAATTTTTTAAAGATAACTAGATGGTTACTGAAAAGTCCCCATTGACGGTTGCCTTTGGTGTGCAAAAATACTTGATGTACAGGACTGGCACAGAGTAATTGCAGTCATTACTGACTTTCTCTTGCTACCTGTGGCGACAGAGTGATGTCCAAGTGACTGAGTGTTTTCCTGGGATGAGTAAGTTCTTGGCAAGCTTTGTATTGGATTCGCAAAGACAAAGCATAGTTTATGCAAGTTTCTCAAATGTCATAAGAAATGAACCATTGCAAGCTACAACTATAGTTGCTCACTGATGTGGAAGTGAAGTGTTTTCTTTCCTTTTAGACCCTGAATTAAATAAATACTTGCTTGCCTAAAGATGTTGCATGTATGTTTGCCATAAAAATGCTCTGGATCTGTTTTACAAATTTCCATTTTCCATATGACCCTTTTCCTCTTTATATTAATGAACGTCACCTAATTGAATCAGATGCCACAACTGACAAGCGCTCATTCTGAATTTCAGCTTCGTTTCCCCAAGCCGGCATTTTCTCAGTAACACTTAGCAAAATGATATCTATCAAATCACTGGTGCAGTTAGAATTTAATTTGCTCTATCAGCTGCCATTGTCATGCTACTTAACCTTAAAAAAAGTAATTTTCCTCAAGACTTCATAATTCCTTTTACATTTCTCCTTCTTCTCACTGAATGAATTTAATAAACTCTTGAAAGAGAAAAGACTGGATAAGAACCATTCTTCACAAGGTGACAGGGGATGTGAGCCTGTAGTGGCCACTTTATTTCCAAGTCACCCCTACTAGCTGGCATTGCATAGCTTTAATGGCATCTTTCCTCCTGACGCTAGCCTAAGCAGTGTCCCCTTAAGGAAGGGGGAAAGAAACATACTGACAGGGAATGGGAGGAAGGAGGGGAAATGGAGAAAAGGAGAGGCAAGGAAGGTGAGAAAATAAAAGGAGGAAAGAAAGAGGAGGAAGGAAACAGCAATGATATTGGGAGAGAAAGCAAGGAGAACCAGGGACTTCCCTGGTGGTCCAGTGACTAAGACTCGGTGCTCCCAAAGCAGGGGGCCCAGGTTCAATCCCTGGTGAGAGAACTAGACCCCACATGCCACGACTGAGTTTGCATGCGACAATTAAAGATCCTGCAAGCTGCAATGAGGATCAAAATCCAGAGTGCTACAACTAAGACTCGGTGAAGCTGAATACATAAGTAAATAATCATGTATTAAAAAAAGAGGGAGGGACAACACTGCAAAGGCAGAGAAACCAGGTTCCCTTGACCCTTTCCTGTCCTGTTGAAAGCTTTACTGAGTACTCAGCTCACATTCATTTTTCCATTTTCTTTTTTTTCCCTGCCAAGACAGATCTCTCATTTTATTTGAGGTTTATGTGCATGCACACATTCATGGGTGTCCGATGGTGCAACAAGACTTGAATTACAACTTTGGAATTCTTTGCTCTTATCTACCTACTCAATATCCCTGCCATCAAATCGGGGCTGAGATTCTTCATCACTTTTGCTATTCTCATAGACAATAGGGTTCCATAGAAGGAGCCAGCCTGAAATTTAATTCTAACCAGCAGCTCAGTCCTAAAATCTGGCTAGGATGGAGTTGTAAGATATTTTGACTATCCAGTTAGTGAAAGAAGCGCCCCCTAGGAAATCGTAACAAAGTCTTAAGCAAGTCTCAAGAAGATTAGGCTAAAGTTTAAAAGAAGTCTCCAGGGAAGGTGGTTTCTTGAATAAAGTTGTCAACAAAAGGACTTGCATTTTCCCTTTTCTGATCTTGTGAAGCAGTGGTTCTCAACTCCAAGCGATCATTTTTCCCCTGAGAGGACATTTGGCAATGTCTGGAGAGATTTTTAATTGCTATGACTTGTGGAGGGGAGGGGCAGGACAACGTAATGGGGATAGTACAGGTGTGCTGGCTTGAATCCCATTCTTGAAAATTCATGTCCACCTGGAAAGTGTAAATGTGACCTTACGGGAAACAAGACCTTTGAGGATGTAATTGAGTTAGCAGGAGGTTACGCTGGATTAGACTGGGCTCTGTTCCAAGGATTGGTGTCTTAATAAGAAGAGGGAAATTGGGAGGTGCAGACACAGACAGAGGAAGGACAGCCCGGGGCTGATGGAGGCAGAGCCTGGAGTTACACTCACGAATCGAGCCAAGCCCAGGCTGCTGGCGGCCACCAGAAGCAGGAAGAGGCACCGACGTATTCTTCTCTAGAAATTTTGGAGGGAGCATGGACTGCCAACACATTGGTTTCCCATGTCCAGCCTCTAGAACTACGAGCTAATACATTTCTGTTGCTTTAATCCATCTACTTTGCAGCACTTGGTGATAGAAGCTGTGTGGGGTTTGCCCTTAAATGTCCTACCACACACAGGGCAGCCCACTGCAAGAATGAATTGCACGGCCCAATTGTTGGTAGTGTCAGGATTGTGAAAATCTGTCAAAGAGCTTAGGTCTATAACTCTCATTGAACACTTTATTACATAAGCTTTGAGGCAGTTTCAATGCTATCAATTCATTTTTTTTTTAACCTGGTTCCTATATGTCATTTACCTTTTTGTGCCTTTGTATGTCGGGACATCCACTAAGTAAACTCTTGAATGGCACGGGGTTTGTATTTGCTTCTTTGATTTCTTTCATTGCTTAATTGACATGCATACTGTAGGAGCTCAATAAATTCTTCTCAAGTAAATGAAAAAAGGTTATCCAGTCCTTGATCGAGTTCAGTGGCACCTGTCCCCAGTCATGTTAACTGAACATTTTCTGAGGTCTTGAGGCTGTGCTTTCCTAAGTTGTGACTAATGTTTCTTAAGTCTGAAGCCTCTGGGTGGAAGGCCTGTATGGATGAGGAAACTGGGTCTTTCGCAAAGAGCTCCAGGATGAAAGTCAGGAGAGGGGTTCAATTTCTAACCCTTTGGGCATCTCACGTTTCTTTCTAAACTTAAGTTTTGTCCACCTAAAAAATGAGACTAGCCACATCTGGTATACAGAAAATCAAGCAGGTAGCAACATAAAGAGTCTGACAAAGGTGCTAAATAAATATTTTATCTTTTATCCATGTAAAAATTGGGACAAATGTTTTTCTTGTTTCAGGAAAATGGCACGACCAGGAAATATAAATAATACATGCACGATGGGGCTGTGAGTCGTGTCTCAGAAGCAGAAAACAAGGAAGAGAATAATGCTTATGTTGTGTGAGCATGCCTCCTGTTTGCCAGGCATGTTCACGCTTTCTCATGACGACTCTCTGAGGTAGCCATTGCTCTTCAAAGTCTGGAGAGAGGTAAACAAAACTCACAAAGAGCTGAAGCCAGTAGGGACAGACTCAGATTTGATCATAAAGTTCACAATGTTCTACTGCACTTGCCCCCTGCCAAGCTTACAGGAAAAGTCCTGAGCAGGTGTTTGGTAAATCAAAGGAAGGTGATGAACTCATGTAGCGCTGGAACAGAAGAGATCTTGTAAATACAGTAAGTCCCCTACATACGACCTTTCAAAGATGTGAACCTGTGTTCACATGTCCATGCATGTAAGTTAGTTCACGTGTCTGGCGTGCATTGTCATATGCATTTATCCTCCACAAGCAGTTTTGCTTTTTTTGTGCTTTACTGTATATTACTGTATAGAGTACAGCAGTACAGTATCTTTATTTCAAGCCCAGGATGTCTGCAAGAAAGTATAAAAGCAGCAGTGATGTAACTGGTACCTCTCTACTTTTCAAGGTACTGTATTATAAGGTTGAAAATGTTTCATTTTCTGTTTGTTTTATATGTATTGTTTGTGTAAAAAGTTTTATAAACTTATTAAAGTACAGCTCTATAGCTGATTGTGTTAGTTGGGTAAGCAGGCTAACTTTTTGGACTTATGAACAAATTGGAACAGAACTCATTCGTATGTAGGGGACTTACTGTAACATGAAGTGAACACATATTTATAGGGTATTGTCTCTGTGTGGCCACTCTTGCCTGGTGGTGTATCTGGGCTGGTTTTCTGTACTTAGTGATGACTATAGCTTGGTCTCCAGCATGTTCCCACAATATGTTGGGTGAAGGTTGATAGCATTGTCTATAACCATGGGATAAAGAGAAAATGATGAGTAATGGCCTCAGGAGCTCTATAAGGCACTCTGTTGAGTTGGTTGGTCTCAGAAGTGTGGCCATCAGAGCTAGAGCATGATTAGGGTTAAAGTCCTGGGAAGAAATATTGAGTAAGAAGTAGCAATCCATATAAGATTCTAAACCTTCAAGTTAGATTCATATTAGGAATTTATACTTGGTAACTCCTCTGAGAAAATGTCCATGTCCTACTGGGCTATGTCCTGATAGAAAAATATGTAGATCCATGGGCAAGTTTTCAGTGGGACATTTGAAAGGAAAAAACAAGTTTAACAAGTGCATTTAAGTGATATATAAGTGAATAATTTTTGTGAATAAGACCAGAATCACAGCAAGAGAAAGCTAGTTTTATCTTGGGTTGGCCATAAGGTTCAGTTGGTTTTTTTCTGTAACATCTTATGAACTTCTTTGGTGAACTCAGTATTTTACTTATCTGTGTTAAGCATATTCTGCATCGTTATGCCAGTTCTGCTATTCAGGAAATTCATACTAGAATCACATGTGGATGGAAATTGTGCTTTTCCTGTACCATTGATAGAATGGCAGTGGTACCAATGGTTGAAGGCCACTCTGGGCTCACACGGTGCTGTAAATCTTGCCTTTGGAAGACCCAGCTCTCATCACTCAGCCTGTGATCAGTCAATCTGAATGTGTGGATATTGAGGATGATACTAGCAAACTGACCGAGAACAGGCTCCCTTTGTGATGGTCATCACTGAGAGATTTTAGTAGTGTTTTTCCTTTGCCAAGATGCTATAAGAGCAGATATTTGATCATGAGAGGAAAAAAGTTAACTTCCTACTCTCCTGTTAATCAAATTAACTTAGCCATTGATGTCTACTCTAAAATTTTCACATTTCTGTATTTTTAGAAGTTTATATCCAAAAGAGTGAAAAATGAAACATATTTCTAAACGTCCTTCCATTAGGGATAAGTAGCTTTTGGTTTCTCCTCCATTTCTCTTGTATATTCTGCGTTCTATCTAAACTGAGGCCATTGACTTCTATATGAATGGTGACATCAGAAATACTTTCATTCTCTCTCTTTTTGGGTCATCTGGTTCTGAGAAAGCACACACCAAAGGTATTCTTTAAGTCTTTTAACTCACATTAAAAGTAAATTCTGGTGCTTGCCAGGGGGCTAAGTGGTCAAAAAAATCTGCCTACAGTGCAGGAGATCTGGATTCCACCTCTGGGTTGGGAAGATCCCCTGGAGAAAGAAATGGAAACCTGCTCCAGTATTCTTGTCTGGAAAATTCCCTGGACAGAGGAACCTAGTGGGCTGCAGTCCATGGAGCTGCAGGGAGTCGGACGTGACTGAGCACGCACACACCCCGAAGTACATTCCACGATATTGGACACATGAATTTTCGACCTTCTCAGGCATTCTCCTTTCTTCCTTGGGAGGAGCTGCCCACCTCCTGCACAACACTGCAGTCCCCAAAGGCTCTGGGAAGGCCAAGCCCCCCTCTTACTGCTCCTGAGAAACTAGACCAGTAGCAAGCCTGCAGTTTCTAGCTCTTCCAGCAATTTCTGGACTTGGATGGAAACTCACAATGAAGATGTGTGTTGTAGCATTTTAAGTCATGAAAGTAACCAAGATAAGGAAGTTTTAATACCTTGTGAAGTGAACTCTCACCAGCTAGAAACAGGAAACAAGAGGGATGTGAGCAAATTATCACCCGTTCTTCCCTTTCATTGACTACTTGGGTGTAGAATTTCTCTTTACAGCTTGTCTTTAGTTTACTCGCATGCTGAGTAACCTGGTCTGTCTCTTCATGAAAGGCTGTGGGTCAATGTGGTGATTATGAACTAACTTCTGTTCTCCATCCACCACCACCGTGATTCATATCTTAAAACCCTAATATGTGACTGTATTTGGAAATAGATGTTTTCAGGAAGTGGTGGTGGTTAGTCGCAAAGTCATGTCCAACTCTTGCCACCCCATGGATTGTAGCCCACCAGGCTCCTCTACCCATATAATTTTCCAGGCAAGAATACTGGAGTCAATTGCCATTCCCTTCTCCAGGGATCAAACCCAGGTCTCTTGCACTGCAGAAGATTCTTTCAGAAAGTAGTTAAGATTAAATAAAACCATGAGGGTAGGCTTATATGCAGAATCTAAAAAGGAATGATACAAATGAAATTATTTACTAAACAGAAACAGACTCACAGAGTTAGAGAAAGAACTTATGGTTGCTGGGAAGAAAGTTATAGTCAGGGGGCTTGGAAGGGACATGTACGCACTGCTGTATTTGAAATGGATAAGCAGGGGCTTGCCTGGTGGTCCAGTAGTTAAGACTGTGTTTCCACTGCAGCACACACAGGTTCCCTTTCTGGTCAGGGAACTAAGATCCCACATGCTGTGCAGTGAAGCCTAAATAAATGATTNTACGCACTGCTGTATTTGAAATGGATAAGCAGGGGCTTGCCTGGTGGTCCAGTAGTTAAGACTGTGTTTCCACTGCAGCACACACAGGTTCCCTTTCTGGTCAGGGAACTAAGATCCCACATGCTGTGCAGTGAAGCCTAAATAAATGATTAAAAATATATTTTTTAAATAAAACGGATAACCAACAAGGACTTACTGTATAGCAGATGGAACTCTGTTCAATGTTATATGTCAGTTTGGATGGGAGGAGAGTTTGGGAAAGAATGGATACATGTATATGTATGGCTGAGTCCCTTTGCTGTCCACCTGAAACTGGACAAAATTATTAACTGGCTATATCTCAATCTGAAATAAAAGGTTTACAAATTTTTTTTTTAAGAATGAGTATGAGATCTAAGCCTGTCCAGCCAACATAAAAATCTTTAAATAAAATGTTCCATATTCCCTCAAGAGAAAAGAAAGAAAAGAAAAGGTCATAGTGTGGGGTTCCAGTCCAGCAGCACTTATGTTCTAATAGGAAGAGAAAGAGGCACCAGCTGGCTCTTGCTGTCTGCGTGAGGGCAGAGGAGAGGCTGTGTGTGGCCACAGTGAGAGGTCGACTGTCTACAAGCAAGGAAGCGAGCTCTCATCAGAAAATGAATTAGGAAGTACGTGATCAGAAAGAATAATAATAAGAAAACACACGTCTTGTTCAATTCACCCAATCTTGGGTATTTTGTTATGGTAGCCCAAAGCAGCCTAATACAATGGTAATGCTGTATTCTGATTGCTTCACACCAAGGTTCTGTTTTCTTGGCCCCAGGCTAAGATGAATACCTTATCTTGGGGGAAAAGTGCCTTAATTAGAAGATGATGCATTGAACTCTGTTCTAGAAATATGTCAGAAAAAATGTGAAGTTTTAATTATAAAAAGGAGATGCTAAAAATCTTCTCCTGGGGACTGTGTCATTCTTTTAATGAAGCATCTGTTGTAGTACACGTCAGTTGAAAGAAACTCTGGGAGATAGAGAGATGCTTGGCCAAAAAGGTTCAGATATGACTTTTCAGTTGCTGCTCTTTGGTCCAGCAATATGTTATCCATTGTAGCTTTTCTACCGCGGTTTGCAGAAGAGTTGAGTGGAGGAAATCAGTTGGTTTTGCAGGGGGCTGTTTGAAAATATTCAGGCTGTTACCAGGAAAATAGTAAGACAGAGTGTCATAGAACTCTATTTGTGAAATTAAATTGACCAGGATCAGGACAGTCCTACAGCTTCAATCTGGTCGCACGCCTCTAAACAGAGACCATCAGTACCAAGCAGCGTTCTTCCTTGTGAGGACTTATCTAATGGGCCGCCACTGAGGTCAGCTCTAGGTCAAGCTTCGTTTACTAGTGAAAGAAAAAGTGAGCACTGTGGAGAACCTTAATGAAACGTATGCTGGTTCTAAAGGAAGGCCCTGCCACGCCAGGAAAAGGAAATAAACGTCACTCTTATTTCTTCCCATTTAGCAAGCTTTGCCAATTATTGTGCAGTGTATGAGATTTTATGATAAAATCATTTGGAGGATAAGTGAGATAATGGAAGTGGCAGAGACGTGCAGGTAGGAGAGAGGTTTATCTTGGAAATGACAAATCGTTTGGATGAAAGCCCTTGGAGTTTCATTTTGAGTGAGAGGGAGAAATATATAAATAGCCACAGAGGGAAGATTTGGTGGAATAGTCAACAACTGAGACCAGAATTTTTTTTAGGGAAGTATGGAAGTCAAATTAGAAGTCAAAGACCAGATGTCCCGTACGTGAAAGATGAGAGTCACGTGAGAGCCAGAGCATGAAGTTGTATTGGCGAGGAGATACGACAGTCATGGTGGTGGTTGTAATAAACTTGACGAAACATTTGCTTCTTCTTTTTTCTTCAATGCATGGCTCGAGACAGAGCGTGCTGATTATAGCACAGAATAATACTTGAATTCCAGAGAGTGTAGCTCTGTGGAATCGGCCTCTAGTGAGGCAGATGATCTACACTTAACTTCTCCATAGAAGCAGATGCTAAAGGGGGTGACTGTCACAACGTCCATATGCTTGAGTAAGGGATATGCCCAGATCCGATCCATGGATCATCCGAGTCTGTCCCTTACTCTAGCAGCTTGTCCCTGAGGGGCATTCAAGTAGACTGAGAGTTAAAGTAAAATTATTCTAGGGTGGAGACTTCCCTGGTAGTCCAGTGGATAAGAATCTTCCTTCAAGTGCATGAGACATGGGTTTGATCCCTGGTCAGGGAACTAAGATTTCACATGGCTCAGGACAACTAAGTCTGACCACAACTACCGAGCCCCCAAGATTTAGTGTTAAAAAATATTCTGAGATGCCCTTGGTGGCTCACACTGTAAAGAATCTGCCTACAATGCAGGAGACCTGGGATCGATCCCCGAGTTGGGAAGATTTCCCTGGAGAAGGGTGTGGCAACCCACTCCAGTATTCTTGCCTGTAGAATTCCATGGACAGAGGAGCCTGGTGGGCTACAGTCCATGAGGTCACAAGAGTCAGATACAACTGAGTGACTAACACTTTCTAAGGAGCAGTTCAGGGAGGCCTAAGTAAGAAGGAGGATCATTTGGTGATCTGGAAAAAGGTAGAGAATGCCCATGGCAGGGCCAATATAGCCATCTGATTGCTAGTATAATGCTTTTGAGGAATTGGATAATTCATGGTTGTATCCTTCATAGTGCATGAGTTGCCAGGATATGTTTTCAACATCCTGGATGAGAGGTAGACCAATGGCCTGAGACCACTCACTTTGGTTAGATTGTAGCACAGGTTTGTGGTCTTTGCCACTGTCAGAAATGGTTTAGGAATTGGAGGGGAAGTCATCAGTAGGTGAGATGATCAGGATTAGGTGGATTTAGAAACGTGAAAGATGCTAACAGAGAAGAGACATGTTTAAGAGTGTTGTTGTATTGGGTTGGCCAAAAAATGCATTTGGGTCTTTCCATATGATGTTCCAAAAGATGAACTTTTTGGCCAACCCAATAAATATATAGTTCTGGACAATCAGCTAATATTCCTGAAATGTCAGTTGAAGTTTAGTATAAATAGGAATTTAGGTCATGGAATTCACTGTGGTAGGTCACAAAATGGATCCTCCAAGATGCCCTTGCCCCAGTCTCTTGATTCTGTGAATAGATTGCTTTATTTGGCAAAGGAACCCTGCAGAAGTAATTTAGATTATAGACTTTAAACTGGAGAAGATTATCCTAGAGTACTGGAGTGAGCTCAGTCCAGTATGTTCCACCCTGAGAACTTTCAGTGGCTGAAGTTGGATATGGTAGAAAAGGACGCAGAAGAGATATGTCAGGTGGGAAAATCAGAAAGACAAAACAGGAACAGAACTTTATGGACTGTTGCTGACTTTGAGGATGGAGGAAGGAAGCTGGGAGCAACTCCAAGATAACAGACAGAGAGGAGATGGGGACCCTCGCCCCAAAGTAACAAGGAACTGACTTCTGCTGACAACCTGAGTGAGCCTGGAACCGGATTCTTTCCCCTAGCTGCCAAATAAAAGGCCCGAACAGGTGACACCTTCATTTTTACCTGGTGAGACTCTTTTAAAAATGGATTTTTATTGGCATATAGTTGCTTTACACTGCTGTGTAAGTTTCTACTAAGTGAATCAGCTATCAGTTCAGTTCAGTCACTCAGCTGTGTCCGACTCTTTGCGACCCCATGAACCGCAGCGCACCAGGCCCCCCTGTCCATCACCCACTCCCGGAGTTCACCCAGACTCATGTGCATCAAGTCAGTGATGCCATCCCGCCATCTCATCCTCGGTCGTCCCCTTCTCCTCTTGCCCCCAATCCCTCCCAGCATCANGTCTGATATTCCCATCTCTTTCAGAATTTTCCACAATTTATTGTGATCCACACAGTCAAAGGCTTTGGCTACAGATACATATTTATCTGTTCTTTTTTTTTGAATCTCCTTCCCATTTAGGTCAGTCCCCTGCCTATTGAGGTTTTGCTGAGTTTCTAACCTATGGAACTGTAAGAGTAATTGGTTTTGCTTGAAACACCTAAGTTTGTTGTAATTTGTTATGGTCAAAAAAGAAAAGTAGTATATTCTCATATCTATCTTTCCATAGATATATGTATCATTATTTTAATATGTGAATACACACATATCTGAGCAAAAGTATCACATGCTATACAGCATCCTGAAATGAGTTGATTTCATGGGAATATGCAGCCTTATGGTCAATGCTTCTGGCTCCGACTGCTGAGGGCTGGTCTAAGAGAGCATTGCATGCAACTTTTTTTTTTTTTTGGTTTGGTTTTTACTTAAATTTAAAAGAATTTTTTTTACAATGTTGTGTTAGTTTCTGCCATGAAGATAGAGTGTTAGTCTCTCAGTTATATCTGACTCTTTGTGACCCCATAGTCCGTAGCACGCTTGACTCCTCTGTCCATGGAATTCTCAAGGCAAGAATGCTGGAGTGGGTTGCCATGCCCTTCTCCAAGATGTCTTCCTGACCTTCCAGGTTTCTGCCATACGACAGTGCATATCAGTCACAATTTTACATGCATCTCCTCCCTCCCTCGTCCTCCTCTCCCCATCCCACCCATCTGAGTCATCACAGTGCATCAGACTGGGCTCCCTGCATTGTGAGGTAACTTCTCACCAGCCATCCATCCCACACCTGAGAGTGTGTATATGTTGATACTGGTTTCTTCATTTGTCCCACACTCTCCCTCCCCAACTGTCTCCGCAAGGCCATTCGCTACAGCTGAGTCTCCATTCCTTCCCTGCAAACGGGTTCATCAATTCAGTTTTCTAGATTTCGTATATATGTGTGCAACTATTTTTAACTTCTTCAGTGATTAAAGAGAGAGACTCCACGGGTGAGATTATTGTATTCTCTCCTTTAAGAGCTGCTGATTCACAAAGGTTATCAGAAATTCAAACTCAGCTCCAGGCTTCCCCAACACTTTTGCCAAATTTGATAACTTCTCCAGCCAATATACATGTATGTGTGTGGGTTTGTGCATCTAGGGCATGTGCCTACTATATGTACACAGATATAGAGCTCTTATTTCCAAAACAGTTTTCTAATGTGTTAAAGATAGCCTTGCTGAAACACATAAGTCTTCACTTCCTGTGCACCAGCGCAGAGCTGGTGAGGGACAATGGGAAGATTTGATTTTTGTCAACACTGAATCTGCCCTTTTCTTAGACTGACATCTCTCGCAGGATCCCTTTAGTTGTGACTCCCTGTGTTTTGAAAACTCACTGATAAGTTTATGCAAAGAAAAACATCTTCTGTTTCTTTCTGCTCAAACACCCAGATCGCAAGAATTTAATGGAATGCTCCCTAGAGCAAGCAGTCTGCTTGCCTGTCTCTCTTCAGCACCAGCCTGGATGGACAGCTTTCTCTGGGCGGTTTGTGTGCACGTCTTACACAGTCAACAGAACTGTCCTCTGTGTTTTAAATCTAAATGTGGATACTGAAAAATGCTAATTTATGATAAGCAAGAGCTGGATTGACAGGAAGAACAATAGCAGAGGGAGAGGATGTTTGGTGAGACTGGGAAGGGAGAAAGGAAAGGGAGAGAAAACATTACAGAGACTGATTGGGAATAAAACCAAAGAGGTTAAAGCAGAATTTTTTTAGAGTTAACCCAGAGAGGGGCTGCGATAGAATAACTTAGGAAAATCATGTATATTTATATATAGGGAAATAGACCAAGCATGTTTTTCTTAGTCAGGCAATAGTGATAAAGAAAAAAATAGACATCAGTTTAGGGAGTTATACACCTTCTTGGAAGATCAATTAATTTCCAAACCTTGGGTTTGTGTCTTTAGAAATAGTCAAGGTAGCTGTTGAGTTTTTGAAGGTGATTAACAACAAAAGGCCAAGTTGCTGGTTGTAGGCTGGGAGATAGGTGGAACTAAAAAGCTGAACCCAAGGTATCTCGTGCATGCTAAGTTGCTTCAGTCATGTCCAACTCTGTGTGACCCTATGAACTACATGTAGCCTGTCAAGCTCCTCTGTCCATGGGGTTCTCCAGGCAAAACTACTGGAGTGGGTTGCCATTTCCTCCTCCAGGGGATCTTCCTGACCCAAGTATTGAATCTCCATTTCTTATGTCTCCTGCATTGGCAGACAGGTTTTTTACTCATAGGGTGAATTAGATGGACTCAGCAGAGATGCTGTACTATGTGCCATGATTTTGATGATCTGGAGAGATTTTTTTTAAAAAACAAGATTTATTTATTTATTTCTGGCTGCATTGGGTCTTCCTTTCTCCAGGTGCAACAAGAGGGGGGTATTCCCAAATTGCAGTGTGCTGGCTTCTCACTGCGTGGTTTCTCTAGGTGGTTTCTCAGTAGTTGCAGCTTTAGGTCTGAGTGTTGGGTTGGTAGTTGGGATGCATGGGCTTAGTTTCTCTGTAGCATGTAAGATCTTCCCAGACCAGGAATCGAACCTGTCCCCTGCATTGGCAAGCAGATTCTTAACCACTAGACCACCAGGGAAGCCGCTGCAGAGACTTTTTCCTCTGGGAGTTTCACTGGCAGGATGTGAGAGTTAGGGCTACAGTTCTCCTGAGCAAGGCTTTCAGTTGGAGCAGGAGTTAGGGCTGACTTTACCCCAGGTCACTTAAGGAGCTGTTCCTTTTGTTGATCTCGCTGGCATTTTGTTTTGCATCCTTTTTGTGGAGAATAATGGAGAGGTAAGGTGAAATAGTTTCTCACTTTGCATTTGATGCAGCTGAGTCACAGATGGGAACCGTTTGCCCAGCATCACACACCAGCATCTGGGCTTCCTTGGTGGCTCAGATGGAAAAGAGTCTGCCTGCAATGCAGGAAACATAAATTCAATCCAGTATTCTTGCCTTGAGAATTCCATGGACAGAGGAGCCTGGTAGGCTACAGTTCATGGGGTTGCAAAGAGTCAGACACAACCAAGTGACTAACATTTTCACTTTTTCCACATTGCAGCATCCACACGAACTCATCCAAATACTCTTAATTTTTCTTGATTACTAAAACCCTATTTCTACTCTGGCATTCCCTGAGGATAAACGTGTTTCGTGTTTCTCTGCAAATAAGAAACTATCCCTGCAGAGCTTAATCATGACTGAGAGAACATTTGAGAACTCAGGAAATATTTTAGCTAGAACCGAGTAACTCAGTTGGGGCATGTTTGTTATCTTCAGATATTTGTCAAGGTATCATGTAAAAGAGGGATGTATCTAAACTCCTACGGTCCCAGAGGGCAGATGCACGAGTGTGATGTAGTAGTTACAAGAAAGCAGATTTCAGCCCGTGAAAGGAAGAAGTTCCTTCCAATCTGAACTGTTCAAAACCAGAATTAACTCTTTTATGTGATAATGAGTTCTCTGCCTCTTAAGGTAATTAAAGGCTTGATAGTTCAAATCTTGAACTTCATTGATTCTATCAAAATTAAAATGACTCTGAGCTTTTTACTTCCCTTTCTCTATTTTTCAAACTTTATTTTAATTTTTTTAATTAAAAATTTTATTTTCTAAAAAGATTTTTTGATGTGGCTCATTTCTTAAGGTCTCCACTGAATTTGTTGCTATATTGCTTCTTTTTTAATGTTTTGGCCTCAAAGGCACGTGGGATCTTAGCTCCCCACCCAGGGATCAGATCTGCCCCCCTACACTGGAAGGTGAACTCTTCAACATTGGACCACCTGGGAAGTGCCATACTCTTTTATGTAGATTTCTAAATTGTTACATTTATTTTCATTGAGGTACAGTTGATGTACAGTGTTATATGATTTCAGGTATATAACACAGTGATTCACAGTTTTTAAAGATTTTATTCCACTTAAATTTGGTCTTGATTTCTACTCTTCATCCAAACTTCTGTGGGTTTAGCAGAGACCACCTCACCTTTTTGGACTCAGTCTTCTTTTCTCCCATTTCCTTCTCAGTGTACTTATCAAAATTTACCCCTTTCTCTATTTCAGTTGTGTAACTTCTTCCCCAGCGGCACTTTCTTTTTTTTATATACCGCATTCTTCTTTACCCTAAAATGGTATTGACTTTCCGTACCCCTCACATTTCCATTCTGAAACTTTTCATGAAGCAAGACTTTGTTTGCACTTGGTGCTGATTCATGGTCACTCCATAGACTCTTGATATACAACTCTTATCTCATCACTCTACTTACTGATGGGCATGTACGTGTTTGTTCTAATGTTCTTTTTTGACTTCTTGCTTGTTAAAAATTAACAAAATCATGAAAAGCTCTCTGCCCTGGACATCCTAATTGCCAGATGTGGAAGCATCTTCCCAGTCTTTGTCCTTCTGATTTCTCCATGACCCTGTGGCCCTGGATACAGTCCCTCACCTCCTGGAAGCCTCTCTTCTCTTGACTTCTGTGCAGTCTCATGCTAATTCCCTTTCTACTTTTGCTACCCTGTCCCGGGACTCCCCAGGGAGCAGTCTTCTCCCATTTTTCCCTCTGTATTTTTCCCCTCAGCTGTATCATAGGCTCACTTAAGGTCAGCCGTAGCCGTGCACGCAAATGGCTCTCAAATCCATTAGCTTAAGCTCCCCCTGGTTCTTCTGTGTACCCCAGAGGCAGCATGGTGAAAATCAGATTGGTAACCTCCCCCACCCCATTAGCTCCTCATGCTCATTTCTTGACTGTGATACCACCATTATCCAAGCTACTCAGGCCCACAATTTTGTAATCAGAGTTGACTATCCTGCCTCTTACTCCACAGTCAGAGCCTAGTCTATATATCCTACTCAAGATTCCATTCAAGTGAGCCTCCCCCCACCGCCCCTGCTTTCGTGAGGTGCTTATTTCTTTTCATCTGAACCTTTAGAGCATCTTAACTCACCCCACACCTGCACTCTCTGTGATCTCCAGTTAAAGCCTACATACTCAGAAATTATATTTCTTTTCAAACCTCACTATTGGCTTTTTCTCAGTGACAGACTTCATAACAGTTTGAAATCTGAGTTTCTCCATGATATTAGAGCCAACTCTATGTATCTTAGCCATAAAATAGGTAATATGGATGAATGTTTACTCTGGGTTAGGCATTGTGTTAAGTGACTTTAATAACCCTATGAAGTAGGTACTCACAATTTAAGTAATTTGCCCATGTTCACAGTTGGTAAAACTTTGAGTCTAGGAGCTCAAAGAAGCTTTAGAAGCTTTAACCATTCTGAGGTCCTATTGGCTTGTCCTCTACATATACTAGGCTTCCCAGGTGGAATCTGTGATTTAAAAAAACCTACCTGCAAATGCAGGAGATGTAAGATAATAGGTTTTATCCCTGGGTTGGGAGGAGCCCCCAGAGGAGGGCATGGCAACCCACTCCAGTATTCTTGCCTGGAGAATCCCATAGACAGAGGAGCCTGGTGGGCTACAGTCCATGGGGTCAAAAAGAGTTGGGCATGACTGAATCAGCTTAGCATGCATGCTACATATACCATATGCAACTTTAATCTGAAATCTTAATGTATCTTCCCTATCTCATTCTGATTGGAATGATTTTCTACATATTTTATTTTAGAAACTATTTATTCTCCTAAGGACTCTACTGAGTCCTGCTCCCTACTTGAAATCACGCATTATTTATTTTGTACTTTTATGTATAACTGCTTTAAACTTTTTTTTTTTTATAGCAATGCATATCCCTAGCTTCTTAGTTCTGATATTTATCATCTCCTTACAGACGGGGACCATTTGTCCACCACCTTTTTTATTCTTTAAGTTATATAACGGAGCACATCTTCTCTATAACATAGTGTCATCTGTGTATGCTTAGTCATACCGACCCTTTGGGACCTCATGAGCTGTAGCCTATGGGGCTCCTGTGTACATGGGATCTTCCAGGCATGAATACTAGAATGGGTTGCCATTTCCTACTCCAGGGGATCTTCCCAAACTAGGGATCAAGTTGGTGTCTCCTGCGTCTCCTGCGTTGGCAGGCAGATTCTTTACCGCTGAGCCACCTGGGAAGGCCACAGTGTCTTTATTTAAATGGAATTGACTTGTAACATGTTAACTTGATGTAAGAGCTTGTCCTAATTCAGTACAGTGGCCCCTTTCATGTCCTTATGATTAGTACTCTTAGTGCTAGTCCTAGATAACCTGAAGTAGCCTCATTTGATTTATATATATATATATAGCATTGATTTATTTATACTTCATGAGCTGCCCTTCTAAGTGGAAGAAAGCAAAGTCTCATTTCTACAGAAGACAAGTGATAATACCTGAAACAAGGGCCATGTCACTGACCAAATGGATGGAAAAAAATTCATTAATTAGAATTAAGAGCCTGATTCTGATTTTTTAGAACAGATGGAAGAGATTCATCTAAGCTATTCTAGTTGATATACAATGGTCTGAACTTTTTGACAGAAGAGTTCATTTTGAGGAACTGATTTTGAGTTCCCTGAAATCTGCTATCCTTGAGGGGGCAAAACTAGGAAGGAGGATGTGATGAGGATATGGTACTTGTGGTAGATCTGCATAATCTGGGATGGAAGGATGTGGTTGTCTCAGCAACTGTGTGCAAGAGGGAATTGAAAGTAACCATTTGGGTAGCCTTGTTTCAGAGAGATGGAACTTTTGCCTCTCACATGTGAAACTCATCTGTGCAGTTTCTCTCTACACCCATTTTCCTCCTTGCAGAACTCCCTGAGATTATTTATAGTTTTTATTTTTTTTCCTTTATCCCTTTTCTCACTCAACCCTTTGATTTTCCCTCAGTCACACCTGTTATTTGTCAGTTCTGCTTTCCAAGAGTCGTTAAGTTTGTTTGGTGTGTGATGAATAAAATTTTTTTTAATGTTTTATGACAGAACATTTCTGGAGTAAAGGACTGATAAATATCAAATCAAGTGGAGGCCAGAAATTTAATTTCCCCTATCAGGGCCAATCTGTGCTTCTTTTTATCCTGACAAAAATTGATATTTTATCCCTGTGATAATGGGAGACTCTGATTGCAGTGCCTTTTCATAATTTAAGAAAAGAACATTTTTCTTCCCCTAGAGAAGTTTGAATCAAAGCTGAGCAGATTCCTTGCTCATTGTGAAGAAAGTCACCTTATATTCCTTCAGCCTTTTGTGTCCCCTAGCCTGGCAGCAATTATTTCTGTAAAGTTGCACAAGTTCTTGATTTAATGTGTTGCTTTCAGGTTTTCTCTCTAGTTCTTCTCAAGAAATTTATCTCACCATGGCAGGGATACAGGCCTCCTCCACTTTCTTCATCCAGCCCCACTTCATAAATTTAGGAAGACCTGAGGATTCTGACGTTATGTCTGAGACCTGTCCTTTCCAGTTAATGCAATAGAAGTTGTTTAAGGCTGGAGTGAGTCAAATAAGTACTTATTAAACAAATACTTGTATGTCTGGGTCAGATGACATTTCAAGGGATCTTTAAATATTCATACATTTAATGGTGGTAACAACCCTACGATGACCATTTGATTTTTACACCCATTTTACAGATGTGGAAACTAAGGCACAGACAAGTGAGAACGAATTGCTGGCAAGCAGTGGAGCCAGGAAACTCAAGTGTGGCAGGGTGCCTGGATCCATGCTTTTAATCACGTTACAGTGCTGACACCACATTCGACTGTTCAATTTGCTTTGTATCTTTCCTAGCACCATCCTTTCCTCATGGACACCTTTCCAGTTCTTCTTAGGACTACTCTTTAGAATAATGCTGCAAACCATATTTCTTCACATTCTCCAGACTCTGCCAGCAGCATTCATGAAATGCCTAGTTTCCCAAGTCCTAGAATAACTTCTTCTGAAGGGTGCAGTGCCAGCTCTGTCAGAAGCTAACTGTACGGTCTCAGGGGAAAATGTGTACTGTCTCATCCATCTGTGAAATAAGGTGAGGCTGGGCGACTCGATTGTTTCTGTTCTAACAGTTAAGCGTTACGGTGCTAAATGTTACTCATGTTCTTTGGGGACATCCAGGCTGTGTGGACTGTGCTTAGGAATCTATCTAGATTCAGAATGTGTCTTCCGGGGGGCTAGAATCAGGTTCAAAACTTTGTCCCAAGGCTGTTCTATAGAATCTATTAATATTACTACACTGACTGCCTTGATTTTGTGGCATATTAGACCATTCCTTATGTCCTTTTGACAGCCTCTGTTATGGTATAGGTATAAATGATAGTATATTCCATGAGGACAAAGAGAGACATTATTGCAAGACTCAGAAGTCTTCTGGGGGAAGCGAATAAGTTGTTTCATTTCCTTCGTGGGTGCTTAGTTCCTCATTTTTGTCTAACTCTCTGTGACCCTGTGAACTCTAGCCAACCAGTATCCTCTGTCCATGGTATTCTCTTGGCAAGAATACTGTAGCAAGTTGCCATTTTCCTCTCCAGGGCATCTTCCCGACCCAGGGATTGAACCTGCATCTCCTGCAGCTCCTGCACTGGCAGGCAGATTCTTTACTGCTGTACCACCTGGGAAGCCCCATTTTATTTCCCAACCTGGACAAAATACATGGTATGAAGCATGGTCCTGAAACAGAGCACCCTGAATGGGTACTCAACAGAGCATTTTTTTCCTTCTGAATTAATTAATTTATTTTAATTGGAGGCTAATTACTTCACAATATTGTAGTGGTTTTTGCCATATTCATATGAATCAGCCATGGGTGTACATGTGTCCTCCATCCTGAAACCCGCTCCTACCTCCCTCCCCATCCCATCCCTCAGGGTCATCCCAGTGCACTGGCCCTGAGTGCTCTGGCTCATGCATTGAACCTGGACTAGCGATCTGTTTCACTTATGGTAATATGCATGTTTCAGTGGAGCTATTCTCTCAAATCATCCCACTCTCACCTTCTCCAATAGACTCCAAAAGTCTGTTCTTTACATCTGTGTCTCTTTTGCTGTCTTGCATATAGGGTCATCATTACAGTCTTTCTAAATTCCATATATATGTGTTAATATACTGTATGGGTGTTTTTCTTTATGACCTACTTCACTCTGTATAATAGGCTCCAGTTTCATCCACCTCATTAGAACTGATTCAAATGCATTCTTTTCAATGGCTGAGTAATATTCCATTGTGTATATGTACAACGGCTTTCTTAGCTATTCATCTGCCGATGGGGAACTAGGTTGCTCCCATGTCCTGGCTATTATAAAGAGTGCTGCGATGAACACTGGGGTACACGTGTCTCTTTCAATTCTGGTTTCCTTGTGTGTATGCCCAGCAGTGGGATTTCTGGGTCGTATGGCAGTTTTATTTCCATTTTTTAAAGAAATCTCCACACTGTTCTCCATAGTGGCTATACTAGTTTGCATTCCCACCAACAGTGTAAGAGGGTTCTCTTTTCTCCGCACCCTCTCCAGCATTTATTGTTTGTAGACTTTTTGATGGCAGCCATTCTGACTGCCTTGAGATGGTACCTCATTTGTTCGTTTCTCTGATAATGAGTGATGTTGAGCATCTTTTTCATGTGTTTGTTAGTCATCTGTATGTCTTTGGAAAAATATCTGTTTATTTCTCTGGCCCATTTTTTGATTGGGTCGTTTATTTTTCTGGGATTGAGCTGCATAAGCTGCTTGTATATTTTTGAGATTAATTCTAACAAAGCATTTTTTGTGTGAGAACCATGTTGGTTTAAGGCTCATAGCATACAACTGATGCTTACGCCCCCTGGTGGCATTTTCTGATAATTGGTTTTTACAGGCTTTATCATATGAAGGGGAAATATGTTCTTGTCTCATGACTCCTCATTTCTGATTCCTCTGTTACACTCTAATAGATCTAAAGGTCCTTATGCTAGAGATTTTAAATCAGTGGGGCCCATGGTTGGATTTCTTTAATCTGTGAGAGCCTGAAATTATGTACATAAAAAGTGTATATATGTGTGACTATGTGCCTTTTGTGCCGAAGAATTGATGCTTTTGAATTGTGGTGCTGGAGAAGACTCTTGAGAGTCCCTTGATCACAAAGAGATCAAACCAGTCAACCCTGAAGGAAATTAGTCCTGAATATTCATTGGAAAGACTGATAATGAAGCTGAAGCTCCAATATTTTGGCCACTTGATGCAAAGAGACAACTCACTGGAAAAGACTTTGACGTTGGGAAAGATTGAAGGCAAAAGGAGAAGGGGGAAGCAGATAATGAGATGGCAAGATAGAATCAGTGACTCAGTGGACACAAATCTGAGCAAACTCCAGGAGATGCTGAGGGATAGTGGAGCCTGGCAGGCTACAGTCCACGGGGTCATGAAAGAGTCAGACATGACTGGGTGACTAAGCAACAGCAACAGATTCACTTAAATCATATCAAATGTATGAAAATATCTTATTGATTTTAAACTCACTATATTCAGCCTGCATAGGATGATAAATGAAGGAATAATCCCAGATGAGAACAAGAACACACGAAACAAGCAGGGGCAGACATGAAACAAGAATAGGGAGGTGTGAAAAATAACTAGAAACCCTGTACGTGAAGGACGTATAGCTCGTTCAAAAAAAGTGAGTGGGACTATTTCAGTCCTAGAGACTGGTGGAGAGAGAGTTAATGCGTTTGAAGAAATTCACTCAGTACAAAGTACTGAGAAAGAGGTAACATATCCCCATTAAAGACTAGGTAGAGACACAGAGCACATGCTGAGGGACCCCAGCATTCATCTAAAGAACTTCAAGGAGAGAGTGGAAAGAATGGTGGAGAAATGATATTTGAAGAAATAATAGGTTAGGCGTTTGAAGAACAGGAGAAAGACTTGAATCTTTCAAAAATGCATTCTAAATACTGAAAAAGGAGAAACAAAAATAAATCAGCACCTAGAAACACCATCTTCATACAGCAGAACAACAGGATATAGATAACTTTTAAAAAACAGCCAAAGAAAACAACAGACAACTTTCAAAAAGACAACAATCAGACTGAAGGAAACTGATCAGCAATAAGACACAATGTTTTATAAGAGGACGAACTAAATGCAGATTTTTAAATCGTGAAAGATGAGGGGAATTTTCCAATAAGACCCTCAGAAAGAGGACAATTAACAAGTCTACTGCAGTAAGAATGGTAAACAAGAGATTGGAGGCATGGGGCAGGAGAAATGATGGTGATCATAGAAATTGATACATTTGATAAGAAAACTATGACAAGCATTGGTCATAAAAAATAATTTATTGTTTAACATGGTAAAAATAAACCCTAGATAGCAATAACAAGAAGGAAGACAGTATTTAAAGGGTACTTAAAATATGCAAAATTTCCTGTCATCTTTGTAGGGGATATATTGTGAATAATTAAATTTTGTTTAGAAGATTTATAGTACATAGATAACTAAAACACAGACATAAAAATCTGTAATTTTGAAAGTAACAGAGAAAGAAAAGAGCAGAACATATTAAACTTCGTCAATCGAAGCAGAATCCAGAAAGTAGATGTAAAAAAGCAGCAAAGAAAAGAAAAAAAAAAGAAGTGGACACAAAATAAGTTGGCTAAAATGAGTGTATCTATATCAGTAATACCAATAAATGTAATCGGATTAAAGTTATATACTTTTCACTGTAAGTATTAGGTTGATAAAAGGGAAATTGATTTTTATCCTGTTAACAAGACATATGCTTAAGGTGACGCTCAGAGAAAGGCTGAAAATATAAACCAAGAATAAACTTGAGTTATAATATCAATATCAGATGAGAGAAAATTTAAATGAATTATTAATATGGATAAAGAGGGCTACTCATATTCGGTACCTAAATATAACTATTACTTATTACTGTGTCTACCAACAGAGAGAAATAGATAGAATTATTAGGATACATGGGTCAATTTATATTGTGGGTGATTTCAACAAATATGTCTGATTGATATATATAGACCTCCACTCCCAACAAATAGGCTTGCAAAATCTAACCATACTGTAGATCAGAAAAGAAAAATTCTCAGGCAATTTCATAGAATCAATTACAAACAGGCCAGGTTTTATGAGTGGAGGGCAATTTAATTCCATATCAATCATAAAAATATTTAGAAACTTAATTCTTCATTAAGAAAATCACCCTGAAATTTCAAAATGTCTTGAAAAGAAGAGTAATGAAAATATAACACGTCAAAACATATGGGGTGTAGCTAATGTGTTAATTAGAATAATATTTCCTGCCCATTTAGCTGGTATTGAACACCATGGGTGACTCTTCCCTGTGGCCTGGGCTGTAAATTCACGCTGTAGTTACCCGGTAGGTCTCATGAATCAGTACATTCCATTTCTCAGACTCCTCCTCATCTTCCTATCACTTCTGCTTTTTAAGGCCAAGATAAGTGACAGCTGCCCAGAATACACCCTCTGGGTTCCAACGCAAGCTGATTTCTGCTCTCCGTCTCTGCCTCTCTGCTCCCAGGGCTCATCTCAGTTGGCTTTAGTGCTGAGTAATCAGTGACTCTGCTCAACCTAACTCTCCTCTCTCCACTAAGTAGAAGGTCTTTAGGGGAAGATATCTTTATATCCCCCACCACGCCCACATCAGGGACTTGCCTGTGGTGGTGTGCATATAGTAGGGTACAGGCTGAGTACCAAGTTGACTGTGGAAGGCATATACGTGTTGTCTTCACTAGAGTGAAGGCGCTGGGATCTGTTGGTCTGGAGTTCAGAGGAGAGGTCAAGACTGAAGACATGGTCTTGAGTTTCATCAGCATCCAGATGGTATTAAAAGCCTGGGGATGGGGTAAGATCACTGTGGTACTGACTACTGTGGGCAGAGGAGAAAGCTGAGAGATGGCATTGGTGCAGCGGGGATTAGAGGGGCTCAAGAACATGAGCCTGGCTGCAAGTCGGGAAGGAGCATGCTTTCAGGAGACGTGAACTGTGCTAGATGCTGCTGGCAGGCAGAGAGCAATGAGGCCTCGAAGGATTCCACTGGAGTAAGAGCAGTGAGAGTTACTGAGAACCCTAGCAAGGTCAGTTTTCAGAAAGTGGTGAAAAACAGGATGCTTGACTGGAGTGAGCTGTCTGCATGACTTCCACCTGGGGTCCACTCAGTCTGGAGAGGTTTTTCCCCCACCCTCAAGATCTGGGTCACAGTAGCCCATTCTCTGTATGGACTTCATACACTCAATATTTATATTATGTGTGTGTGTGTGTGTGTACATTTGTATGTATAATACAAAACGACTGGGCCTGCACGTGTATATATATATATGCTGTTATTTAGTCGCTAAGTTATATCTGACTCTTTGTGACTCTGTGGACTATAGCCCATCAGGCTCCTCTGTCCATGGGATTTCCCAGGCAAGAATACTGGAGCAGGTTGCCGTTTCCTTTCCCATGGGATCTTCCCGACCCAGAGATCAAACTTGCATCTCCTGCATTGGCAGGGGATTCTTTACCACTGAGCCACCAGGGAAGCCCAAAGATCTTCATAGATAGACCCCATCAACCCTCCTCTAATTAATTCATTGTGGTTTAATCCATACATCCGGAAAAGTTTGGTAATAATTCTGCTTAAAATTCTCTAGGCTGCATTTCCACGTGTAATTTGCTTTGGGTCTGTGTGTCTCTTGTAACGTGAAGACTTACTTTCCCCAGAAAGGCTGTGAGACCCTTCCAGCATTTGGAAACCCTGTTCCCATGGACAGAGAAAGCAGCCTTGATAAGCTGGGCCACAAGCAGTAATGAGGCCGAAATAGTCCAGGGTTGGGGTGGAGATGGCTCTGGGCTTGCCCTTGAAGGCCAAGACCATTGGTTTGTCTTTATGAATGGTGGTGTCAGGAAGTCCGGAAAGTCAAAGGTGAAATATAAGACACTTGGCAGTGCTGAGAAGAAGGGAGTGAATGCAGGCAGGTTGACAGTAACCCAAAGATTACAGGAAGCAGATGGGATTTTAGGCCAGAAGGCCAGGCACAAAAATTCAAGACCTAGGTGGGGACTCTGAGCATCACAGGGTCAGGAGCCTTTGGTGAAACATGGTATAATCTGAGAAGCCCTAGGTGAGACACAGCAGGTCATGGAAAGACCAGAGTCTGCTGGGTCTCACATTCAGGTCTGGCTTGAAGTGTCTTTTTTAAAACGCTGCTGCTGCTGCTAAGTCACTTCAGTCGTGTCCGACTCTGTGCGACCCCACAGATGGCAGCCCACTAGGCTCCCCTGTCCCTGGGATTCTCCAGGCAAGAACACTGGAGTGGGTTGCCATTTCCTTCTCCAATGCATGAAAGTGAAAAGTGAAAGTGATTTATTTTTAGTTTTTGGCTGTGCTGGGTCTTTGCTGCTGCACGGGGGCTTTCTCTGGTTGTGGTGTGTGGGCTTTTCATTGTGGTGTCTTCTCTTGTTGTGGAGCACAAGCTGTAGGGTGCACGGGCTCCAGTAGCTGTGGCACGTGGGATCAGTGGTTGAGGCTCCCACCTCCAGAGCACCGGCTTAGTAGCTGTGACGCACAGGCTTAGCTGCTCCACAGCATGTGGGATCTTGCCACACCAGGGGTCAGACCTGTCTCCTCTTCTTTTCAAGGCAAATTCTTAACCACTGGACTACCAGGGAAGCCCAGATTGAAGTTTTTGTTGTTCTATTTATGAGAAGTCTGTCCATGAGCATAGTTAACATCTGTCAGCCATTTATTTTACTTAAAGTGGAGCCAATAAAACTCTTTTGCTTTGTTATGGTGAGAATTAAGTGAAATTATGTGTGCAAAGTGCTTAGTATAGGGCTTCTCCAAGCAGAGAAGCTCCGAATAACTGAACTTAACCTCCTTCCTACCTGAGGCAAGGCCTCCTGGCACAAGTCATTAGAATGGAACTTGACTCCACTTCAGAGGCTTTCAAGGGAGTAGGAGAAGGGTCTCCTATTCAAGCTTGACTTGATGCCCAATTAGAACAGAGCCTATGGTCCAAAATGGTTATTTGTCTTGGTGACGATCCCAACAATTGTTTGAAGCAAAGTCAGAGATGTAACTCCAGTTTTTCTCAATTCTAACCCACAGGCATCTCCAATTAAGCATGTAAACACTTACTGTATCAATAGGAATTCAGGCTGAAGTAAGGTTTGCTTCTTGGCAAGGAAACTTTGTTGATTTATGGCAAAGCCTGTGAAGATAAGTGTAATTTTGTGTTTCATGGATTCATTTTTATGAATACCCTAGAGGTCTGCATATTTGACTGTAATGCTTACATTTATCTAAATATCCTAAAAGTAATAGCAAGAACATATGACGGAGACTGTGTGTGATCCGGGCAGCCCCTACTCAGGGCATGTGATGTGTCTTGTTTATACACTGTTGGTGATGGATTGTTCTGATTTATCCACTTTTCCCTCCTAGTCCCTTGGGCAATGCCGGTAATGATTGGAGTTGCAGAACAATCTGACTGTGGAATGGAGTGAGTCTGGTCCTAAACCTGTAAGCTGGGGTCACCACTCACAATCAGTGGTCGCGCACATCTGTCTTGTCAACCTCAGTTTCTTTGACTCTCTTTTAATTTCTTTCTTGTTCCTTTGTCAGAGTGCCCTCAATCATGGGTATTCCTCTCATGAGACTTTCTTTGGAACTGACTTGCCTCTAACATTTGGTTGGCCTAAAAGTGCACCCGGGTTCTTCTGTAACATGTTATGGAAAAACTCAAATGCAATTTTTGGCCAACCCAATGTGTGTGCTCAGTGCCTTGATTTTGTCCGATTCTTTGAGACTTCATGGACTGTAGCCCACCAGACTCTTCCGTCTATGGAATTTTCCAGGCAAGAATACTGGAGCACATTGCCATTTACTCCTCCAGGGGATCTTCCTGACCCAAGGCTTGAACCTGAATCTCTTACGTCTCCTGCATTGGCAAGTGGGTTTGGGAATCCAAACCCAATATATTGCAGAGCTTAATTAAGAATGTGGACTCAGGAGCCAGTCTGCCTGAGTCAAAATCCAGCTTCTCTTACTAATTTTCTGAGTGACCTTGGGCCAGTCAGTTAACTATTATGATCTGTAGGATGGTGATTACAATAGCACCTCTATTCTGAGATGCTTTCTGAGGACAAAGTGTATTAAAAGAAACAAAGTGCATAGTCAATCCTGGACACACATTAAATGCTCCTTGAAAGTGAAAGTGTTAGTTGCTCAGTTGTATTTGACTCTTTTGTGACCCTATGGCCTGTAGCTCCCCAGGCTCCACTGTCCATGGGATTCTCCAGGCTAGAATACTGGAGTGGGTTGCCCATCCCTCCTCCAGGGGATCTTCCCTACCCAGAGAATGGACCCAGGTCTCCATTACAGGTAGATTCTTTGGCCACTTGGGAAGCCCAGATGCTCCTTAATCTACTGTTATTTTCTGGTTCTAAAGCCACTTATTCTTCGTTTCCCTTTGGGGACTCAGCCACACCCTCTTGCTACTCGGCCACTAGGGATGCAATGCTTGCCCTTGTCTTTGGCCAAATCTAAGGAGGCCTGTCTGATTCCTGGTGAGACTGAAGTTGGGCAGCAGTTTGCCTTGAAAGGAATGGAACTTTTGATGAGGATTTATAGAATCATGTTGAGTTCCCTGAACCCTCCCTTTCCAGGCCATGTCAGCCTTTTCCCTGGTCTGTCTGCAGAGCCCTGCAAGGTGCCTGATACAGGGAGTGTGGGTAGTGTGTGCTGACCGCAGGAAGGGGTATGTATTCGTCAGTATTCAGTGAAGAAATACAGCCTCATGTGCAGCCCTAGGCTGGTCCTAGGACAGTATACTCAGCATTCTGGCTTTGTCTCTGTGTTACCTGCCCCCACCCCTTATTTCATAGCTTACTATGTGACAGAAAAGGGTATAAGACTTAAGTTTAAGGCTCATGGGTGAAGGGGAAATGGAACAACACCAAAGTCAACAAGGAAGGGTGCTTGTTTGAGCCCTGATCAGTGGTAAGGTCAAGTGCATGCTGGAAATAGAAGGGCAGAGTCTTCTCTATTGAGAGAAGGCTGGACACATTCTGAGTCTGATCACACCAGGTGGCCACACTGCCTGAGACAGGCTGGTGGGTCCTACATTAGGTTGAATTTGAACAGGTTTTCATCTACGGTGACCAATGGCTCCGTGAGCAGATAGAGAATAGAATTATGCTAGAGAGGTGCCACGGTTTTAGCTGAGGATATGGTATGTGTTTTGAACTTGGATGCCAAGCTAGAAACTCAATAGGACAAAGAAGAAGAAGGATGGAGATCAGAATCAGGGAGGGTTATAAGCAGGATGAGAAGGGGGTCAGTGTTTGGTGAATGCCATCACTCAGAGTTAGTGCAACTTCCAAGTCTGGGAAAACAGCCTCAGCAGGCTGCTCTCCCTTCTGATAACAACTGCAAGTTTAGGGGTTTCCCAAAGCTACCTCCATTTTGATAATTTACTGGAGGAATCAAAGAACTCACCCAAAACTATTATACTTACTGTGATAGTTTATTATAGGGAAAGGACCCACCCAGGAGGGGCCCATATGCGGACAGTTGGCCAGTCTTAGCCCCGTGGAGTCAGTGGAGTCATGGACAGCAGTACCTACTCCCTGCCAAGATGTATGACAACACTCAGCAAGTACTGCACACCTGGGAAGCCCACCCGAGACCTGGTGTCCTGAGCTTTCACTGGGGTTTGATCACTTACTGTACGTGTGGCTGACCTGTTATCTCAGATCCTCTGAAAGTCAGAAGTCATACTGTCTGGCCCAGAGCTTTTTCCCTGTCATAAATCTCATTGTTAGACTGTCCAAAGGGCAAAATCCCCAGGCAAACAAAGTCCCTCTTATTAGGAAGTACGTTCCTGGAGCCTAGGGATGACCTCTGTGTAGTCAAGGAGAAAGACTGCAGTCTCTTCATGTACAGTTAATTTTTCAATTCATAGTTACCAAGTCTTGAGTTGCCAAGACTTTTTCTTTTTTTTAATGCTGCACCACATAGTTTGGGGGATCTTGGTTCCCTGACCAGGAATCAAACTTGTGCACCCTGCACTGGATGCATGGAGTCTTCACCACTGGACCAGCGAAGTCTCCTTTGCCCTTCGATCAACTCATCCTGTATGTGTGTGTGTGTGTGTGTGTGTGTGTGTGCGCGCGCGCACGTGCGTGCATGTGCCCGCATGCTCAGTCATGTTTGGCTCTTTGCAACCCCATAATCTAGCCCACCAGGCTCTTCTGTCCATGGGATTTTCCAGGCAAGAATACTGGAGTGGGTCGCCATTTCCTCCCCCAGGGCATCTTCCTGACGCAAGTATCAAGCCTGCACTTCCTGTGTCTCCTGCATGGCAGGTGGATTCTTTGCCGCTGAGCAACTGGGGAAGCCTGAGCTCATCCTGTGGATGGTGACAGAAGGAGAGGCGTAGGTTATAGAGGATTCAAGAACTAGACCACAGAAGCTTGTAGTCCTCTCAGTGTGGGAAAGTCAGGCAGGGCGGGCCTAATACTCAGAGAAGGAATCACAATTATCATGTTATGAGATTTGTGCTGGCTTCGTTTTTCTGGTTGAGCCTAACAGGGCCAGACCTACCATGAATTCAGCCCTAGCCTTTCTTTGCTTTCCAGTCTGGGAAACTCAACTCTATCCATTCTTCCAGGTGGATTGGATTATATGGACCAAAGTCCCAAGAAATGGATTTAAGAAATCAGTATCAAGTTTATTAATTTATAATTAAATACACACACACATGTGTTTATGCATACTTTTACATAGAACGGAATGAGGTCACTCCCCTGGGGGGCTCCCAGAGCTGATAAGTTATCCACTCAGGACTCCAAAATATACCCGAGAAGGGGGCTTGGTCAGCAGAGACTTGGAGCAAGGAGAGCTGGCTTTAAAGAGATGGAGGTTCTCACAGCCTGGGTGATTGGCCTAAATAACTGCACCAGACTCCTAAAATGCGAGGGAAATTTCTCGTGGTCAGTGCTACAAGTCCTGAACTTCCACGTCTCCATTTTCATTATTTCTTATCGGGTCCCAAAGGTTTCTCTCATTACATTATTTTATATTACAATTTACAAGCTCATTTTATACAAGTGACATTTTAGAGTAACTGGTTCCTGGCATGTTAATCTCACAGATGAGCCGGCTCTAAATCACCTGTGCTGGGGGTTAGTCTTGCCTCTCATCCATGGTGGGGGCTGCCATGCTTGCTGTTTCCAAGGAGCTCTTCCCTCACTCCCCAAAGATTTCAGGACTCGGTGATTTGGGGTCCACTGAGCCCTCCATCCTCACACTCCTTAGTTGCCCTGTCAGATGAATGCTTTTTCTTTTTCTGTATTTTAATGTGCAATATCTTAAAATGAAAATAGTTAAAAATAAAAGGCAGACTGCCTCAGTGGAAGAGGGATTTCCAGGTAGCTCAAGGGTAAAGACTCTGCCTACCAGTACAGGAGATGCAGGAGGCGAATTTGATCCCTGGGTCAGAAAGATCCTCTGGAGAAGGAAATGGCAACCCACTCCAGTGTTCTTGTCTGGAGAATTTTATGGACAGAGTACCCTGGTGGGCTGTAGCTCATGGGTCACAAAGAGTTGGACAGAACTTAGAGATGGAGCATTCATGCACGCATCAATGGAAGGGGTATTGTTCAGTGTTGTTATGACCAGGAAGGTGCTCAGTATGAACACTCCTTCTAGAAGGAACTTGTCACCCCACCAGGCTGTTGGTGGATGCTTTGTAAAATTACCTGGGAGAGAAACGCACAATCAAAACCCCTCTCTTCCTTTGTATAGTAGAAAAGAGACCATGAAAAAAATAATAATGGTAGGAAAAAAAATAAGATAGTTATTGTGGATAAGAATTTAAAGTTCTCATGTAATATCCAGACTTTATATACCTAGGCTCATGCTTCACTTTGCCTACAGACAGACTTTGCATGTAAATGGGACTCACACAGCAGTGTGTACCTATGTATGGATAATATAAATACATAATGCTCTTCCTAATACAGCAAAGAAACAGTGGGGCAGATTTCAGAGTTTAAAATACAGTATTGTCATATTTTTAGAGCTGGAGTCACCTTAATGTGCTGTCTGCCTCACTCAGGCAAACTTTAAAATAATATCATATTTCACAAAACCCTATTAAACTGTCACATAAATTCCCCTTATTTCCTTTTCCCGTCAGTGCTGATTACCATGGAAGATATTTCTGTGTCAGTGGAAATTCTCATCTTTTCCCATCAGCCTCCCTCTCTTGCCTTGTTCTTTCGGGGGGCGTCTCCAGGGTGTGGTCTCCTAGGGTCCCCTTTGCTTCTCCAGAATGGAGGGAAAGGCAACCTGGTGACCCAGTGCTGGGTGTCTCATTAGCTGTGAGCAGCTTTGACCTCTTCTGGGCTGTGTTGAGAGACACCCTGATTTCAAAGGGACTTACAAAGAGGTATCATTTCTCAAGGACTTCTAGGGATCTGAATCACGCTAAGCTGTTCAAGTCACCTCCTCTCATTTTCACAAGAACATAATGAGGTAGGATTATTATTATTCTCGCTATTTGGCCACTGAAAAAATTGAAACTGGCTGTAAATAACTTACACAAGTTCAAGTTAGAGGTGAAATAGCAAGATTAAAATTTAGAGTGGCCAGTTGTCCTGGTTTGCCCAAGATTAAAGGATTCTGGGATTTTCAGTGCTGAAAAAAAGGGACCATCCTGGACAAATTAGGATGGTTGGTCACTCTATCTCGGATCCCAGTCCATTTGACTAGCTGAAAACCCTTTGTTTTAACTATTATGGACACTACCCCACCTGCATGGAGCAGAATATAATATATCACATGAATTAATACAAAACTCACTCTTCTCTATTCCTATCTTTTTATACTGTGTTTTAGAGAAAAGTTTTTGAAGTTGAATCTGAATGGTTCTCATTCAAACTTGATGCAGCCTTTTCAATAATTAATTAATTCATTTAATTTACTATAGCATTAATAATAATATGCATGTGTGCATGCTACATATTTTCAGTTATGTCTGACTCTTTGTGACCCCATGGATTGTTGCCTGCCAGGCTCCTCTGTCCATGGGATTCTCCAGGCAAGAATACTGGAGTGGGTTGCCATGCCCTTCTCTATGGGATCTTCCCAACCCAGGGATGGAGCCCTCATCTCCTGTATCTCCTGCTTTGGCAGGTAGGTTCTTTACTACTAGCACCATCTGGGAAGCCCAAATAATAATAATAATAGTAATATAATCCTCCTTAATTAATAATTATGCAATTTAGTTATATTTATTGAACAATTTAATGTGTGCTTTTTTCTTTGCAAACAGGCTTTACTTGTTTATCCCATTTAATTTGGACAACAATTTTATGAGATACTATTTTTTTCTGGCTTTCCTGAGATATAATTGACATGTAACATTGTGTGAGTTTAAGGTGGGCAATGTTATGCTTTGAACCATTTTGCAAAATGATTACGACGGTGAGGTTAGTTAACACACCCATCACGCAGTGCTATTTCCCCCCTAGTTTTGCAAATAAGCCTCAGAGAACTTAAGTGACTGACCACAGCGTGCATGCAGGGCCGAGATGATAACCGAGGTCTGAGACCAGAGAGCTGGCTGGCTTAGGACCTATGGGAACACTGTTGATGCGCCCTCATCCTTGCAGCCTCAGGGCTGTCTGCAAGTGCCTTGCAGCAACCCAATCTTACTTGTGTAGCTGTGTCTCACTTCAAAAAGTAACTGCAGGAATTCTAACTTTTCAGAAAGATTCATAGCAGGGAGCTTCAAAATTGAGAGCTCTCCAAGTAAATTTAAATAATGACTTGATTTTTAAAATATCCATTTACATGCAATCGGCAGGGCCCACCTCTGACACAATTCCTTGGCTTGGCCTAAGGGATTGTTTGAAAGCAAAGCACTAGTGAGATGTCATTTGGCCTATATTAAATGGCTTTCTGGGGAACTTCAAATCTATACACTGCTCAGGAATAACTGATGGCCAGAAATTCTCACATGATAGAATCTTTGCACTATGAGCACAGAGTCACCTCCCTCCCTCCTATCCATTTGTCTAGGTCATTCTGTTTCTTTTAGTGTCAGTTGTTCTTTCTGTCTCTAAAGCCTGAAAGAGGAAAAGAAGTATTTCATTAACTTCCTTTTAATTTACAAGTTCATCCATGCACATGCATGGTTTAGAAATCTATTTATAAGCCCCAATTTTCTGTGCCTATTTAAGGCATCTAATTCTACTTTAAAGCTATGTCTCAAAGGATGCCCCATAGAACTTTAAAAAGTCTTGCTATTAGTGCTTATGTGATTTTCAGGTGGCTCAGTGGTAAAGAATCCATCCACCAATGCAGGAGACACAGGAGACACAGATCTGATACCTGGGATGGGAAGATTCCCCTGGAGTAGAAAATGGCTACCCACTCCAGTACTCTTGTCTGGAAAATTCCATGGACAGAGGAGCCTGGCAGGCTACTGTCCATGGGGTCACAAAGAACTGGACATGGCTGAGCATGCAAGTACGCACACATGTGATGTTCAGACAGTGATATTCCTCTCACTAGGCTTTGTTCTTCTAACCCATATTTTTAAAAACCTTTTTATTTTGTATTGGCATATAGCTGACCAACAATGCTGTGATAATTTCAGGTGGACAGCAAAGGGACTCAGCCACACATACATATGGACCCATCTCCCCCAAACTCCCCTCCCATCCGGGCTGCCACATCACACTGAGCAGAGCTCCCTCTGCTAGACAGTAGGCCTTTGTTGGCTATCCATTTTAAATATAAAAATGTGTACATGTCCGTCTCAAACTCCCTAACTATCCCTTCCCTTCATCATTCTAGCTGGCATTGTTTTCTAATGTATGTTTGTGTGTGTTTACCTGTGTAGTATTTATGTGTGTGTGTGTTTGCGTGTGTGTGTTTGCACGTGCATGCCCCAGTTACCATGCTGATTCCTAGTTTCTTTGGAAATAAAATTGAATGAAATAGATATCCTTGGGGACATTCTGAGATCTTAGGCTCTAAGCGTTTCAAGAATTTGAGCCCCCATCATCATATATCATATTAAACGTAATAAAATGCCCTCATATCCCACATTTCTCTCTTTAAACTGAATTTGAAATAGTTTCATGGTTTTTTTGCAATTATTGGGCTATGGCTGATAGTCAGTTTATGGTTGGCTGTGATTCCTTAGCCAGCATTGCCCGCACTCAAGAATTTCTGTGAAGTGAGGAAATCTTACCTACTGCTGACTTTCAAAGATAATAAAGTTTTTATGAGTACTAAATTCACTCATTAATGAAGTTGACATAATATTCTAATTTGGGGGCAATTAAACACCTATTGCCATCAAATAATGTTTCATATTTTAGAGCCAACATATACATTTCAGGCATCAAACACTTTCCTGAATTTTACCAAGCCCGTTAGCTCCAGGCGCTGTGTCTTGGGGCCTGAGAAGTGAAGGACTGCGGATGTCTTTCGTGCCTTGAAGCGTGTTCCAGCTCAAAACAGGGAAGAAAAGCAAGATGTGCGAGGCGGGGTGGACTCAAAGCGCTGATGCCACAGTAGAATCGTGAGCCAGATGGCCCAGGAGCACAGGCTCTGGGGTATTTAATTCAAACTCAGAAGGAAGTAAACAGGGAGGTTACCCTGAAGCGAGTGAAACTTGAGCTGAGCTTGAAGTCCACTGGAGCCGGTCAAGCAAAGAGGGTGTGCCATCCAAAGACGAGCCAATGTTGGGGAGCAGCACTGAGCCTGTTGAGCCAGCGGGCTGTACACTGTGCTGTGGGGGTGTGTGGGGAGTGTCAGCGCAGGTGTGGCCTTCTCAAGAGAGGGAGTGGCCCATCGTGGAGAGCCTGTGCCCCAGAAAGAGGCCTAAGAGTTTTAGTTTGGCTGTTTATTATTTGTTTATTTTTACTGAAGTATAATGGATTTACAATGTTGTGCTAATTTCAGGTATATAGCAAAGTGATTCGGCTATATATATATATATATATCCACAGGTTGTTGTCAATTCAGTTACTCAATCATGTCCAACTCTTTGTGATTCCATAGACTACAGCACACAGGCCTTCCTGTCCATTACTATCTCCTAGAGTCTGTTCAAACTCATGTTCAGTCTGTAATGCCATCCAACCATCTCATCCTCTGTCACCCCCTTCTCTTTCTACCCTCAGTCTTTCCTAGCATCAGGGTCTTTTCTAAGGAGTTGGCTTTTTGCATCTGGTGGCCAAAGTATTGGAGCTTCAGCTTCAGCATCAGTCCTTCCAATGAACATTCAGGGTTGATTTCCTTTAGGATCGCGTGGATCTCCTTTTAGTCCAAGGGACTCTCAAGATATATATACATACCTTCCAAACCCAGGGATGGAACCTGTGTCCATGTGTGGCAGCAGGTTCTTTACCACTAGCACCACCTGGGAAACCCCATATGTAGATATGTATGTATACATATATGTGTGTGTGTGTGTGTGTGTGTGTGTGCGTATCCGGTATTTTCTTTTTCTCTGATTATTTTCTATTACAGCTTATCACAAGACAGTGAATGTAGTTCCCTGTTCTGTACAGTAAATGCTTGTTGTTTGGGTCACTTGTAGAGACATGGATGGACCTAGAGATTGTCATATAGAGTGAAGTAAGAAAGAGAAAAAAAAATATTTTATGTTAATGCATATACATGGAACCTAGAAAAATGGTACAGATGAAACTATTTGTAGGGCAGGAACAGAGATGCAGAAGTAGAGAATGGGTATGTAGACACAGGGAGAGAAGCGGAGGGCGGGGCGAATTGGGAGACGAGAGGATATTGACACTTCCAGCTGTAAAATACACAGGGAGGACCGGCTGTGTAGCCCGCGCTTCCCAGGTGGCACTAGTGGTAAAGAACCCACCTGCCAATGCAGGAGACTTGAGATGCGGGTTGAGAAGATCTGGAGAAGGGCATGACAACCCACTCTAGGATTCTTGCCTGGAGAATCCCATGGGCAGCAGAGCCTGGTGGACGGCCGTCCATGGGGTCGCAAAGAGTTGGACATGACTGAAGCGACTCAGCACTCAGCATGGTGGGAACCTGCTGTATAGCACAGGGGGCTCAGCTCTGTGCTCTGTGGTGACCTAGAGGGGTGGGATGGAGGGGGTGGGAGGGAAGCTCACGAGACAGGAAATGCATGTATTCATATAGCTGATCACTTTGTTATACAACAGAAACTAACGCAACATTCGAAAGCAATTGTACTTCAATGAAAAGAAGGTCTTAGTTTTATTCTAAGGGCAGTGGGACAGGGAAGATGAATATTTTGTATGAACAGGGATGGGGGGATGTGAAATACTCAGAAAGGTATTTTGGAGGCAGAAATAACAGGACTCAGTAATCTTTTATGTGTGGGGTCACTTTCTGTGGCGTGGGGTCTGGTGAGACCTCCCTGCTTCTGGTGAGTTGCGTGGAGGCACAGTGATGCTCTACACTTTGGCCAGCACAGACCACACTGGGCCCTGAGCTTGAAGGCCTGAGGCCATGGGGTTTGTCTCTGGACAGCTGTCTCAGTCAGCCCAAGCCACAGAAACCGGCAGGAGGGTGCCAGGAAATGTCAGGAAAGGCAGAAGAAAACATCAGGAAGAGGGGCCAGAAATAAGTCTTTGATCCTGATAGAAGCCTGATTTGGGAGCAGTGGAAGATTTTATATGCTGATCTCAATTTCTCAATTCAGGCCTAAATGTGTCACTAACATTCTCTGCAAGGCTCCCTGGCCAGACCCACTCCCCCTCCCCACCACAAACACACTCTGTTGATTCCACACATCCTAGGAGCCCTTGGCCTGCCAGGAGCTCTTTCTTGTTGCCCAGTCTTCTGTGAATATACCTAATTCAGAAGGTGAATACATTAAAATGGCTTAAACATGAAAGGCAGGTTGCCAAGCAACCGGGAAACCAAAATACCCTTGTCAGGTTATGCAAGTGAAGAGCTAGCAGGTCACTGCTGTAGTGGTTTTTATTGGAACGGCATCAGTAATAATCCTCTTTCTCTTTCTTTTTCTCTTGTGTCTTCTCGCACTCCCTCCTTTCATCTCTTCCTGTAAATCAGCAGCTCAGCCTTAATTTTAAAACATAATATCTCTATTTCAACCCAATTGTGGCTGGAATAGCTCTGGGTTCTGTTTGTGGAGTAACTAAGCAGCAAAGTTACTTTCCCTATTCCTGACTTCTCCCTGCTCCTTAAACATCTCCAGGTTCTTGAAACAACCTGTACCATGCCAACCCTTGCAAGAGTAAAGGTCCACATCTCAAGGCAAGCAATGCGGCTATTGAAATTTCCTGGCATGATTTGAGTTTTAAAGCACTCTGCTCCAGTGTCAGGTGGTGACATATGTTTTGGGCTTAAGACTTAAATTTTCTCCTACCTTCTTGATCCTTATGACTCAGGCCCATAATTTATTCATCGTGTGGTTTTCACTCGGTGGCTTTTCTGCCGTCTTCAATAGCGGAAACTAAAAAGGCTTTGGCAAGAGGGAGGTTGAAGATTCCTGAAGGCTAACACAGGGAAGAGAGCAGGCTTTCAGTTGGCAATTTATAATTTAAAAAGAGAATCATCTGCATTTCCCTGGTGGCTCAGTGGTAAAGAATCTGCCCGCCAATGCAGGAGATACAGGTTTGATCCCCGATCCAGGAAGATCCCACGTGTAGTGGAGTAACTAAGCCCGTGCGCCACAACAGCAGAGCCTGTGCTCTGCTCCTGAGCCATGTGCCACTACTACTGAAATCCACTTGCAGTCAAGCCTGTGCTCTGCACCAAGAGAGCAGCAGCCACTCGCCATAACTAGAGAAAAAGTCTAGGCAGCAGTGAAGACCCAGCACAGCCAAAAATAAATTATTTTAAAAAAGAGAGAATCATCCTATTTGCCTATTTAAAAATGTCCCTTGNCAGTCAAGCCTGTGCTCTGCACCAAGAGAGCAGCAGCCACTCGCCATAACTAGAGAAAAAGTCTAGGCAGCAGTGAAGACCCAGCACAGCCAAAAATAAATTATTTTAAAAAAGAGAGAATCATCCTATTTGCCTATTTAAAAGTGTCCCTTGCACAGGAGATCGCATTTCCCTCCCCTCCCTCGTATCACTTCTGTCGACTTAAAAACATAGCCACAACCACAAAGTTGAGAGCTAGGCTTTGTTCAGTGGAAATTTTTAGGACTGAAACCCAGGAGGTGAGATCTCAAGTAACCCTGAGGGAACTGCCCTGAGGAGGCGAGGGGAGGAGCCAGGTTATGCAGAAGTTTTACAAAAAAGGACAGTTAGCTTGAACATCAAGAGATTATTGTTTATAAAAAGAAACCAGATATCTCAAAGTAAGGAATTTCTTTCCTGGTGATTCAGCGGTAAAGAATCTTCCTGCCAATGCAGGCGATACAAGAGAAGGGAGTTCGATCCCTGGGTCGGGAAGATCCCACGGAGAAGGAAATGGCAAACTGCTCCAGTATTCTTGCCTGGAAAATTCCATGGACAGAGAAGCTTGGTGGGCTACAGTTCATGGGGTCACAAAAGTTGGATACCACTTAGAGACTAAATAACAAAACAACAAGCACTTGTCTATGTGAGGGAAAATGTGAGAGTCTGAGCTCACTGAAATCATTCCTTTCATATGTATATCTCCGCTATCTGGGCCAGTATCCTGTATTTTCACATCCTGAGTTCCTCAGGGCTCACTGTGGAGAGTGGCTGAGGCCAGTGGCTGCTAGATCTTGCAGGTATTCTTCCTGAGCGCCCTGGAGGATTGGAATAGCTGGTGACTATGACATCTTTGTTTATTGATATGGCAGGAAATACTCCTTTTTTCACTTCCCTTCCCCTCTTCCCAGTTGCCTAATAGTATCTCACAGTAAGATTTCCTAACAGTCCGTGGTAACACAGGGGCAGATGCTTTGCTTATGGAAAAAACTGTCTTCAGAACGGAGCACCTGCACCCTCAGGGACTTTGAATTCTTTTCTCTTTCAAATACAATCAGGCAAATAATATGGGTAAGAGCAAAGCGAGAGACCCACTGTATGTGATCTGGGAGCAGAATTATTCACTAGGATATTTCAATGTTTTCTGAGCAAAGCAATAGCTCTTTAATCTCTTTCTTCAAGATTTGTATCTGTATCTTTCAGTGCTTTATAATATGCCTCAACCCGATGAGATGTAATCTAGTGTAACAGGGTGAGCTGTGTTGGATGTATCTTTACTGAGCTGGAAAAGGTCTCCTTCCAACTCAATTCGTTTATTTAAGCTTCTCGAGGTTACTGGGATGCTCAGCTGTGTCACTGTTGCATTTAGGCGGAGAGCTCTGGCTGAAGATTGCTGGAATTTCGGCTGTATCTTTAAAAACATCCTTTCAGAAACAGCTGGTAGTGATTTGACCTCACCATCAGTAGTCTGTAGGTGACACAGCCCTCCTGGGACCTTCTGGTGCTTGAGGGAATTATAAAACTTTCCTCTGGACAGAATTAATTCTATTAAGGAGGCCAGAGGCAAAGGAGCCAGTGTCCTGGGGTACCAGTGAGCCAGTACATACCAGGCAGAAATATGAGCATCCCTAACTGAGATCAGCTGATGGGTTGGTGGGGGTTTGGAGATGCAGTAGCATCTGTCTGCAATTTTCCTGATGTGATTACTCACTTCTCCCAAGTGACTGTTGCTTCTGTGGGTAGTAAATTTCTTAAACCCAATCTAAATACTGTATTATGATACTGTATATATTATGTATCATTATAGCACAGATGTATTATTTTTATTTCCAGCATATTATAGTACAACAAAATCTCTAGAAAAAAATTTGTACAATTTGACACATATGAGGAAACGCAGATATTTTCTCTTACTTATGCAGAGTCTAAAATTGTTATCTCAGCCTCCATTACACCACTTCCTCTTGGTTATCTGAAAATTGCCCAGGAATAGATTTCCTGATTTTCTTTTCATTTATACATTATCCAAACCCGCTTTCTTATAGTCAGCGATAGGCAAGACTAGATATAGTCAAAATAAGAAAGTGAGATTGCCCTTTGCAAAGAAATATGGGTTTGTAATAGTTCAAGATTGGATTTGTTTCATGAGAAAGAAGGCAATGAAACAATGTTTTTTGTGTGTGTGGCGGCGGGGGAGGGGGGCTTATTCTTTTATTCATTTTATTAATGTCTCAACTGTATTACATTGGAATGTATTTACTTTTACCACTGAGTATGGTGAACAGTATCAGTTAGAGACTTGAAAGAGGGTCCAGGGCTGTATTGTTCAAGTTAATACAATAAGCCCTCTACACATGAATGACCTCCACCACTCCTCTAAATTCTTTGTTGCCTGTTGCCTCCGTTTGCCTTAATTTTCTTCATATTACTTAGAGGATGTTGCTGTTTGCCTTCCCTACTAGAAAGTAAGCTCCTGATGACTGAACTTTGACTCTTGTCTTGTTATAGCTCCAATTTGTATTCTAATGCCTGGTGCATCATAAGGGCTCAATAAATACTTGTTGAATGAATGGATTCTGCAAGAATTAGTGAAATATGTTGTGAAACAACTGGGCATGGAGAGGTTAATTAAAGGTTAATTACAGTTAATTATGGGCTTCCCTGGTGGCTCAGTGGTAAAGAACTTGCCTCCCAATGCAGGAGACATGGGAAACACAGGTTGAGTCCCTGGGTCGGGCCAATGCCCTGGAGGAGATGACAATCCACTCTAGTTTTCTTGCCTGGGAAATCCCGTGGACAGAGGAACTTGACAGGCTACTATCCATGGGTTGCAAAGAGTCCGACTCGACTTAGCAACTAAACCATGATGGGGCTTCCCAGGTGGTGCTAGTGGTAAAGAACTTGCCTGCTAGCAGAAGAAATAAGAGACATGGGTTTGATTCCTCAGTTGGGAAGATTCCCCTGGAGGAGAGCATGGCGACCCACTTCAGTATTCTTGGCTGGGGAATCCAATGGACAGGGGAGCCTGGTGGGCTACAGAGTTGGACATGACTGAAGTGCTGCGCACGTGTGCACAGAACAGACCTTTTCTGAGGTCAGCCTTTGCTCCACAGCTTCCTCCCTGCTGCTCCCCCAGATCCTCAGTGCGGCAGTGGTGGGGGCCGTGAGCATCCTCTCTCCTCCTTCTGTCAGTACAGGAGCCCCTGTATTTCTGCCGAGAAATAAGAAATCTCTTTACAGAAAGAAGCCAGGGTCTCAGGCTGTTTATCTTTCATTCTGGGGTCAGGAGATCATTTCTCAAGCTTTGAGAGGAAGACAGAGTGCAGAGTTATGCGAGGGATAAGATCTGAGGCCACTCCAGTATTCGGGCCTGGAGAATTCCATGAACTGTAGAGTCCATGGGGTCACAAAGAGTCGGATATGACCTGAGTGACTTTCACTTTTCACTTTCTTGCCCCTGGAGGAGGGTGGGGATGAAGATGATTGGTTGGGGATGAACTGAAGTTTTTAACCTCACCATTTGGAGCAACCCCAAATGAGACTAGTTTGGAAACAGAAGTCTGGTCGGTTGTGTGTTCTCCTGGCATATGGGCCAGAAAACTGGTAGCTTACGAGTCTGTATGGACTTCCCTGGTGTTCCGTGATCAGGACTCTGTGCTTCCGGTGGAGGGAGCATGGCTTCAATCCCTGGTTGCATAACCAAGACCCTTCATGCCCCATGCCCACCTCCCCTCCCGCCCCCTAAAGTGTTTGTAAAAGAAGGCATGTGAAAAGTAGACCCTGCTCCTCTGGGAAGGAACTGTGCCCCAGTAATCAGGAGCAGCGAGGGAGATGCAGTTCACACTTGATTGTTCAGAAACTTATTATTAGCACTGATTACCTGCTCTCTATTTTTTCTGCCGATACCTGACTTTTGACTTCTCTACTAATTAGCACTTGCATCTGAATATTTGAGAAAGAGGAAAAAAAAAAAAGAGAGATGAAGTTCCCTGTAATTTCACTTCTTGTGAGGCGCTCTCTTAAAAGAATACAGGAGAATATTGTAGAGTCAAAGGGGATTGAAACCACTGGCCAAAATGTTTTATTTTTTTATCTATAGTATTTCACATTGCCATTGATAATCATTGAATTTAGTGTTCCAAAGACCTGACAGAGCCTGATTTCATAGGTCAGGGACTTAGATTTCAGAAGAGTTCAATCTTTCCTAATACGTTCAGTTAGTAGGATGCAGACTGGGCCTCAAACCCAGCTCGTTTGACTCAAAATGGACATGGCACTTGTCACATCAATATATCATTGTGTTTTATCTCAAGAGGATTAATTTAAGCCTTTCTCTTGAGTATACAAACAAAATAATATATGGTCAAATGAAAAGAACATTAGATTTTGTTTCAGAACACCTACATTTTCCTCCAAGGATTTTTAATGATTTGGTTTTGTTATTGTATAATTTGAGTTGTTATTTAAATCTTCAGAGGAAAAAAAGATCTAGGCTCATGGCTTCACTGAAAAATTCTAAAATAAAATTAAGAAAGAAATACTTCTAAACGTTGAAAATCTTCCGTAGACATGAAAAAGTGGTAATGGCTTCCAACTCATCATACATTCATCTCTAAGTCTGTAAAGGACATTACAAGAAAGAAAAATTACAGGCTCTCATGGGACATAGAGGCACAAACCCAGAGGGAAAAAAGAACAAATCTAGAATTACAGAAATGACATATATTGTAATCAAATTGATTGGCTCTCAGGAGAGTAAAGTTGATACAACTTGTAAAAAAATCAGTCAGTTTAATATAAAGTGATGTCTTGTTGCTCAGTCTCTGAGTCACGTCCGACTCTTTGCAACGCCATGGATTGCAGTGTGCCAGGCCTCCCTGTCCTTCACTATCTCCCAGAGGTTGCTCAAACTCATGTCCATAAACTCGGTGATGCCATCCAACCAACTCATCCTCTGTGGTCCCTTTCTCCTCCTGCCCTCAATCTTTCCCAGCATCAGGGTCTTCTCCCTGATGCTCTTCATATCAGGTGGCCAGAGTATTGGAGCTTCAGCTTCAGCATCAGTCCTTCCAATGAATATTCAGGGTTGATTTCTTTTAGGACTGACTGGTTTTATCTCCTTGCAGTTGAAGGGACTGTCAAGAGTCGTCTCCAGCAACACAGTTCAAANAGCTTCAGCTTCAGCATCAGTCCTTCCAATGAATATTCAGGGTTGATTTCTTTTAGGACTGACTGGTTTTATCTCCTTGCAGTTGAAGGGACTGTCAAGAGTCGTCTCCAGCAACACAGTTCAAAAGCATCAATTCTCTGATGCTCAGTCTTCTGTATGGTCCAACTCTCACATCCGTACATGAGTACTGGAAAATCCATAGCTTTGACTATTGGACCTTTTTTGACAAAGTGATGTCTCTGCTTTTTAATATGCTATCTAGGTTTGTCGTAGCTTTTATTTCAAGGAGCAAGTGTCTTTTAATTTTGTGGCTGCAGTCACACTGTCTCCAGTGATTGAGGAGCTCAAGAATAGAAAATCTGTCAGTGTTTCCATTTTTCTCCCATCTACTTGCCATGAACTGATGAGATTGGATGCCATGATCATAGTTATTTTCAATGTTGAGTTTTAAGCCAGCTTTTCCATTCTCCTCTTTCACCCTTATCAAGAGGCTCTTTAGTCTGTCTTTGCTTTCTGCCATTAGAGTTGTATTATCTTCACATATGAGGTTGTTAATTTCTCCTCACCATCTCGATTCCAGCTGTGTCTTTCAGCCCAGCATCTCGCTACTCTGTATAAAAGTTAAATAAGCCTGTCCATGGACAAAGGGGAACCTGCAAGGAGAATGTAGGAGGGGCATAATCATGTTATAATCAAATCCCATACCTGCAGGGTGACCCACAGACTGAAGAATACCATAGAAGTTCTTGCACTGCTGTGATGGTTTTAGGCCCCACATCAGGCTTCCTAGCCTGGGATCTGGCAAAGGGAATCCCCAGGGAATCTGACTTTGAATGACATTGGGATTTGATTATAGGACTTCCACAGGACTGGGAGAAACCAAGTCTCTTGGAAGGCATGAATAAAAATCTTGTGTCCACCAGAACCCAGGGGAAACCCCACAAAAGACTGACCCAGACCTGCTTGTGAATATTTAAGCATCTTCTGCAGAGGTGTAGGCCAGGAGTGGCCTGCCGCAGGGTCAGGGCCACTGGCACCAGCAGTCCCGGGAGGCGCTTGTCGGCATGTGCTTAGTCTCTCAGTCGTGTCTGGCTCTTTGTGGCCCTGTGGACTGTAGCCCCCCAGGCTCCTCTGCCCTTGGGGTTCTCCAGGAAAGAATGCTGGAGTGGGTTTCCATGTCCTCTTCTAGGGCAGGCAGATCAGGGATCAAACCCAGGTCTCCCGCATTGCAGGTGGATTCTTTACTCTCTGAGCCTCCAGGGAAGGCCAAGAATACTGGAGTGGGTAGCCTATCCCATCTCCAAAGGATTTTCCCAACCCAGATATTGAACTGGGGTTCTCCTGCATTGCAGGTGGATTCTTTACCAGCTGAGATACCAGGGAAGGGCATGTTGGCATAAGCCCTTTTTGAAGGTTGCCAATAGACCATGGAGCCTGTAACCTCCGGGATTGGTTCACCTCAGGCCAAAGAACTAATAGGGATGGAGCATAGCCCCACCCATCAGCAGATAATGATTAAAGATTTTTGAGCATTGCCCTGCCCACCAGAGCAAGACCCAGGTTTTCCCCAGAGCCAGTCCCCTCTATCAGGAAGCTTTCACAAGCCTCTTTCTCTCCCATCAGAAGGCAGACAGAAGAAGCAAGAACTATAATCCCATGGCCTCCAGAATCAAAGCTACAACCACAGAAAGCTAACTACAATGATCACATGGATTTATAGCCTTGTGTAACTCAATGAAGGTATGAGTCATGCCCTGCAGGGCCGCCTAAGATGGTCCTGTCATGTTGGAGAGTTCTGACAAAATGTGGTCCACTGGAGAAGGAAATGGCAAGTTGCTTCAGAATTCTTGCCTTGAGAATCCCACGAAGAGTATGAAAAGGCAAAAATATATGACATTGGACATCTACCCCAGGTTGGTAGGTGTCCAATATGCTACGGTCCAATATGTCCAGTATGCTACTGAGAAAGAATGGGAAAATAACTCTAGAAAGAATGAAGAGGCTGGACCAAAGTGAAAACCATGCGCATCTGTGGATGCATCTGGTTTTGAAAGTAAAGTTCGATGCTGTAAAGAACAATACCCTATATGCAGCTAATTTAAAAAGAGAGGTAGAAAAATCTTTATGTATTGATCTAGAAAGACCTCCGATATATATTAGTGAAAAGCAAACAATACAGAAAATGTTCATAGCATGCTATCTCTGGTGGCAAACTTTAATATCATGTATATTCTATATAGTATATAATTTTTCCATCAAACTCTTAAAATGTTCTTTCTAAGAATCTTATTTCATTGAAATTTTCTTTTTAAATTTTTATTTTATGTTGAAGTATAGTCAATAACCTCAGATATGCAGATGACACCACCCTTATGGTAGAAAGTGAAGAAGAACTAAAGAGTCTCTTGATGAAAGTGAAAGAGGAGAGTGAAAAAGTTGGCTTAAAGCTCAACATTCAGATCATCAACTAAGATCATGGCATCGGTCCCATCACTTCATGGCAAATAGATGGGAAAACACTGGGAACAATGGTTGACTTTAATTTTGGGGGGTCCAAAATCACTGCAGATGGTGATTGCAGCCATGAAATTAAAAGATGCTTACTCTTTGGAAGGAAAGTTATGACCAACCTAGACAGCATATTAAAAAGCAGAGACATTGCTTTGTCAGCAAAGGTCCATCTAGTCAAGGCTATGGTTTTTCCAGTGGTCATGTCTGGATGTGAGAGTTGGACTGTGAAGAAAGCTGAGTGCTGCAGAATTGATGGTTTTGAATTGTGGTGTTGGAGAAGACTCTTGAGAGTCCCTTGGANGGTCCCATCACTTCATGGGAAATAGATGGGGAAACAGTGGAAACAGTGTCAGACTTTATTTTGGTGGGCTCCAAAATCACTGCAGATGGTGACTGCAGCCATGAAATTAAAAGATGCTTACTCCTTGGAAGGAAAGTTATGACCAACCTAGACAGCATATTAAAAAGCAGAGACATTGCTTTGTCAGCAAAGGTCCATCTAGTCAAGGCTATGGTTTTTCCAGTGGTCATGTCTGGATGTGAGAGTTGGACTGTGAAGAAAGCTGAGTGCTGCAGAATTGATGGTTTTGAATTGTGGTGTTGGAGAAGACTCTTGAGAGTCCCTTGGACTGCAAGGATATCCAACCAGTCCATCCTAAAGGAAATCAGTCCTGAATATTCATTGGAAGGCCTGATGCTGAAGCTGAAACTCCAATATTTTGGCCACCTGATGTGGAGAGCTGACTCATTTGAAAAGATCCTGCTGTTGGGAAAGTTTGAGGTTAGGAGGAGAAGGGGACGACAGAGGATGAGATGGCTGGATGGCTTCACCGACTCAATGGACATGGGTTTGGGTGGACTCCGGGAGTTGGTGATGGACATGGAGGCCTGGCATGCTGCAATTCATAAGGTCGCAAAGAGTAGGATATGACTGAGTGACTGAACTGACTGATAGTTGGTTAACAATGCCATGTTGATTTCAGGTGTACAGCAGTGTTTCAGGTATACATGCACATGTATCTCTTCTTTTTCAAATTCTTTTCCCATTTAGGTTATTACAGAATATTGAGCAGATTTCCCTGTGCTATACAGTAGGTCCTTGTTCGTTAACTGTTTTAAATGTGGTGATGTGTACATGTCAATCCCAAATTCCCATTTATCCCTCCTCTCTCCTACCTTTCCCCTTTGGAAACCATAAGTTTGTTTTCTAAGTCTGCGAGTCTCTTTTTTTGTAAATAAGTCCATTTATATAATTTTTAAAAGATTATGCATATAAATGATATCATTTTCTTTTCCATTTGTTTCCTGGTCTCTTTCTTCACCCCCTTGCCCTTCAATCAGGCCATTTTTATCCACTCTCTTCCAGAGTTAAGGTCATGTTAGCTGACTTGACCTTAATATCACAATATGCGCTTTTTTGCTATTTCTCCTGGCATCTTTAGTTCCAAGAAAAGTCCCCATCTAATCACACCATTGTAGAATGATTTTTCATGGTGCTTCCATAGCCTATAAAATTACTCCTTAGCCTGGCTAAAAGACCTGTTTAAAAGAATTGGGTACAGATTTAGCTTATAGCATCACTCTTATCTTCCATATAGTTATTGCTTCAGTCACATAAAATGACATCGCTTTTCTTCAGACACTATGTGCTTTATGACATTGTTATTTTGCAAATATATCAACTTATCCCTTTCCTATCATCTCCCACCTTCTTTTCCTTTTTTCTTTTTAAAGTATTTTACTGATTTTTTTTTGACCACACCATGCAGAATGGGGACTCTTAGTTCCCTGCATGCCTGCACAGGTGCTCAGTTGCTTTAGTCCTGTCTGACTCTTTGTGACCCCATGGACTGTCGCCTGCAAGGCTTCTCTGTCCATGGGATCCTCCAGGCAAGAATACTGGAGTGGATTGCCACGCCCTCCCCCAGGGGACCTACTGGATGAAGGGGTCAAACCAAAGTCTTCTGCATTGCAGGTTGTTTCTTTACCCACTCAGCCACCTGGGAAACCCCCTTGTGGTAGAAGTATGGTGTCCCAGCCTCTGAATCACCAGGAAAGTCCCTAATCTCCCTCCTTTCTTTTCTTCATCTGGCAAACTCCAATTAAAATGGGATGAACCAGATCAAACGCCACCTCTTCTGTGAAATTTTATTTATTTTTTAAAAAAATTTCTTTTCTGTGTTTTACTATTGGAAAATATTTAGAATATATTGAAATATTGGAAATATTGACAAATATTTTACCTCTAAAACTGACATATGATTGTTATTTTCTGGAGAGACAGACACATTAGGTCAGGATAAAGAGAAAATAAGAATGACTCAGATGGCCTCCACCCACAGATTTGTCTCTGTGTACAGATGCCTTTTAGTATCTATTAATACAATTAAACACAGATAGGATCCATTACAATTCAAGTATCTCACCTATATTGCTTTCACTCATCATATGTGACAGATACCCTCTAATATCAACAGAAAGAGATCCATGTGTCATTTTTAATGGCTACATAGTATTCTTTTTTATGTATCATTTCCTTAACTAATTTCCTGTGGATGCACATTAAGTCACTTCCAGGTACTCACATTACCGTAAATAATGTCATAATGAGCATTCCACTGTGCTTTGGAAATGTTTTGACAGTTTCCCCTGATCACATAAGATCTTGATTATCTGTTTTCCTGTCTTTCTCACCAGACTCTTAGTTCCCTGAGGGCAGAAATCATTTCTTTTGGGATCTCAAGACCCTTATAGAGTGCCAGTAGGAGCTTAATAATGCCACTAAAAGAAAGAAGGAATAAATGATGAATATTTATATAGTTGGGTGCACATCACACATGTCTTTAGTTCTTTCTCAGTTTTTCACTGGCCATGAGCCTGATATCTCTTGGGATTGTACAGTTCTCTACTTGTTTCTAACAGATGTCATTGCCACTGACATAAATTTAATATGTGACTTTAAAAATTACAGTATACCAAAACATGACTCCGCCATAGATCTTCATGGACTCCAGAATAGATTTTATAAATTGCAGAGAAAAAATAAAAGATGTATACCCTACACTCTTTGCCCTCCCCTAAGCAGAGATGAGTTATTGAATCTTAAATTTTCAATTACAAGAAAAAACACATAGTATGTGTGTTGCATACTGTTTACAGCTGTTGTCTATTATGGGTTCTCTGGAGCACCATTTGCTGCTACAACTGAATGGTCCCATAGGTTGAACTCACCAATATGAATGCAAAATTACCTTAAATCACAGAGAGGAAGTGAGGAGAATCTACTAGAAATGGCTAAACTGTTTATGCTAATGACATTAGCTGCTTATGCTAATGTCTTCGTGAGAACCCACAGTTTCCCTGTTTGCTTCTTTAGGAGGGCCTCTTAGGTTTTGTGGCATATGACAATCTAGTGAATTGTAAACTTGACTCTCCAAAGAAGAGAAACATCACTGATATTTCCTTGCAAGAGCTGCATTTGACTTATTGACTATAATGCACTAATTGCACTAGTTATCCGGCAATGAGACTCAACTGGCCCAGACAATGAGAGGATCCAATTGATACTGAAAATTTACAAGAGCTTAAGCTTTTTTTCACTTATTCTTGATGGACTGGGAACACTTACTATTGTTTAATATACTGTAAATGAGCATAGTTCAAAAACCATAGAGAGTGATGTGGAATTATAGAACTGAAAATAGGCCACTGATTGGGTCCAGATTCATCAAGCCTCTTTATTTCTCAGTAAGCTTTTTATTGGCATGTCAATACAGCTTTCTTTGAAAGTAATTGTGATCAGATGATATAGTGGGAAAGTTGACCTTCAACTAACTTCAACTGTGCTAACCAGCTGATTGTATACCACCCCCCACCCCATACTCTCCTTACTTAGTAAGTTCCAGTTAGCAATCGTTAGTCTAACATGCAGAACCTCCAGTCCAAAACTCGGTTTCTTCAGAAACTTACATAATTCAAATCAGACAGAACATGGTGGGGCTGGAATTTGAACTCTGAAAATACAGCTCTTGAAGTTGTTCTCTGAACTTAACGGTTGCCAGCAGGGAAGGATGGGGGGAAGGGATAGTTATGGGGTTTGGGATCGATATGTACACACTGCTCCACATAAAATGGATGACCAACAAGGAATCACTGAGAACTCTGCTCAGTGTTATGTGGCAGCCTGGATGGGAGGGGAGTTTGGGGTACACGTATATATATATAGTTACATGCATATGTGTGGCTGAGGCACTCTGCCGTGCACCTGAAACTATTACAGCATTGTTAATCAGCTATAGTCAATATAAAATGAAAAGTTGAAAAAATAAAAGTTGTGCTCTGCTCTACAGTAGGCTGTACTGTCTGTGACTAAACATATGTACTGTCTATAGAAATGTCAGGATTTTTTTGAAGCACAATCTTTGGTATGTCTTGCTCCTGTTGAAAAGCCATCATTTACTCTCTATTTCTTAAAGTAGAAATTCTCAACTCTTTATTTCTGGGACACACCTAGCAAATATTCTCATTACAACTCTGTGTCCCTCTTTTCTCCCCAGTCCAGAAAGCACATTTAGATGCATGCTATTCAAGGTAACCATATTATAAAGATGATTTTAAACCTGTTCTTTTATTCATATAAGTTGAAATAGAGTTTAACAAAATATAACAAATATGTGATTACACTTGCCCAGTCAAATAGTGGTTTATTGGTCTCAAACATCTAGAAGCATTGAAGAAGCTAGTGAAGGTGCAGGATAGCTGCTTAAGGGGTTTTTCAAGAACCGAGGCTCTTTCTACATTTATGTTACCATCTTCTCATGTGACTTGGATTCTCGAATTGACTTCCTCACCTTAAAGTGTCAGATCTATGTTCAAGGAAGGAAGAAGAGACAAATACAAGAGACAAAAATCTTAGAAGGCATTTGCCAGGTGAAACTATGCTCTCTAATCCTTTTTCCAGACAGACTTATGCTCTGGCTGCTATTTACATCTCATTGGTCTTACTCCTGTCATATGGCCTTTCCTACCTCTAAGAGGATTCATGAAGCTGGGTGTTTTGATCTGGGCACTTTTTTAACCTCCTCCGAAATCAGGGGTCTTGTAGTAGGAAAAAAGGGGACTAAAGCTTATTGGACAAGTAACCAACATTTTGTGTGATATATACATT
>SJYV01053313.1:1151207-1169159 GCA_006410875.1 Neotragus pygmaeus
TGTGTATGGAGAAGAAAATGGCAACCCACTCCGGTATTCTTGGCTACAGAATCCCGTGGACAAAGGAGCCTGGTGGGCTGCTGTCCATAGGGTCACCCAGAGTTGGACACGACTGAAGTGACTTAACATGCATGCATGCATTGGAGAAAGAAATGGCAGCCCACTCCAGTATTCTTGCCTGGAGAAGCCCATGGAGAGAGGAACCTGGTGGGCTGCCACCTATGGGGTCGCACAGAATTGGACACAACTGAAGCNTTAACATGCATGCATGCATTGGAGAAAGAAATGGCAGCCCACTCCAGTATTCTTGCCTGGAGAAGCCCATGGAGAGAGGAACCTGGTGGGCTGCCACCTATGGGGTCGCACAGAATTGGACACAACTGAAGCGACTTAGCAGCAGCAGCAGCAGCATGTATATACATAGGGCTTCCCAGGTGGGACAGCAGTACAGAATCTGCCTGCCAATGCAGGAAACTCAATAGATACAGTTTTGAGTCTTGTGTTGGGAAGATTCCCTTGAGTAGGAAATGACAACTTCCAGTATACTTGCCTGGAAAATTTAATGTACAGAGGAACAGGATGGGCTATAGTCCATGGGGTTGCAAAGAGTTGGACACAACTGAGCACACGTGTACACACACGCACATATACATATATAATGTGAATATATCTGTATCTATATCTATTTCTATATATTATCTCTATATATAAAAGAAGCAAACATTTGCACTTTTATTAATAACCAGTGATTCTTCAATAGATCTCATCACAGATCATAGCATACCAGTGAGACACTGACTTCATGACTGAGAACTTCTGATTAACAGTATAAACTCCAAACCCAAAACACAATGTATAAGGAGGGATATTACTAGTTTGACACCAGCCTAATTTCTAAATTCATGCGCTACCGTTTCCAGTCCTCTGCTTCAGCCACTCGTGGCTCTTCTTGATTCTTGAAAGCACCGGTTTGTAAAAACTGATTGTTTTCACAGACTGGTAAAAACAATGAAAACACAACAGGAAACTGGTTGTGTTTCCTCTGTGTTCTTTGCAGGTGTCTCTTTCTTTGCTTAGAAGACCCTTCCTCACCTTCTCTCTCAAGGTGTGCTTGGTTGCTCAGTTGTGTCCGTCTCTTTGCGACCCCATGGACTATTGAGCGCCAGGCTCCTCTGCTCATGGGATTCTCCAGGCAAGAATACTGGAGTGGGTGGCCATGCCATTTCTCTCAAGTTAGACGATAACTATTCTGCAGGACTCAGTCTAAATAAATGGCATCACGTCTCTGGAAATGTCTTTCCCTCCCTCAGACAGATCTATTTTTGGTGCTTTATTTACACCTCCATTAGCTCGCTTGTCATTATTTGCTTGACTGTCACCACCGACAAGTGCTTTGGTCTTTTATAGAACAAGAACTATAACAGATTCAGCTTTTTCTACCCAATGCCTCCTGCAGTTTCTGGAATATGTTCAAGATACCTGCTTAAATTAAAAAAAAAAAAAAAGCTGAATGTTATCCCCCAAATATAAAGGATCTACAAAGAGAAGTAATGTGTTCTCACCATAGTCAATAAAAATGCATGAATATATATGCCCCTTAAACCTGCATCTCGTTGGCTGTTGACAGAGGAGATTTTGTTTGTTTTAACTGATGATAATAGTGATATGATTGGATAATTAATATTTTATTTCTCCATATCTTTTATTCCTTGTTATTTAGGGGTTCTTGAGGTTATTCAGTTTTGTCTTTCTTTGTATAGAATTAGAGATACAGTTTATACCTTCAAAAATATTACTCTTTAAGAGAAAAAAAGCAATAAACTCATAGTTAAATATTTAACTCATGATTTGAATAATCAGGAAGAAAATGACTTGTTTAATTTTTAGATTTTTTAGTGGCTAACATATTTATACCTGGCAAAAATTTTGTTCTCGTCTTTAAAATGAGTTTAGGAGCAATAAGCAATTGGGTGAGGATACAGAAGGAAGTGAGAGTCAAAAAACCCTCACAAAATCAAACAGGAGGTTAGAGCAGACATGGTGAATTGCTTGTCTGATACCACATGTTCCCCATGTCCCACTTCCTCAAGTATGTTAGGACAGATGTCACTAATCAATCAAAGATGTTTTCCACCTGAGCTCAGATGTGGTCTGAGAAAAGGTCTCAAAGCTATGTGCATCTTCTGTCAACAAAGAAAGGATGATAAGTCTATCTTTTCTCAATGTGTTCTGCATAGAGGTGTATTGTGTCAATACACTCTTGTGATTGGCAGAGAGTGTGTTCCTGATTTCTTTTGCAAAGTAAAGGAGGTATTGCAACTCCAAGACTGAACTTCTAGGCACTTCCTTCTGTGAAATCTCTCCAGGATTGGCTTCAGTGTCATAAAGTCAATCATAAGTTTCCTGGTTCAGTTTCTGTACTTGACTCCTCTTACTGCTGGGAAATGAGAGGGAACATCCTAACCACAGATTTTATAACTGAGAAGGGAGAGGGCTAACAGGTATACACCTAATGGCAAGCAATGTGCCAAGTGCTTTATAATTACATCTTTTAGTTTTTATAACAGCTACAGGAGGTCAGTATCATTGTCCTCATTTTACATGTGAGAAAGCAGCCTTGGAGAAATTAAATCCTGCAGCTGAGATCTTACAACTGGTAAATGATGAAGATAAGATTCATTCTCAGAAATGGGACATCCAGCACCATTCTTTTGGATACTGAAGAGAAAACTGTCTCTTTGGTGGTCTTCTAAAATCTGATTCATGGTTTGTTTTGATGGCATGAAGTACTTACGGTTTGGATAACAGCCTTGAGCTTTAACTTTATACTCTCCTGAGTCTTAGAGACTGTACAGGCAGATGGAAAATGGATAAATGCACGTTAGGTGTGTATTAGAAACAATCAACCTATTTAAGGCTTTATGCCAGTCAGGTGTAAAACTGGCTTCCTGGAGATTGTCTTGATGGATATGGAAACTGTATTTAGGTTTAATTTTCTTGTGTGTGTGTTTTCTTTTTCTCTGCAGGGCAGCGCCCATACCAAGTGATTACGGCTCGAGTTCACCCAGGAGAGAGCAATGCTAGCTGGGTGATGAAGGGGACCTTGGAGTTCCTGGTCAGCAGTGACCCCGTGGCTAGGCTCTTGAGGGAAAACTTCATTTTCAAGATAATCCCCATGCTCAACCCAGATGGTGTCATCAATGGCAAGTATGTCAGGCACCTGGCCTAGCTTGGGTCGCATTTGTGTTACCATGATAATGGATTGTTGTTCTGCTCAATGGGTTTGACTTGAGAGGTCTTGATACTCTGTCAGGAATAACTTCTCTTGAGTTCTGTTACCTCGCACAAATATCAGGATATTCTCTATAAACATTGGTATCAATCTCATAGTTTCTTTTAATTCAAAAGTATAGACTCATAGGCAATTAGTAACAGAAGAATCCTTAGAAAGAATCAAATTTAACACTCTCCTTTTAAAAAGGAAGGAATTGATGTCCAGGATAATCAGATGACTCCCCACCCACCACCCCCTGGCACCTGCGCTAGATTAATGACAAAGCCAGGGCTCAAACTGTGATCTGATGAAGTTAAGACTGGTGCTTTTCTTTGCTTCTGAGCCTGATGGGTCATGGCCCATGGGGTCACAGAGGGTCAGGCACGACTGAACTGACTAAGCACGCACTGCAGATCAGTCTTTATTCTCAGTTGTGTTTTTACTTGGAGCAGGAAATGGCACCCCACTCCAGTACTCGTGCCTGGAAAATCCCATGGACAGAGGAGCCTGGTGGACTGCAGTCCATGGTGTCGCGAAGAGTCGGACGTGATTGAGAGACTTCACTTTCATTTTTTACTTTCACGCATTGAGAAGGAAATGGCAACCCACTCCAGTGTTCTTGCCTGGAGAATCCCAGGGACTGAGGAGCCTGGTGGGCTGCTGTCTGTGGGGTCGCACAGAGTCGGACACGACTGAAGTGACTTAGCAGCAGCAGCAGTGTTTTTACTGAATTCTGGATACAGCTATAATAAGGGCGTCACTTTATTTAAATGGAATGGCTGAAATGGTTGAAGAATGGCCATAGAATGGTTAAATTGAAGTGATTGAAAAATGGTTGGCTGAAAGAGAGAAGACTGGGGTGGTGCTTTTCCTGGCCCACTCCTACATGTATTTCAGAATGTATATTGGGAAAGATGAATTCCAGTGTTAGAAAGAGTCAGCAATTTTAGAGTTTGTGGGCTGAGGCCCAGAAAGCAGAGCAGGTTCTCAATATCTCACAGCCAGTGGATGGGGGTGACAGGGTGAATATTCATACATACCTGCCTCAGGCTGTGGAAAAAAACTTAATATTCCTTCCTTTGGTAATAAATGATTATTTTTCCTATAGGATTAGACAGTGAGATTCTATGGAAAAACCAGAATTCAAGATAAATAGAAATATTGAAAGGAAACATAATTTCAAGAGCTAAAGATGCAAAAGAAGTTGTAATTTAAAATATCCATATTAAAGAGGCAAACACACACTTTTAGAAACTGAGAAAATAAAGCAATATTGAACATGTGAAAATAAAGAGATAAAATGAGAATTACAAAAAAATGAAAAAGCAAATTTCAGAGATAAAATGACTTAAGAAAGTGTTTTAAGAAATATAAAATAATTTCTTTCAGGAAAAAATCCTAAATATTAATAAATGTTGAAATGCTGAGAATAGACTAGTTTCAAAGGGTAAGCACAAAAAAAGAATATTGAGAAGTTACAAAGGTTAAAGATATAAAGATAGTAAAATAGTAAAAGAGGATCAGAATAAATCCCAAATGATAAAATATGTTAAATTATGTCAAAATGCAAGCGAATGAAAGCTAAAGCCTAAAAAAAAAAAAAAAAAAAAAAAAAAAACCACACCCAACAGGAAAGTAGATAAGTAAAGAAAGCAGCCACATACTTAACAAGTTTCCTAGTTTTGTAGCTCCCCAATTTTTTTTTTTTTTTGATGGAATTTTTTGGTGGGCAAAGAACAGGGCCCTTACTTTTTGTATATGGTGACTGGTTGGCACAGTCTGGCACTCTTTGCATATGGTGACTGGCTGGCACATATGAAGCATGAGAAGACAAGTCCTTTAGCAGGTACCGTCAATCAGACCTTTGGCAGCAATCAGGCTTCTTAGATCTCAAGCGGGACAAAGTGTGGAAGCACAGTGTCCATTCCTGGTCCAGCAGCACTCAGCTGGCTCCTACCATGTGTTCACTGAGCTCTAGGAATCAGCTCTAGAGTCTCACTGAATGACTCCTCCCCTGCTTGAGGGGCTAAGGATTTTATTAGCATGCTTACTAAGCCTAAATGGATGGAAAACAACTCTGCAAGCCGTCTCGAGGGACATGACCTCGTTTCAAACATTTTCTCATCCAAGTTGGCTCTTTTCTGAAGTTATGTTCCCTTGAATTATCTGGAGTCTGGCTTAGAGTGAAAAGAGCGCTGGGTTCAGAGTCATAATTCTACTTGGGAATTCTGGCTCTCGCTCGACCTACTTAGTTTTCTCTTCTGTTGAAACAGGAAGCTCCCTGTTGACCCATCTGGGTAAAGGTCTTAAAAGCCTAAGGTAATATTCAAGCTTTGGAACAAATACTATAGTTTCTTCTATTTCAGATGCTCACACCTCTGAATCAGAGGCTTGATCCAGGTCTTAGTTTGAAAGGTTAATGTGGTCTCATCAGTGAATATCCTTCTGGTCTGGACATGCTTTATTTCCAGCTGGTTGCTTTGGGTTCCCTAACGGCAGGCCAGCTTCTTCTTTATGACACCACCATTCATCACCATTACTGTTATTTATTATGACTAACTTACCCTTTTTATTTATGTAGCATCTTTCATCATGGAGCTCAAAGCACTTTGTAGGTTACTTTGGATCACTCAAACCATTTTGGCTAAGATGGATTTGGAAATCATACCCTTATTCTACTGAAAGGAAAATTCCCAGGTCATTGCACATCATTACTGAAAGACTTGAGCTGCCATGGAATCATAACATCACATGGTAAATACGCTTAAAATCCTCAGCTCAGGGACCCTTCTCAGAACATACCTAACATATGGTTTACTTAGTTTTTGTTGAGTCCCTAAGTCGTATCCAACTCTGCGACCCCATGGACTTAGCCTGCCAGGCTCCTCTGTCCATGGGATTTTCTAGGCAAGAATACTAGAGTGGGTTGCCGTTTCCTTCTCCAGGAGATTTTCTTGACCCAGGGATTGAATCCATATTTCCTGTATTGGTAGGTGGATTCTTTACCACTGAGCCACCAGGGAAGCCCATGGTTTATCTAATATCCACTTAAATTCTTCATTGACATTCCATTTAAGGACATACACATTGCATAGTATGTAATTACGTGGATTTGTTTTTCTCTGTTTTGATCTTATGAATTTTACACATTTTGCCTAAAATGTGTAAAAATAAGGATAAGATAATTACCTTCCTTTTACATGTCTTAACTTGCCCAGCTGAAATCCCCTCTAAGTTTGATGCAGTTCACCTGAACATTGCTTATGTGATATTGTTTCTGATGTTCTGACTTTCATTGGTTTTCTTGGGACACATTCCTATTCATAGGCTTCTTAACATGAACAAAACTTCCCTGTGTGTGGTCTGAACCAGCAAAGAGGCAAGATTTGCCTAAAGATTAAAGAGCTTGAACTTGGCACTTAATCTACCACATGAAGCTTTTCTTTTACAAGAAATTATGGGCCCCTATGGAGTTTGAAAAACCGTGTAAAGGTGGAGTAGTTTCCTTGATGCTAATGGAGACTCTGAGGATGGGTGAGAGGTTTTAATAGCAGTGGTCAGGGAGACAAAGCCAGGATTTTCTAGCAGAAATAGAGAGGGTCTTGCCAAGCCAAAGATATCTTAGCAACATATGTCTGTAACAGGAAAACAAATCACAAAGATGGTTTCCAAAAGAAACATCCTACCATCTTGTTGGCCTGGTCATTTGTATTGAACTGGGCTGAGTTCTAAGTAATCTGGGAGGCCTGACACAGTGATCCCTTGATTCTTATAATTCTTTCCAACATGCAATAAAAGTAGGAGACCACCAGTTGGGTTAAAGCAGAGGTGATAATGGTGGCTTGATTAAAGCGGGAGAGGGGGAAGACAGGTGATACCTTAAAAGGTCATCATGGCAAGTAAATGAAGGAGAGGAAGAGATCTGTGAGTCTCAATTTCTGGACTTTGGTTGCTGAGTGGATGGTAGTGACAAAGAATTTTTATAGAATCAACACACAGGCCAACATTTTGTTCCCAGTAGAATCGAAGTATGTTTGTCCTTAGTATATATACAAGTCTACAAACGTGATTACCTCTTCCAAGACCGTAGTGGAAAATAAGTAAACAACAGTAAAGAAAACAGTAAAGATGGTGTTTTGCCATCTTGAATCCAGCAGAAACTAATACAATATTATAAAGCCAACTCTATTGCAATATTAAAAAAAGAACAAAGGTCATGCTGTAAGTAATAGCTGACTGCTTTAGGACAGGGGTCCCCAATATCTGGATTCTAACGCCTGATGATCTTAGGTGGAGCTGATGTAATAATGATAGCAATAATGTGCACAGTAAATGTATTGCCCTGAATCATCCCAAAACCACCCCTCCTGCCAGTTCATGGAAAAATTGTCTTCCATGAAACCAGTTCCTGCTGCCAAAAAGGTTGGGGCTCTCTGCTCTAGAGGAAACATAAGAAACTATAACGATCAGATAAAAATGTTGATGATTTTAACTATCTAGTACCATTTAAACTTAGAATGGATAGCCTTTTATTTGTGAGTTGGGAAGGCTTTATTTTACTACATTAAAAGCCCTCACAGGCTTTATCTAAGAAAATATTTAGCACCTTTTATAAGTCAAGAAAGAATCTTGCTCTTTTACATGTATTTTCTTATCCAGTAATAATTATGGCCCAACTGGAGTATCAATAGATCTTCTGTATAATTTTCAGGTATGAAAATAAATACATATATAGGGGTGAAGTCTTCAGAGCAGTTTTTTATTTTTTAATTGGAGTAATTGCTTTACAATATTAGTTGCTGCTGTATGGCAAAATGAATCAGCTGTAAGTATACATATATCCCTTCCCTCTTAAGCCTCCTTCCCACACCACCAGCCCACCATCTAGGTTATCACAGAGCACTGAGCTGAGTTCCCTGTGCTACACAGCAGCTTCCCATTAGCTGTCTAGTTTAGCTGTTCAGTTTAGTATAAGTAGCTGATATTATAGAGGTCGGACTATAACTGCCATCTATTCTGTATTCCTTTTCTACAGAGATTTAATAGCATTAAAATAAAAGAAACTTAAAATGTTCTAGCTGGGCGGAGTCTTGTATATTACTTAGTCTCTGGCCATCAAATGATAAGGTAATTGAGACTAAAGAGATAAAAATGAGTTATCACATAGCCTAGTTGAAAAAATGGCACTAAAAATTGTCTAAATAATTAAAACACTCAGGCAAACACACACACACACACACACACACACACACGCCCAGTTGTTTAGCTAGCTTGTGACAGGGTTGGGGTTTGGACCCAGTCTCCCTCCAGAGCCCATATTGATTTTAATCTATCAACTCTTCCCAGAATTAGATGGTGTGCTTAGTCACTCAGTCATGTCTGACTGTTTGTGACCCCATGGACTGTAGCCTGCCAGGCTCCTCTCTCCATGGGGATTCTCTAAGCAAGAATACTGGAGTGGGTTGGCATTTTTTTTCCAGGGGAGCTTCCTGACCTGGGGATTGAACTGGGATCTCCATCATTGCAGGCAGATTCTTTACCATCTGAGCCACCAGGGAAGCCTGAGAATACTGGAGTGGGTTGGCATTTTTTCTCCAGGGGATCTTCCTAACCCAGGAATTGAAATGAGGGTCTCCTGCATTACAGGCAGATTCTTTACCAGCTGAGGTACTAGTTGGAGATGCAAGTAAAGCCTCAGCCCCATCAGCAGAAATGGTTTCTAAAGTTAGTCTTTTTTTTTTTTTTTTTTAAGCTTTATATTTTATACTGGAGTATAGCTATTAACAATGTTGCCATAGTTTCAAGTGGACAGCAAGGGACTCAGCCATACATATGCATGGATCCATTCTCCCCTCTGATGCAGGCTGCCACATAACACTAAGCAGAGTTCCCTGTGATGGCAGTAGATCCCTGTTGGTTATCCATTTAAAATATAGCAGTGTGTATATGTTGATCTCAAATTGTTGACCTTGATCTTCACATCCAATGTGACTGGGATGAAAGAAGGCATAGCCGTCCCAACTTTCCACAGTATTGATCCATGATAAATGAATTGATTTATCCTTGGTTTTCCTTCATAGAACTTGAATTCCCAGCTTGGCTTAAGCCTGGACACTTTACCATACCCTGCCAGCTTTTTCCATTGTAGAAGACATCCTTCCTCTTGCCACCAACTTTCTGGCTGTAAACAGCACTTGTCTGACTTTGAATAGTTTTGGTCATTGGGCTCCTCTTCCACTGTCCTCTCTAGTACATTTTCATTCAGGTGACAATTCAGGATCACAAAGTGATTATGGTGATCCCCTTTGGGCTCACTTGACCTTTGGTCTTGGCCAGGCCTCTTCCTTCCTTTTTTTGACATGCTACCAGCTTCCCTTTTACATGACCTCAATTCTTTGACTGTATTTCAAATCTCTTCAAGATAAAAACGTGTAGCACTGACTCTCAGATTTTCAAATTTCACAGATCAGTTACATTTGAAAAAAAGGACTGTAGTGAGTATATAATCTTTTAAAAATTTGCACAAGTAAGAATGGAAGATACTCTCTGAGCTGCTGACCAACAGACTCGTGAGAAATTCAGCATCAGATGTTTCTTGGGCTGCCTCCTCACTTACATAAAATCCTACAAGTAGCACAGAGGTTTGTGCTGCTGGATCTTTAGATCATGGAAGTGAGCATTCTTACTTTTCATGCCACGATACATTTGCTACTGGTCATGAAGACTTCCTAGTCATTGAACGAATTGGCTATTCCCAGTATCAATCTTCCCAGAAAGGAGTAAATCCTGGAACAGGAAAAGACGCCTCATAAATGGACCTTGTAGGGGGAAGGGATAATTCTTATGATCTTGAAATTGAAGACACTCTGGTCTCCCTTACATCACTGAGGGTCATTTTAGAATGAGGGCACCTACGATGTCAAGGAGGTCTGAAGAAGCAATTGCTCAACTTGCTGCCTGAGAATGAGAACAGCTATCACCAATGATCGGTTTTAAATTTTCTGGGAGTCATTATCATCTGCTATATCCTTTACTCTTATTATTGTTGCTGAGTCACTAAGTTGTATCCTACTCTTTGCAAACCCAGCAACAGCAGCACGCCGGCTTCCCTGTCCTTCATTATCTCCATGAATTTGCTCAAACTCATGTCCATTGAGTCACTGATGCCATCCAACCATCTCGTCCTCTGTCACTCCTTTCTTCTCTTTCCCTCGATCTTTCCCAGCATCAGGGTCTTTTCCAAAGAGTCAGCTCTTCACATTTATCCTTAGTAAAGTGCTAATAAGCCTTTCCATCTTGTTTCAGCTGTGTTATTGAGATTGAAAGAAAGTATCTGTGCCTCAGATTGGTGAAGAAGAGCAGAGGCAGTCACACTTAGAGAGACTCTTAAGGAGACAGTGAATAATAAGTACAATGGCTAGAATGTTTTAAAAATCATACTCACTATAACTGAGACATTTAAAAATAAAATAGCTTTATTGTTTTTGGATTATGAAAGGATACATGATACAATCAAGACAATAGGTGTTGAAGAAGATGGGATTTGATTCACACAGTGATAAGAAATCTGAAAGTTCAAAAGGGGAATGCAGAAGAAACCAGGTGATTAATGTTTGCAGAGGCAGGCACTGCCTACAAGCCTGGGGAAGCAAAGGGAAGCTGCGGAGTTACTGGAACCCAGGGACTGAAAGGCTCCAAAACACGGTGTTTGGAACTCTGAGAAGGAAATGTGACTTGTCATGGGCTTCAGTAGACTGAAGGTCACAGGTGAAAGGGTGAAAGACAGTAATATCCAAATAGCAAGGGGACACATCCCACCTGCGGCTGGCACCCATGAGAGGATGCAGTGATGCTACTGGTGTGCGTCTTAAGATGCAGAGGTTGAGCCAATCGCCTGCTTCTACTCTAGCCTCATTAAGTGGAACTGGGAAACATAGAGGGTACCCTTTACTTTCTCCTTCCTATCACTCTCTAGTGCCTCTCATTGCAGAACCTACCAGGACGTCAACTGGCAAGGTAGTCTGAGCATTGCAGTCTGTAGAGTTTTAGCTGCAGTGTGACAGAGAAGACAGAATTGTGGGCTGAGAGCTCAGAGACAACTGGTGAAAAGCAAGCACAAAGCATCCATCTACAGAGTGCCCATTACGCAGTTGCATTGGGCTTATTACTGTTTATATGTGACTTCTTTGTTTTCAAAAAAATAAAGTGGTTTTATTGTTTCCAAAGGGGGAAAAATGAAGCATCATTATTGTAGAAAGTCCCACTGTGGAGAAAAAGCTTAAAGAAGAAATTTAAAAGCACCCAAATTTCAGGCTAACACATTGCATTACTCCAAGGGGTATTGTTCACATTATCATCTATGATAATTACATTGTGCCTGTGGAATTTTGTAACATGGAGTCCCTCCTTGAATCAGGCTGCTCAGAGAGAAACACTATTAGGAAGATGAAGAAGATGCATTAGTGTTTGTTCATAAATCTACAGCTTCGGGTATATCAGTTATTTCTTTACATGTGTGTCTATATCCAAACCCATTTTAACTTTTATAAGATAATGTATTTTGTAGTAGAGTTTAAAAGCAAACAGCATCTTCCTAATGGCAGAGAATACAAATGTTGTTATTAGTTTTTNATCTACAGCTTCGGGTATATCAGTTATTTCTTTACATGTGTGTCTATATCCAAACCCATTTTAACTTTTATAAGATAATGTATTTTGTAGTAGAGTTTAAAAGCAAACAGCATCTTCCTAATGGCAGAGAATACAAATGTTGTTATTAGTTTTTAAAACAACAATCTTACTGTATTGTTGGGCCATAATTAATTCAAACACTTCTCCTTATAAACAGCAGACAGGTGAAGAGTCTTGTCAGTCTCTTGACAAATTTCTCAGGTTGTTTCCTTAAGATAAATTCTTAAAAGTCATGTTTTTAGTCAAATATTATGTGCATATTTTATATTTAATACATATTGTTGCCAGATTTCTATCTATAGAAGATATGCAGATGTATATTCCTACCACTGATGGATGAAAGGGCCTGGTCTCCATACCTTTTTAACACTGAATATTATCATTCTTTTTATTCTTTGTCAATTTTATAAGATAAAAATATGATTTTAAATTTAACTTTTTATACTTATGGAAAAGTAAATATCTTATCCCACTTTGCAGGTGAAAAAAAAAAAGTCTGATGCAAAAATCAGGTGACATGCAAGGTCAGCCACACAGTTGATGTTTCACAGTCAGGAATTAAACCCAGGTTTGTCAGATTGCAAACCTCCCGTTCTTTCCACTTGGCTCTGCAGTCCCACTTATGTCAAAGCTTCCATACCGTCATAGGGTGACTCTTCTTTCGAATGCTGTCAGCATAGAACTTGGGAAGTGTAAGTGCCTAATATATACCTGTTAAGTCTAACTCAGGGTGCACCTGACCTTTCTAAAGTGTTTTAACATATGTCCCTCTAGATAGTTCATCTTCAGACCAGAGTAAGAGCTCTAAAGCAGTGGTCCACAAGCTTTTGACACCAGGGACCTTTTCATGCAACACTATTTTTCCACAGACTGGAGGATGGTTTCAGGATGATTCAAGTGCATTATGTTTATTGTGCACTTTATTTCTATTACTCTTACATCAGCTCCACCTCAGAGCATCAGGCATTAGATTCTGGAGGTTGAGGACCCTTGCTTTAAAGAGCTTTGAGCCAGCTCTGTCAGAAATGAACTTTCTGATACATCTTCAGTTAAATGTTAGTACACAAGTGCTGATGTAATACTCACAGTGTTTTACTACAGGTTGGCTATAGTTTTTCATTCAATCTTGTACAGATGTTAGAGTTAGGCCATAAAGAAGGCTGAGAACTGAAGAATTTATACTTTTGAATTGTGGTGCTGGAAAAGACTCTCAAGAGTCCCTTGGACTGCAAGGATGTCAAACCAGTCAGTCCTAAAGGGAATTAACCCTGAATATTCATGGGAAGGACTGATGCTGAAGCTGAAACTCCCATACTTTCACCACCTGATATGAGAACCAGCTCATTGGAAAAGACGCTGATGCTGGGAAAGATTGAAGGCAAGAGAATGGGGCCTCATCGACTTAGTGGACATGAGTTTGAGCAAGCTCTGGGAGATAGTAAAGGAGAGGGAAGCCAGGTTTTCAGCAGTCCAGGGGATCTTGAAAAGTTGGACATGACTTAGTGACTGAAAAACACCAAGAAAATTGGAAGACTAGATTGTGACCTACCCATTTGGGGTATGATTTTGGTTGAACCTGGGGGTATGATACTTAACCTTCTCTATGCCGTGCTCATCCTTTTAGTCCCCAGTCACTGGTTTGAGAGAATGACACATCAGGGAGCCTGGACAGTCTTCAACAGGCTAAGGTTTAATCGGCATCTTCCACGCTGGGAAGATTTGTGCTCTTGTGAGTTCTGCCCCATGCCCTGAAAAGCAAGGATGGCAGATGACACTCCTTTGTAGAGGGGAGAAGGAGAAGCAGGAGAATGCAGGGGAGACCAACAAAGACAGAGGGATACTTTCTTTAGACGGGTCAGCCTCTACCTGCATCTCTTTCTCTCTCTCAGCAAGGCACTCTGTCCTCCTGTCCAAAGGCCAAAATGATCGCAAGCCGAAGAGCCTAACAGAAGAAATCTCTACATTCTCTGTGGCCTTTGGGAAGGTGAATGATCGAGTAAATGTCTGGAGAAACAGTGGACGGTCGTTATACCATGCCATGCCGTGACATGACAGGAGAATGACACTCCACGCTGAACTCTTGTTCCAAAGTTTCAGCTCCAAATTCTCCTTTCAGTGAGGCCCAGGAAATTCACCACTCCTGCTATGGAATCTCCCTGGGAAATATTTGCTGGCCAAAGGTCATATTTCTTAGTTAGAGCTTAGCCACGCCAGTCATCTTTCCTTTACTGTGGAATACAATTGCTCTGCCTGGGAGCTGAAAAAGGTTCTTAAACTTGCAATCATGGACTCTGAAAATTCAGATTGTTTTGCTCTTTTGTAGTCTCTAGACCAGAGTCATCAATGGGTGGATATTTGTTTTTAGGAAAATTTTAATTTCTTTGGACATGGAGTGAAGGTTGGTTCTTTGGATGGGAATAGCAGTCTGACTCTGTTTCTGCTGTGTTTGCTGGTCTCAGTGTTAGGGGCTCTGAGAAGAGGTAGGCAAAAGGTATTTAACCTTTTTTTCTTTGCTTTACTTTCTTTATATAGATAATAGGGGGGAATGTTATTTTGATCCATAAGGGATTATTTGGATGGAGGAACTATAGTTTTCTCCATTTACCTGATGCCCTCACTGGGGAAAAAAAAAGAAACATGAAAGTTTCAGTCCAGTTTGAATGCTGAGATGTTCTCCTAGGCACAGAAAGGGAACAGTTACAGGAATATGTTAATCTCACAGACTCTTTTTTAAATTAAAAGGTAAAATTAAAAAAAATTTTTTTAAACATTGGAGAATAGTTGCTCTACAATGTTGTGTTAATTTCTGTTGTACAATGAAATCAGTCAACTGTATGTGTCCGTATATCCCCTCCCTCTGGGACCTCCCTCCCAGCTCCTGCATCTCACCCCTCTAGGTCATCACAGAGCATGGTGCTGGGCTCCCTGTGGTATACAGCAGGTTCCCACTGGTTATCTGTTTTACACAGGGGAGGGTGTATATGTCAATTCCATTCTCCCAAGTCATCTCAGCCCCTTCCCCCTCCAAGTTCACGTCCCTTTTCAGCACCTGCATCAAATAACTACAAAATGAAAGACAAATATGCATTTGAGATTATTTTAAAAGTTGCAAAACATAACTGTTTTCTACCTTAAATTCTTGACTTGCAAATGTCTGCCAGTAAGTCTCAAATCATGGTCTACAGAGATTTTGCCGGACATCTGTGATGTTCCTTCTAAGAGACAGAGGAGGTAAAGAGATCCATGAAGAACGTGGCATTTGATGGCACTGTCCGAACCTCTGTGCATACCTCTTAGGAACAGTGTGAGTTAAGGGAGCATTTGAGGGTTGTGATTCTAGATGCTTTTGAACTGTGGTGTTGGAGAAGACTCTTGAGAGTCCCTTGGACAGCAGGGGGATCAAACCAGTCAATCCTAAAGGAAATCATTCCTGAATATTCATTGGAAGGACTAATGTTAAAGCTGAAGTTCCAATACTTTGGCATTCTGATGCAAAGAACTGACTCATTGGAAGAGACCCTGATGCTGGGAAAGATTGAAGGCAGGACAAGGAGGGGACGACAGAGGATGAGACGGTTGGATGGCATCACCGACATAAGCTTGAGAAGCTTCAGGAGCTGGTGATGGACAGGAAAGCCTGGTGTGGTGCAGTTCATGGGGTTGCAAAGTTCGATATAACTAAGCAATTGAACTGAACTGAACTGCTTCTAGAGAGAGATCCGATACAGTCTTGTTGATGAACTTGTTCTTAGAGATCAAAATGAAAATTATTTGCTCTGGGAATTGTGAAAGTCCTGCTGCTAAGTCATTTGCATAGTGTTAAATGATGCATAGTTCTGGGTGGATAGTTCTGGGAGGGTGCTCCCAAGGGCTTCCTTGCTCCTACCCCTTCCTACTACAGCCTGCACACTGAGAGGGGGGTCAGCAGTTTGACTATTCCATTTGCCTTCCTCAGATATTGCAGTGCCAAATAAACATTACTATTTATTATTCCTAAATTTAGGATTATTAATTATATCAGCATAAACCTAATTTATGCCATCATAAACAGCGATAATAAATGCTGCCAAATGCTAATACCCAGCTCTTGCCAACTGTGCCTGTGGTTGATGGGTTCCCCCTTCTCTTCCCAGAATCATTAAATTAAAAATGATTCAGTGTTGCAGAATCATTGATCACGTTGGAGCTGAGGCTCTTGGGGAAATGGGCTTGTTTTGTTAAATGCTTTTCTCCCTCATTTGCTGGGCAACTTTTGTTATCTGTCTGCACTCCAGTTTTTCTCTGTTCCTCCCCCTCTAGGAGGAGCAGGGATGCAGGCAAGGAGGGAGGTGGTTGATCATATGTTCTTCTTTCTAGATTTCCCCTTTAGACATCTCTCTTTATAGTATTACCACTCTTAACAACTTCTTTCAGCATACTGAGAAGTCTTTATAAAGCAAACCCTTGAGTATAATTTGGATGTGTTATTTCTCAATTCTCATCACATCCACCATGTTTTTAATGATGTATGTCATGTGGCTTCCTAAAATCCATCAATTTCCATCACTGGAAAATACGAAGCACAGCTCTGACAGCTCTGCCAATACTGAGGGTGTTATTTCTTTTGCTGTTTACCCTCGGGGAGGCTCTGCTTTTATGAGGGAGGACGTAAGCCTGTGTCCCCTTGTTATGAGAACTGTAGTAAGACCTCACTGCTTTTCTCAAAGGAAACTGTTTGAACTTTTCCTGCCTTCTTCCTGGATCGCTCTTTTTTTTCNAAAAGTGAAAGTAAAGTTGCTCAATCGTGTCCGTGTCCGACTCTTAGCGACCCCATGGACTGCAGCCCACTAGGCTCCTCCGCCCATGGGATTTTTCCAGGCAAGAGTACTGGAGTGGGTTGCCATTGCCTTCTCCGATAAACGAGTACAAAAGGATATAATTCTTCTGGAAAGATTCATAAGAAACTGGTAAGCATGAGCTGTCTCCAGAGAGGAGTGGGTGGCCAGGGACAGGGCAGAGGGAGATGGCATTTTTCACTGTTGGAACCCCAGGACCCTACACTCACCACTGCCTCAATGTGTCAATATGTCCTCTGGCCCCTACTGTCCACTAGGTCTCAATCAGCACACAGCACCTGCCCTCTTCTGCACCCCCTTCTCCCTCTGGTTCCCCATCCCGAACAACTCCTGTCCCCCGCAGTCTCGGGGCCACACTCCTGGTTGTTGTATCTTCCTGACCTCTTCCATCCTCATCACCCTCCTCACATTCTCTGTCCCACCCTCTCATCTGGGTTCCCAGGGTCCCAGCCTCGGATCAGGTAACCGCCTCACCATCCTCCAGCAGTCTCTTCCCCCAACTCATCCCCCACAGGCCCCAGAGGGATCACTTTGACACCCCAAATCTGACCCTGCCCCTCCCTTTGCTCCCAGACACCCACAGGGGGAAAGTTCCCCGTCCCCGGCCAGCGAAGCGCTGGGCACCTGGCCCCGCCCACCATCTCAGCCTCCTCTTGCAGGCTCCTGAGTTCCCATCAGACTTGACCGCCTGTCCTCCCAGAATCGCCCCCCTGGTTTCCTCTGGGCCTCTGCTTCAGCTGTGCCCTCTGTCTGCAACGCCCTTACGGACGCCTCTCTTTCTCACAATTCAGATCTAACTTCTAGTTCTTGGAGGTCACAACCACCGCCTTGTCTGGAGGCTCTTTCGGCTATCGCCAGCTGAAAGGATTCCTGCCCCCTACCCCGGGGCTCCCACAAGCCGCTGGACCCTCCCTTCGTCACACCCCAATCGCCCAGGATTGGAACTGTCTGCGTCTGGGTCTGTCTCCTCCATCAGACTGTGAGCTCGGTCTGCAAGGGCAGATCTGGGTCTGATTCACCTTTCCGTCCCCCAGTGGGTGGGTGGGTGGAGAAACCGAAGAGGAGGGAGGGGAAGGAAGCTGGGAGAGCAGAAAGGGGGAGACAGAGCGAGGAGAGGAGAAGACCCTGATTGGGGGGGGGGGGCGGGATGTA
>SJYV01053315.1:0-13713 GCA_006410875.1 Neotragus pygmaeus
CACACACACACACACACACACGCAAAGAGCAAGACACAACTGAGTAACACACACACACGCAAAGAGTTGGACACATCTCTCACACACACACACACACACACACACACACACACACGAAGTTATGCATGAGCAACAGAGGGGTAGCCTATTGGAAAGGATACAAGCTGATTTCTAAACCCCACCCAAGACACTCAGGGATATGCTACAAAAAATAACCACAGAGATCTTCCAAGTCCTGCCCATGTACCCTAGGCACAATGTGGATACAAACTAGCCATAGGGGCTTCTCCAACTCCTACACAAGAGTCACTGACCCAAAGCTGCATCCTCAAGTAACCTTCTCAGGCAGCCAGGAGCCCATTATGGGTTCATAAATATTCTATACATACATACAACTGATTATAACAGACTGAATTATCAGAAAGACACATACACTAAAGTTTGTTGTTATGTCACATGAAACTGTCAATCAAAACAGTCCATGCCTACCTAGATGAACATGTAACAGTCCAATTTTGCAGGGTCCCAGACATTCCCCCTTCCCTGACTGACTTTGAACGTACACCCTATTTTGCAGAACCAAGGTAAGGTAAGGTAAGTCGCTCAGTCGTGTATGACTCTTTGAGACCCCATGGACTGTAGTCTACCAGGTTCCTCCGTCCGTGGGGTTTTCCAGGCTAGAGTACGAGTGGGTTGCCATTTCCTTCTCCAGGAGATCTTCCCAACCCAGAGATCGAACCTAGGTCTCCCGCGTTGTAGGCAGAAGCTTTACCATCTGAGCCACCAAAAGCCAAGAGGGATTGCTGCTTCTCCTTCAGGGCTGCCTGCTCCCAAGTCGCCGGTGTTCATTATCCACTCTCTCCTTAATCAAAGTTCTGTCTGCCTGAGCTGTAACTAGTCTGTTGTTTCAAATTCTTGCTACAAGACAAGAGCTGGGAAATCCTGCTTGCTTGAGCTATAGTAATTATAATTAGTCTGTCATGCAAAAATCTTTGTTATGATGACACAAGAACTCAGGGAGAGAAATAAACTGACCTGTTGCTATTATATATAAAATAAATAAGCTACAAGGATATACTGTACAACACAGGGAGTTTAGTCAATATTTTACAAGAAGTATAAATGGAGTATAAATGATGAAATGTTTGAATCATTATGTTGTACATATACCTCCAAACTAANAAATAAGCTACAAGGATATACTGTACAACACAGGGAGTTTAGTCAATATTTTACAAGAAGTATAAATGGAGTATAAATGATGAAATGTTTGAATCATTATGTTGTACATATACCTCCAAACTAATATAAACTAATATTTTAGATTGGCTATCTCAATAAAATAAACCCACAAACAATGTTGATATTTTTAAAATAAAAATTCTTAAAATTTTATTTATTTTTGGCTGCGCTGGATCTTCATTGCTGTGTGCAGGCTTTCTCTAGTTGTGGAGAGCTGGGACTACTCTTTGCTGCAATGCACAGGCTCCTCATTGCATTGGCGTCTCTTGTTGAGGAGCAGAGGCTCTAGGCACTCAGGCTTCCATAGTTGTGGCTTAGTTGCTCTCTGACATGGGTAATCTTCCTAGACCCGTGATCAAACCTGTGTCCCCCACATTAACAGGGGGATTCTTAACCACAAGATCACCAGGCAAGTCCATAAAAATGATATAAATAAAAATTAAATTCTAAAAATCACTTCATGGTGGAGGTGCTAATCTCTCTCCTTTCCCTACTGGACCAAGAGTATTCCTCACATACTACTAAAAAGTCCTAGCCCTACATCAAAGGAATGTAATCTCTATTCTAACACTTATTTATATAAAATGCAATTAGAACACTCAGAATATTCTTTGAGGGAATTCCCTGATGGTTCAGTGGTTGCTGCTGCTCCTAAGTCACTTCAGTCTGTCTGACTCTGTGCGACCCTATAGACGGCAACCCACCAGGCTCCCCCATCATTGGGATTCTCCAGGCAAGAACTTAGGACTCTGCATTTCCACTGCNGGGAATTCCCTGATGGTTCAGTGGTTGCTGCTGCTCCTAAGTCACTTCAGTCTGTCTGACTCTGTGCGACCCTATAGACGGCAACCCACCAGGCTCCCCCATCATTGGGATTCTCCAGGCAAGAACTTAGGACTCTGCATTTCCACTGCAAAAGGCACAGAATCAATTCTAGTGAGAGAACATGTGGGAGCTAGTATCCCACAGGCTAAGCAGTCCAGCTCTCCTCCCCAAAAAAAGTTTCTTTGATACCCATGAAATCAAATACTTCTTGATTATCCAAGAAATAATCAGATTAAGACTACTAGTATATGAGTTTGTTAGTCTTTCTTTTTACAGGTGGAAATTATATATTTTGGCTTTTTTAAAATACAGTTTCTGAAAGGACCAATACACTCAGTAAATATAAAGGGGGAAATTGGCAATATTATTCATACTCTGGAAAATAAAAATTAAAACCACAATAAGATACCACGTGTGTACTCATCAGAACGGGTAAAAATTAAAGAAACTAATAATACCCAATACTTGTTGAAAATGTACAGCAACGGAAATCTACATTGCTTATGACATAGAAATTCCACCCTAGATATAAATCTAAAAGAAATGTGTATACATTTCACCAAAAGATATTTACTAGAATGCTCACTGCATTATTTCAGCTAGCCAAAAATTATAAATGTAAAACAGAATGGATAAATGACATATTAGCATAATACTATATTGCAATGAAAATGAATTAGGTACCTTAGAGATAATTAAATATGGTCTGGTATATTAAAAATATGCAAGATGCTAAGCAAAAAAAAAAAATGTACAGATAGTTGTTGTAATGTGCTTTGGGCAGAAGGATAAAGATGTCATCTATATTCATATTCTCTTTGGGCATCCCTGGTGGCTCAGATGGTGAAGAATTTGCCTGCAGTGCAGGAGACCTGGGTTCAATCCCTGGGTAAGGAAGATCCCCTGGAGAAGGGAATGACAACCCACTCCAGTACAGAGGAGCCCGTCAGCCTAAAGTCCATGGAGCTGCAAAGAGTCAGACATGACTAACTGTCACGACTGAGCAATTAACACATTGGAAGATTATATAGAAACTAGTAATATTAGTTTCCTAGGCAGAGTCAGATGTTAGGCAATTGGGGTAGGCATGAACTGGATAGTTGTAGAAGTGGGAGACTTTACTGTTTTTATACTTTTTAATCTTTGAACCACAGGAATCTATTACATATTACAAATATAAATAATTCAGAAAAAGGATTCAAAGACCACAGATATATATGTTTTAAATCTATCCAGATATGAGTATCTGAATTACAAAAAGATATTTCAGCAATAAAAATGATTTGCAAACTCCTCAATAAAACAAAAATCATAAGTGATTCAAACATACNAAATATAAATAATTCAGAAAAAGGATTCAAAGACCACAGATATATATGTTTTAAATCTATCCAGATATGAGTATCTGAATTACAAAAAGATATTTCAGCAATAAAAATGATTTGCAAACTCCTCAATAAAACAAAAATCATAAGTGATTCAAACATACACAAATAATGGGAACATATTTTTGTTCATTTTACTAAGCCACATGGAACAACTCACAATGACACTTAACAAGGATAAATGTTATGAATATACTGGAGTTTTCTTTTTTATTTTGAAGGGGGAGATCAACTTAAAAAATATCAGTTCCAGAAGCTGGAAATCTGAAATTAGGCTGCCATCATGGTCAGGTTCTTGCTGAGGGACTTCTTCATGGTTTACAGATCACCATCTTCTCATTGTATCTTCATATGGGGCACAAAAGAAGAGAGAGGTAGCAAGTTCTCTCAACTCTCTTTTTATAAGGACACTAATGCCAGAATGGAGCTTCCCGGTAGCTCAGATGGTCATGAATCTGCCTGCAACATGGGAGACCTGAGTTCAATCCCTGGATCAGGAAGATCCCCTGGAGAAGGAAATGGCAACCCACTCCAGTATTCTTGCCTGGAGAATTCCATGGACAGAGGAGCCTCGCAGGCTACAGTCCATGGGGTCCATAGAGAGTCAGATCTGACTGACGGACTAACACACACTTTNCTGGAGAAGGAAATGGCAACCCACTCCAGTATTCTTGCCTGGAGAATTCCATGGACAGAGGAGCCTCGCAGGCTACAGTCCATGGGGTCCATAGAGAGTCAGATCTGACTGACGGACTAACACACACTTTTAATGCCATAATGAGAGCTCTAACTTACGATCTGATTATCTTCTAAAGGCCCCCACCTTTTAATATCATCACAATGGGAATTAAAGTAACATCACCACCATTGTTTCGATGCTGGGCATTTTCACATGTATTATTTCAGAGACTCCTCACAGAAAGCCTCTCACATAACTGGAGTAGGGATCATTATAGTCACTGGGTTCATGTGATCTCAAAGTCATCCAGCTGGGGCAAGGCAGTATGAGAATCCTAATTTGGGCTCCTGGTTTCTGACCATTGCCCTCCCCATCCTTATGGCCTCGATCACGAAAAAAGTGGTTCCTTTTGAAAATAACGCTATTCTCAAATGTAAAGTATTTCCGTTTTTTCCTCCCCTGGTGGCACTGGCATATTGGTTTGTTTACAATATTAGTTTCAGGTGTCACCAGCATATTGCTAAATAAAAGACATCAGATACAAAGGTACCCCTACTGCATGATTCATGTACCTAACATTCAAAAAAGGGGCAAAACTGATTCTAGGGTGTTAGCTTTCAGAATAGTGACTTCTTTGGGAAAGAAACAAGCAGAAGAGAGTGGGGTGGGAGGTGGCACACAGGTGGGCTCTTGGCAATGTTCTACTTCTTGGTGGTGCTTACATGGATCTATTTACTTTGAGATGAAATCATGATATTATATACATTGATGATTTTTTGCCATTTACTGTATGAGTTAGACTTCACTGAAAAAAAATTTAAAGGAGGAAAAAAACAGTGAACTACTATATTACATGTTAGACTGACAAAAAGATCTGACAGTATCAACTATTTGAGAATGTGAAACAACCAAAACATTTTACCTTCCTGTTGACAGTGTAAACTAGTATGAACTATAAGGAAAACAATCTGGCATTATCTAACATATTTCATCATTTTTAAGATGAAATGTTTTCTGCATTTGAACACCTCTGACATAGAAATGCATCTTTAGTCACTAACAGGCAGCAGGAATGCTTCATGTGCACCTGGTTCTTCTTCCTGATGGCCCAATGAGACAACTACAACCCTTTACATTTCAGTACACAAATCACGTAAGGACCATCCGAAAAGAAAAAAAACCATCTTGGCTGTTGTCTGAAACTTTTGTTGACATCTTCTGGTAAAAAAATCACCAAAAAAAATCCAGATTGAGTGTCAGAGGCTTATAAAAATCAAACCTTACTATATCCTTAAGATTTATGCACTCTGCTATACCTATTAAACTTGAATTAGGGAAAAAAATGTATAATAAGGATAACAATTTCTACTTCAAACCCCTAAAATAGTTAAGTTCACAGAAAGAGCAGGGGAAAAGGGGAAGAGTCTTGAAACTATGGACAGACTCTTAACCTCACTCATTAGAAACATGCAAATTGAGACTAAGACCCAATTTTCAACCTCTTTGCCATGGTACATTGTTGGCAAGGCTGTAAGGAAATACACATTGCCCACCTTAAGAAGAGAACACTAAGTATGTAAATTATGTGCCGGATATTTTAAAGAACCTTATTGTGGTCAATCTTTTGCAATATATACCTGTATCAAATTATCACACTGCACACCTTGAATTCAAACATGTTTTATGTCAATTAAATCTCAATAAAGCTGGGGAAGGAGGAGAGAAACACAAATTATCCCTTTTCACTGGTGGGAGAGTCAGGGTGCAAACATAAGGGCAACCTAGCAGTATCTATAAAAATTACAAAGGTATATGGCTTTATATTAGTAATACCACACCTGGATTTATTCCATAATTATTTACTTGCATACAAGCAAAATGCCAGATGTACAAGGTACTTCACTGCAACACTGTTATAATACTGAAAAGACAGAAACAAGTCAACCGAGAACTGGTTAAATAAATTATCAAAGGGAAATTATACAAAACAAAAACTATATACTGGAAAATGAAACAAAACTACAGGAAGATCTTCTGTAAAGATCTCCATTGTTAAGTAAAAAACACAACATACAAAGGGAAGGGTCGATTGTTAAGCAAAAGCCACAATGTACAAAGGAAAGGGTAAGAAGACCAACCTGCAGATCAACAGGTATAATACCAGACTTTTGGAGTTGGTGACCTTTTTGGATAAAGACAGGAAAAAATGTCTGTATTTTTATTGCCTTTATTTATATATATAAACTCTAGAAAACTACATCAAAGGCTAATAAACAGTTTCCTGGAAAGAAGGAGTTTTGGAGGAGTGTCATAAATAGGAACAGGGTGGCTGAGGGCTAGGGGTGGAAGTTTCTATATCGGAAATGTTTTTTAAGACCATGGGAAAACAAATATATATACATTGGTATTGGTGGTGGTGGTGGTGGTGGTGGTGGCGGTGGTGGTGTGGTCAATAATCTACATCCAACTCTGTGACCCCATGGACCACAGCCCTTGTCCATGCGAATTTCCAGACAAGAATACTGGAGTGGGTTGCTATTTCCTTCTCCAGGGCATCTTCATGACTCAGGGATAGAAACTGAGTCTCGTGTATCTCCTGCATTGGCAGGCAATTCTTCACCTGGGGGGACAGTCTATACATAGATTAGTAAATTAATAAACCAAATTAGGGTCCAAATACTACCAGCATACACATATGATGACAGAAAATATTCTTTTACAGTCTCTGTAACTGAGGCAATGGCAGTATCCATCTCACCGAAGTCTTGTAGTGTGAACACATCCACCTGGCTTGTCATCATCTCTAACACTAGCCTCCTTAAGAAAGTACGTTTTCTTCCAAAATTCCATTTTGCTTCTCTCAGAGTCAGGTCAACCTCCTCTCCTCTCGTTACATACAACCTCAAGACTCTTCTGAACAAGACTCACCGAAAGGTTCTCACACTCCCACTTGTAGGTCCAAGGGCTAGTTGTTTCTACTCACCACTAATTCACCCTAACAACTAAATCATGGTCTAATAAATAAGGGGACATATAAAAGGGAGCATTTAGAGTTTTATTTTCCAGGTGGTAGAGTGGTAAAGAATCCACCTGCCCATGCAGTCAACTCAAGAGACTCAGGTTCAATCCCCGAGTCAGGAAGATCCACTGGAGTCAGAAATGGCTACCCACTCCAGTATTCTTGCTTGGAAAATTCCATGGAGAGAGAACCCTGGTGGGCTACAGTTCCTGGGGCTTCAGAGTCAAACATGACTGAAAACACACACACACAAACACACCAATGTTAGGTAGCTGGACTATAAAAATGAGTCCAAGATGGGCATGGCTACAAGAACCACTGAGGGCACACAAAAGAAAAAAAAAAAAGCCCAGGAAAGAGGAAGGTGAGGACCAGAGTGTGAGCCTCTGGCAGGAAAACATGCCCCCTTCCCTGACTGGCCTTGAGTGTATGCCCATTTTGTTGCCAGGTACAAGCCTATTTTGCATATGGCTGAACCAATCAGGCTCCAGGGGGAGGAGACAGTATAGAAAGGAAAGCCAGGAGGGACTGGGGCACCCTAGGGTTCACTGCCTTCACCCTGCTTGAGCTGTAACAGAGCTGTAACGGGTCTGTCCTTATAAAAACTGCCTGCTTAATAAAATCCTGCCTGTTTGAGCTGTAAGCATTCTGTTGTTCCAAATCTTTGCTACGATGAGATAAGAACTAAGGGACACCAAAAATATCTCCTACTTAAACTAAAAAAATGAGATAACCCCTATTTTGAACTCCATAGTGAATTATATCATTCATCTCTCATTTACCTAAAATACAAGACATTATTTGACTAAATTCTGGTAACAACAAGATTAAGTATGAGAGTTTGGAGTATAAACCTCTGGTGCCAGTGAAGACGGCGCCCATTCCATCACCCTGTCCATCAGGCCAGATCCTATGCACCTGCACCAGGTCAGTGACATTCTCTCTAGAGCCCTTTCTGAGCCCCCAAGGCTCACTCCCATGGGATCCTGCTGTGGCTTGTATCTCATTTATCACAGTGCATTATAAATAATTAGTTTGCTTATATCCCTTGTAGGACAAGTAGAGAGCAACATTCAAATTTACAATCCAAGTACCTGTAAAATAACTCTGAGTACATCAGGTAATTAAAAATGTTCACTTAATGTTCTGCTTCACTCCTAAGGCATTTTACTTCATCTAATCCCTGTTTCGAGGAACACAGCAACTCCAATAACACTTTTTCTTACTGAAATATTATCAGTATCTTAGATATAAGGCTTCTATAGATATAAAGCTGATGAAAATATTTAGGAAACATGTCACTCACTTCAGAAGTGTTACATAAAACTATGTAAAAACTAAGTATGTCTATTAAATGGTAATAAAATAAAGAGACTTCCCCAGCAGTCCAGTGGTTAATAATCTTGAGTTTCCACTACTGTGTGGCAGGGGAGAGTGTATTCATTTGATTCCTGGTCAGAGAACTAAGATCCTGCGTGCCCCATGGCCAAAATAATAAAAATAATTAAAATTATTATTATTATTATTAGTCAGAGAACTAAGATCCTACGTGCCCCATGGCCAAAATAATAAAAAATAATAAAAATAATAATTATTATTATTAGTATCCCACATGCTCTGCAGAGTGGCAAAAAAATATAATGAAGTAAAAAATAGCTGATGTTACAGTGCTAAATTTTCACAACCTTTTGTTCTCTTGTTTTAAAGAAATTATAATATATAATGATAACAAAAAATAAGTACATACAACATTTTGCAAGAGCGTAGAGAGGGTTATTATACAAGCATTCCCACATGGGCTATTCCATGTGATCCAAGGAAAAGGAACAGAGAACAGAACAATTCACTACTCACATACACCAAAAACTGTGCGACAAGTGTTTACAACTCAAGATGGGATTTCAAATTTTATCAAGCACTGGTAAAACTGGGAAACAAGGAGAAATGCAAACTTGAAAGATGCCTTTTAAACACATCTTAGTTAACCAACTTAACATAAAAATAGTCATTCCTCTGTACTTGGTTTTTTGGCTTTTTTCCTTTAGCAATAGATCCTGTAAATCACATTATATCAGTTCATGGGCATATTCCTCATTCTTTTTTTCAACATCTGGATATACCAATGGTATAAACATTCTGTGGATATACCACTGTTAGGTGGCTCAGTGGTAAAGAATCTGCCTGCCAATGCAGTAGACACAGGTTCAATCCATGGGTCAGGAAGATCTCCTGGTGTAGGAATGGCAATCCACTCCAGTATTCTTGCCTGGAGTATTCCATGGGCAGGGGAGCCTGGCAGGCTTCAGTGCATGTGGTCACAAAACAGTTGGACATGACTTAGCGACTAAACAACAACAGATTGTTTCCAATATTTTTACAATGTAAACTACTGATATCCTCCTGTCTGCTCCCCTGTCAAACAACATCTCAGATGAAAGGACAACAACAACAAAAAAATGGGTTTTGAGCTCAAAACATACCAAATTCAACCAAAACTCACACTGTCCCTGACCCAGCCTCAGTCTAAGCCATTATCAGCATTTAGGGGCTTTTCTGCTTTGCTGGAACAGCCGTGAAGAGATACCCCACGCCCAAGGTAAGAGAAACCCAAGTAAGATGGCAGGCACTGAGAGAGGGCATCAGAGGGCAGACAGAAGAAAACCACAACCACAGACAACAGGCCAATCTGATCACATGGACCACAGCCTTGTCTAACTCAATGAAACTAAGCCATGCCGTGTGGGGCCACCCAAGACGGATGGGTCATGGTGGAGAGGTCTGACAGAATGTGGCCCACTGGAGAAGGGAATGGCAAATCACTTCAGTGTTCTTGCCTTGAGAACCCCATGAACAGTATGAAAAGACAAAAGGATAGGACACTGAAAGATGAAATCCCCAGGTGCCCAATATGCTACTGGAGATTAGTGGAGAAATAACTCCAGAAAGAATGAAGGATGGAGCAAAAGCAAAAACATCACCCAGTTGTGGATAGGACTAGTGACAGAAGCAAGGCCTGATGCTGTAAAGAGCAATATTGCATAGGAACCTGGAATGTCAGGTCCATGAATCAAGGCAAATTGGAAGTGGTCACACAGGAGATGGCAAGACTGAACGTCAACATTCTAGGAATCAACGAACTAAGATGGACTAAAATGGGTGAATTTAACTCAGATGACCATTATATCTACTATTGTGGGCAGGAATCCCTCAGAAGAAATGGAGTAGCCATCACAGTCGACAAGAGAGTCCGAAATGCAGTACTTGAATACAATCACAAAAACAACACAATGATCTCTGTTTCCAAGGCAAACCATTCAATATCAAAGTAATCCAACTCTTATGTCCCGACCAGTAATGCTGAAGAAGCTGAAGTTGAACAGTTTTATGAAGACCTACAAGACCATCTAGACTAACTCCCAAAAAAGATGTCTTTTTCATTGTAGGGGACTGGAATGGAAAAGTAGGAAGTCAAGAAACACCTGGAGTAACAGGCAAATTTGGCCTTGGAGTACAGAATGAAGCAGGACAAAGGCTAATAGAGTTCTGCCAAGAGAACATACTGGTCATAGCAAACACCCTCTTCCAACAAAACAAGAGAAGACTCTACACATGGACATTACCAGATGGTCAACACCGAAATCAGATTGATTATATTCTTTGCAGCCAAAGATGGAGAAGCTCTATACAGTCAACAAAAACAAGACCAGGAGCTGACTGTAGCTCAGATCATGAACTCCTTATTGCCAAATTCAGACTGAAACTGAAGAAAGTGGAGAAAACCAATAGACCATTCAGGTACGACCTAAATCAAATCCCTCATGACCATACAGTGAAAGTGAGAAATAGATTTAAGGGACTAGATCTGATAGAGTGCCTGAGGAACTATGGATGGAAGTTAGTGACATCGCACAGGAGACAGGGATCAAGACCATCCCTATGGAAAAGAAATGCAAAAAAAGCAAAATGGCTGTCTGCGGAGGTCTTACAAATAGCTGTGAAAAGAAGAGAAGTGCAAAGCAAAGGAGAAAAGATATAAGCATCTGAATGCAGAGTTCCAAAGAACAGCAAGGAGAGATAAGAAAGCCTTCTTCAGCAATCAATGCAAGGAAATACAGGATAACAACAGAATGGGAAAGACTAGAGATCTCTTCAAGAAAAGAGATACCAAGGGAACATTTCATGCAGAGATGGGCTCAATAAAGGACAGAAATGGTATGGACCTAACAGAAGCAGAAGATACTAGGAAGAGGTGGCAAGAATACACAGAAGAACTGTACAAAAAAGNCAGAGAGTCGGACACCCCTGAGCGACTGAACTGAACTGAACTGAGAGCAGTGAGTATAGAGTTCCCTGGGCTGTGCAGTAGGTTTTGGATAGTTTTCTATTTTATACAGAGGATCAATCGTGTAGATACGCTCGTCTCAATCTCCCAGTTCATCCCACCCCCTCATACCTTTCTTCTCAACCTCTGTGTCTCTATCTCTGCTCTGCAAATAAGATCGTCGGTACATATCTTTTTCGGCTTGCACATATATGCATTCACATACGGTATCTGTTTTTCTCCTGCTGGCTGACTTCACTCTGTGTGACAGATGCTGGGTCCATCCGGGTCTCTGCACAGGACCCGATTCTGGGTTTCATGGAACATTAAAGCCTGCTTTGCACCGGGTGACAAGACGGAGCCACGGGCATTCTGCTCAAATCGCTCACTGACACGGAGTCTTAGAGGTTCGTTTTCACTCGTCCCGTGTGGACAGGATATGAGCTTTGCCCTGCTTTATAGGGCACCAATTAGTTCCACATCGTGTCATCGGGCCTCTGTGCTAATGACGGAAAAGCTACAGAAATATCCCCCGCGTTAAGCTCTGCTTGTCAGAGACACGTAGCAACTCGGCCTTCAGGGCATGTGAATGGAAAANTTCATCAAGAAGCTCCTTAGTTCCTCTTCTGTTTCTGCCATTAGAGTGGTACCATCTACCTATCTGAGATGTTGATATTTCTCTCAGCAACCTTGACTCCAGCTTTAGCATAGTCAGTGAAGCAGAAGTAGTTGTTTTCCTGGAATTCTCTTTCTATACTCCAATGGATGTTGACAATTTAATTTCTGGTTCCTCCACCTTTTCTAAATCCAACTTGTACACCTGGAAGTTATTGCTTCATGTACTGTTGAAGCCTTTCTTGAAGGATTTTGAGCATTATCTTACTAGCATATGAAATGAGTGCAATTGTATGGTAGTGTGACCATTTTTTGACATTGCCCTTCTTTGGGATTGAAATGAAAACTGACCTTTTCCAGTCCTGTGGCCACTGCTGAGTTTTCCAAGTTTGCTGTCATATTGAGTGCAGCGTTTTTTTTTTTTTTTGGAGTGCAGCATTTTAAAAGCATCATCTTTTAGGATTTGTAAAAGCTCAGCTGAAATTCCATCTCCTCCACTAGCTTTGTTTGTAGTAATTCTTCCTAAGATGTGCTTGACGTCATACTCCATGATATCTGGCTCTAGGTGAGTGATNGTTTTTTTTTTTTTTTGAGTGCAGCATTTTAAAAGCATCATCTTTTAGGATTTGTAAAAGCTCAGCTGAAATTCCATCTCCTCCACTAGCTTTGTTTGTAGTAATTCTTCCTAAGATGTGCTTGACGTCATACTCCATGATATCTGGCTCTAGGTGAGTGATCACACTATCATGTTATCTGGGTCATTAAGATCTTTTTTGTATAGTTCTTCTGTGTATTCTTGCCGCCTCTTCTTAATCTCTTCTACTTTTGTTAGGTCCTTGCTGTTTCTGTCCTTTACTGTGCTCATTTTTATATGAAGTGTTTGTTCCTTTGGTATCTCCTATTTTCTTGAAGTGATCACAGTCTTTCTCGTTCTGTTGTTTTCCTCTCTTTCTTTGTTCACTTAAGACTTGCTCATCTCTCCTTGCTATTCTTTGGAACTTTGTATTCAGTTGGGTATATCTTTCCCTTTCTCCTTTGCCTTTTGCTTATCTTATTTTCTAAGCTATTTGTAAGGCCTCCTCAGACAACCATTTTGCCTTCTTGCATTTCTTTATCTTTGGGATAATTTTGGTCACTGCTTCCTGTACAATGTTACAAATCTCCATTCATAGTTCTTTAGGCACTCTTGTATATCAGATCTAATATCTTTAATCTTTGTTTTAGCTCACATTATAATAGCTAAAATTTTTCAGTCTCACAGTCAACCTAATATAAATGGTAAAAAGCTGAAAGCCTTTCCATTAAATTATGGAACAAGACAATGATGCTCACTCTCACCCCTTCTAGTCAACATACTATTGGAAGTCTTAGCCACAACAATCAGAGAAGAGAAAGAAATAAAAATTTAAAAATCAATGCAAACTAGTACAGCCATTATGGAGAACAGTGTGAAGATTCCTTAAAAAATTGCAAGTAGAACTGCCTTATGACCCAGCAGTCCCACTGCTGGGCATACACACTGAGGAGACCAGAATTGAAAGAGACACGTGTACCCCAATGTTCATTGCAGCACTGTTTATAATAGCCAGGACATGGAAACAACCTAGATGTCCATCAAGAGATGAAT
>SJYV01053318.1:0-13193 GCA_006410875.1 Neotragus pygmaeus
AGGAGGTGCCTCCTGGAAACGTGCTCGGTAGGGTGGTGCTGTGTGTCACATCTGTGCTCTGTTCCCGAGACGTGGCCTGACAGGTCACCCAAACCATGTGAGGTCTCTTAGGGAAGTGACTTGGATCTCATTCTCATCCTGTTTGTTTGTTTTTTGGGGCCATGTCCTTTGGTTTTCACTTAGTGCCTTTCGGTAATTAGCATGTACAGTAGTGCTGTGCTGTGCTTAGTTGCTCAGTCATGGCCGACTCTGTGTGTCTCCCTGGACTGGAGCCCACCTGGCTCCTCTGTCCATGGGGATTCTCTAGCCAAGGGTACTAGAGTGGGTTTCCATACCGTCCTCCAGGGCTTCTTCCTAACCCAGGTATCGAACCCTGGTCTCTCACATTGCAGGAGGAGTCTTTACTGTCTAAGCCAGCAGGGAAGCCCAAGAATACTGGAGTATGCAGCCTATCCCTTCTCCAGGGGATCTTCCGAACTCAGGGCTTGAACTGGGGTCTCCTGCATTGTAGGTAGATTTTTTTACCAACTGAGCTAGCAGGGAAGCCCATATACAGCAGTAACTTGCTATAAATTATTCTAGAAAAAGAAAAGTAACTGCTTACGAAATCTGTGAATAAGCTGAGGTTCCATTCATTTGGGGATGAGAAAGAATTTCTGCTCACAGTAAAGTCAGTTCAGATGAATAAGACGCTTCTTGTTCTAAAGTATCAGAAACTATTCTGATAAAAGGGTCTGTCTTCTTCCAGGATTTTTTAATCCATTGAATGTTGTTTTATATTATAAATTCATAAATACTGTTCCTCATCTCCATAATGTTCATTACTTTTTTGTGGACTTCACTTTTAAAAGTCCTCAGTGCAAACTTGAAGACGCAGGTGGAGGAATTTTCCTTGGATCGTCATAGTCACGCTGAGTGTGATATGGAATGCTGGGTCCCGTTCTGAACCCTTGGAGTCCTTGTCGGGTGTAGAGCTATTTATGGGGGGACTCCTTGGGCTCCAGCTTCTTTTTATGTTCTAGGGAAATGGTCTGGACTGCTGGTCTGGGGCTGCTGGATTTTGTCCACTTTAGTCCAAGAAATTTGCGTTTTGATGCTCCCTTGCAGAAATACGTAATTAAAAAAATTTTTTTTCATTGCTGTTTTGGGGGGCATGAATTTCTAGCCTCTCCTCAGTGTTACCCGTTCTTTTCACCTCATTTGGAAAATGCTGTTGAACCCTAACAATTGACATGACTTATGAGCTCCCGTAACCAGCAAAACATTTTTTATCAGGAAAGACATGGGAAGGTGAATAGAAAGCACTCTGTTTTTGTTTATAAGCCTTCCTCCTGATTCCTGTATTCCTCACACTCAGTTACTTTTGTTTCTGAAATGAACGGTGAGGTGGAAGATCTCTAACACAAAGTTCAAGTGAAAAGAGAAGCTCTGAAGAAGGGTTCAGTGCATGGTTTCTGTCACATCCCCTCCAGTTAAGCGTCGTTGCTTGTGCTTTCTCCCCAGCAGAGGTCAGGAACATGATGTGCAGTAGTTCTGGTTTCCTTCTGTCTGTTTCTAGATTGCCACGTGCTGCTCAGCCCCGAGGCCAGCTGTGTTATGAGCACGGAGACCATCTCTCTCTCATCTGCCTCCTAAGGCGGCCGTAACCCTGCTATCTGCAGGAGACCTACCACAGATTAAAGCTTTCTTCGTCTTGGGGAAGAGAGAAATGCCTCATTCTCTGTTACTGATCTTTTGAAGTTATTTGGGAGCAGTGGTAGGAGCTAGGGTGTTGGTAAAGGTGCCTGTTGGTTAAACATTTGTTTACCAAATTCAGTTGTTAAAAAAATAAGATGGACACACAACCTTGGGACAAAATGAATTACACAGAAAAGTGAGATATATTTTGTAGAAGCATTCTGTTCAGTTCAGTCACTCAGTCGTGTCCGACTCTTTGTGACCCCATGAATCGCAGCACGCCAGGCCTCCCTGTCCATCACCAACTCCCGGAGTTCACTCAAACTCATGTCCATCGAGTCAGTGATGCCATCCAGCCATCTCATCCTCTGTCATCCCCTTCTCCTCCTGCCCCCAGTCCCTCCCAGCATCAGAGTCTTTTCCAGTGAGTCCACTCTTCTCATGAGGTGGCCAAAGTATTGGAGTTTCAGCTTCAGCATCATTCCCTCCAAAGAAATCCCAGGGCTGATCTCCTTCAGAATGGACTGGTTGGATCTCCTTGCAGTCCAAGGGACTCTCAAGNTCATCCCCTTCTCCTCCTGCCCCCAATCCCTCCCAGCATCAGAGTCTTTTCCAGTGACTCAACTCTTCATATGCGGTGGCCAAAGTATTGGAGTTTCAGCTTTAGCATCATTCCTTCCAAAGAATTCCCAGGACTGATCTTTAGAATGGACTGGTTGGATCTCCCTGCAGTCCAAAGGATTCTCAAGAGTCTTCTTCAGCACCACAGTTCAAAAGCATCGATTAAAAAAGCGCTCAGCTTTCTTCACAGTCCAACTCTCACATCCACACATGACTACTGGAAAAAACATAGCTTTGACTAGATGGACCTTTGTTGGCAAAGTAATGTCTCTGCTTTTTAATATNCACCACAGTTCAAAAGCATCGATTCTTCAGCGCTCAGCTTTCTTCACAGTCCAACTCTCACATCCACACATGACTACTGGAAAAAACATAGCTTTGACTAGATGGACCTTTGTTGGCAAAGTAATGTCTCTGCTTTTTAATATGCTGTCTAGGTTGGTCCTAGCTTTTCTTCCAAGGAGCAAATATCTTTTAATTTAAGATTTCAGTCACCATCTGCAGGGTTTTGGAGCCCTAGAAAATAAAGTCTGCCACAATTTCCATTGATTCCCCATCTATTTGCCATGAAGTGATGGGACTGGGTGCCATCACTTTGGTACCATCACTTATGGATGCCATAATATATTGGTGACATAACTAAATCTAATGCCATGAAGTTTTCCCTCTAGTTTCTCTTCTAAGACTTCCATATTTGTGTCTCTTATGTGTCAGTCTTTGAAGCATATTGAGTTTTATGTGTATGGGGTGTGAGTGTGTTTATAACTGGGCACTTGAAACAAGCACAAAATACCCACTCTTTGTAGATTTGTGCCATGTCCTGACTGGCCTTCACTAGTTAACTTGGCATGCTTTAGTCCTTGGATTAGCCCAAGAGTTAAGCTACAGGCACTGAGTTCATTTCTGAGTCAGCATCTTGCCTGGAGTAGGTGTGCCTCTTTGATTCTCCTGAATATATGGTTGTTTTTGAATGCCCTTTGTCCCCTAAATCCACACCCTAGTTCTATTCAAGGTTTTATATGTTCTAGTCTATGTCTCCACCCTTAATTCCTTGTCCCTGGCCCCATAGATATATATAGTCTCCCTGCAACAGAAATAAACCACTCCATCTGCTCTTAAGTTTAAGCTTAGGTTTATGAAAAACAGACACCAGTCTCCAGGCAACATCCAAATAGGTCAGAACATTGCATTAAGGTTTTTGTGATCAATCTGATTTGCTGGAAGCAACAGGAAACTGAACTGCCACCCTTTACAGATCACAACTGCAGTGTAGAAGTCAGAGGAGTGGTAAGTGGGAGTAAAAACACGATGAAATGACCTTCTGCTCTGTTCTGGAATTTTCCTGATAGTGTGTTTAATGTTTCCTGATAGTGTTTTCTATAGATTTTGTTCGTTTCTAGAGCTCTCATGAGGTTTTTCATCTGCTTTCTGATTGTTTTCTCACATTTCTAAAGGAAAATTCAATACTTTTAGCTTCACAACATGCCATAGTATCAGTACATCTTGATTTCCCTGACTCTTCCCATATTTGTAGCAATTTAACTTGTGTACAGATTCTTCTTTTATGAGTAACCACTGACCAAGATAGTAAAGTAAATAAAATCATTATCATTTCCATTATGATATCTTTCTAAAAAGTTATATAACTAAGTCCAAGGATTAACCCCTGTAAGGGTGTGTTTGCACACTGCACATGGTATTCAGAAACTATTAAATAATTAATCTCAAAAAAACACTTTGTTAGAATGTGTGGTTTTGGTATTCTTTTCAGAATATCACCACTGTCAGGTCTGGATAGCAACATAATTATGGTGATGGGAAAAGTAAAAAGGCAAATTTATTTTCATTTTCTTTATTAAGAAATAATATTTTGAAAAATGCTTATTAATCACTCCCTTAAATTGTGCGATTCTCTATATGTGTATGTGTATCAGGGGTTTCCCTGATAGCTCAGTGGGTAAACAACCTGCTTGCAATGCGGGAGACCTGGGTTTGATCCCTGACTTGGGAAGATACCCTGGAGAGGGGAAAGGCTACCCACTCTAGTGTTCTGGCCTGGACTATATAAGACTATATAGTCCATGGGATCACAAACAGTCAGACATGACTGAGTGAGTTTCACTTCATTGTATGTTTGTATGTGTATATTGTAAGATAGTTAATTATTTTAACTGATGTTTGATCAAAATCAAGCTTCGTATTAGAAAAGTGGTACCTCAGATGATAAAGAATCTGCCTGCAATGTGGGAGACCTGAGTTCAGTCCCTGGGTTGGAAAGATCGCCTGGGAGAGGACATGGCAATCCACTCCAGTTTTCTTGCCTAGAGAAGCCCATGGACTAGGAGCCTGGTGGAATACAGTCCATGGGGTCAAAAGAGTTGTACATGAGCGAGCAACTAACCACAGCACAAGCTTCATATTAGACAATGAAAAAAAAAACTATGTGGAGGTTTCTAGTCTAATATATGGTCAATAGTTGTTCAGTCAATCTCATCATTATATAATTAACGATTCAGTTCAGTTCAGTTCAGTTGCTCAGTCATGTCTGGCTTTTTGCAACCCCATGGCTGCAGCATGCCAGGCCTCCCTGTCCATCGCCAACTCCCGGAGTTTACTCAAACTCATGTCCATTGAGTTGGTGATGCCATCCAACCATCTCATTCTCTGTCATCCCCTCTCTTCCTGCCTTCAATCTTTCCTACCATCAGGACTTTTTCAAATGAATCAGTTCTTCCCATAAAGTGACCAAAGGACTGGAGCTTCAGCTTTAGCATCAGTTTTTCCAGTGAATATTCAGGACTGATTTCCTTTAGCAAGGACTGGTTGGATCTCCTTGCAGTCCAAGGGACTCTCAAGAGTCCTCCAGCACCACATTTCAAAAGCATCAATTTTTTGGCGCTCAGCTTTCCTTATAGTCCAACTCTTACATCCATACATGACTACTCGAAAAACCATAGCTTTGACTAGACGGACCTTTGTTGGCAAAGTAATTTCACTGTTTTTTTAATATGCTATCTACATTGGTCATAAATTTCCTTCCAAGGAGCAATCATCTTTTAATTTCATGGCTGTAGTCACCATCTGCAGTGATTTTGGAGCCAGAGAAAATAAAATCTGTCACTGTTTCCACTGTTTCCCCATCTATTTGCCATTAAGTGATGGGACAGATGCCATGATCTTAGTTTTCTGAATGTTGAGTTTTAAGCCAACTTTTTCACTCTCCTGTTTCACTTTCATAAAGAGGCTCTTTCGCTCTTCTTCTCTTTCTGTCATAAAGATGGCATTATCTGCATATCTGTGGTTAATGATTTAACCTCAGGTCAATGATTCAATCAGTGTAATTAATGATTACACTAATAAGAATGCAAACAAGTTAATGTACTTCAATCCTTTTCTTATGCCCAGGGTACTGGTTTCACCTTGCCCCTCCTACAATGCATTTGCTAACACTGGAGAGTGCAGCTATGGCATTACCTCACTGGCATTTATAACCTGTGGAGACAGAAGAGAAAAATCAGAGTCTGTTTAGTTGTAGGAGCCAAACAGACAATGGATCCCAAAAGTCAGAGGGTGAAGCTTAATGACGGCCACTTCATTCCTGCCCTGGGATTTGGCACCGGTGCACCTCCACAGGTAAGTGTAGTGGTTTGGGGTTGAGATATAAATAGTAAGTAGATGCAACATAAGTGGAAGGAGGTTAAGATTCTTAAGCATTGAGTTCCTGGGTGACTGGGAGGAACATGTGGTTCCACTAACCAGGCTAGAACCATGCCCTGTGAAAAGGGAGACAGCGTCTAGTCTTCACTCTGCATCAGAGTCTGAGGCTGTGCTCACCTGCAGATTACTCTGCGTTCCCCTCCAGTTTCTATCTCTTTCCCAGCTTGGCAGAAGAGTGAGATTCAGCTGTCAAGATCACTGACTGTCAGCAGCTTGACTTTGAGGGCGATTGCAATGGTGGTGTTTTTTGTATATTTCATTTCAGAAATCTTTCCTCCTTCCAGAAAGACATGACCCAGTGAAATAATTGAGGTGGGAGGGCCTGAAGATGAGGTGACTGAAATCTAGTAAGAGAGAATTGCTTTTCTCTTGTGGTATATCTGCTTGGTGCCAGGCAAGACACACTCCAGCTATGTTTGGCCTTGTACTTCTGCTTCTGCTTGGAAACTTTTTCTGATGGGAACTATACTATCATTTGAGGGGATACACTACAATCTTACATGCCAGGCTTTGTACTGTATCCTTGGATTTTGTAGTGTCTTTTTATTATAGTTTTCAGTGCTTGGGCATAAAAGACACTAGTGGACAAGTCTCTGGACTGGAAGTCAGACTTTGATGTCCATCTTGCCTTTAGAGTATATAGTTGTGACAATGGACTGTTCTTCAAACTTTGAATCTCACTTTTCTAATTCATAGAACAGAAGACATTTTGCAGATAAAAGATGGGGTTGTTCCCTCTGTAATGAGCAGAGGGAAGGGTCCAGGCTAGTATAGAGCTCACTGGTTCATTCCTCAGTATACCTCAAAAGGCACATGATAATAAGGAAACCAAGACTAGATCCAACAGGGGGAACTTGGAGCAAGCATCTACCTGCTTGAAACATGAAAGATCCTGGATTACAGAAACATATTGCAATATTATTCGGCTTGAAAAGGGAAATTAATCCCACCATTTGCAACCACACAGATGAACCCAGAGAACATTAAGCTAAGTGAAATAAGCCAGAAATAGAAAGACAAATACTGCATTTCTCTTCATAGGTAGAATCTGAAAAAGTGAACTCATAGAAGCAGAGTGTAGAGGAATGGTGACCAGAAGCTGGGGACAAGGTTAGGAAAAATGGAAAGATGTTGGTCAAAGGTCCAGACCTTCTGTAATGAGATAAATCTACCTGATGTACAGTATGGTGACTATAGTTAATAGATATTAAGTATTATCATGAAAACACCCCAGAAGTTAGCTATGTGAGATGATGGATCTGCTAACTAGCTTGAATGTGGTAATCGTTAACAATGAATAGTTGGATGAGTACATCATTTTGTACACCTTGAATAGATAGAGCATTTATTTGGTGTTTTCTGTATGGTTACACTGGTAGACAGAGGTCTTAGAAGCTTTCACTTGGTTTCTTGATGTATTTACCATCCCCTCGTACTTTTATTGATTTTGCTTCAAACATCTCACTGTATAAAACATATCCATGACTACAATTTTATTCTGAGTCCTTTGAATTTTACCACAAGATTCCTGAACCTAGAGGGCATTTGGGTCCTCTGATGCTTGTGATCAACCAGTGATATCCTGCGGTTGAAGGGTTCCTGGGTGTCCATGTAATCACTGACCAGGAACACACAGGAAAAGTGTGATGGGTTCCTCACCACACATGCAGAATGAATCAAATGCATGAAGCAATGTTGGTTCTTGATAAGATCAAGCTTGTGCCTTAGCAATCTCTTAATCTTTTGGATATTCAATTATTATTTTTGTTGCTTATGTAGGTTCCTAGAAGTGAAGCTCTGGAGGCCACCAAATTTGCTATAGAGGCTGGATTCCGGCATATTGACAGTGCTCATACATACCAAAATGAAGAGCAGGTTGGCCAGGCCATTCGAAGCAAGATTGCTGATGGCACTGTGAAAAGAGAAGACATATTCTACACTTCAAAGGTGCTGTGTGTGTTGTGTGTGTGCAAGTGACTGGGGCAGATAACGGTTTGGTAATAGAATAAGCAGTTTGGTGAAGGTGCTTATTGGAACCACTGTTTTCACACTTAATCGTATCTTAAATCTAGCATCCTTTTCCTCTCACTGTGTCCTCCCCTCCCAAAAGAGCTTTATCATCATGGTGTACTCAAATTTTAATTTTACATGAAAGTCACTTTATTTCTTTGAGCCCAGGCCAGAGCAGTGTAATTTATTATGGGCCAATGAATCAGACAGACCTGGCAGCAGATTATAGCTTTTCTTATCATCTGGGTGAGTTTCTCAAATTTCTTCACATTCTGAATCTCAGTTCTCAGCTCCAAGAGTAAGAGAGCATTGGGAGAGACACTTAGTGTATTGTACAAGATCTAGCCAAAGTTTCTTGAATTATGTTCTGCTCATATTAAAGTGTTCATAGCATTTTCCCCTATAGTTATGTAAACAAGATAGTAATTAATTTTGAGAAGATGAATTGTTTGGTCAAATTAGACTAAGGTTCTGCTTTTATACTCTATCCAGCATAGGTCAGTTGATGGGTATGGTAATCATTTGATAAAGTTATTTATATCTTGATTCATTTCAGTCCATTGTGAAAGATGTACAGATGATGAATTCAATCAAATAATGAAGTTTACATGGGTAGGTTAGATAAAGAGTGGAACTCAAGAAGAAATGGAAATTTTTCCCATAGTGATCTCTTTCTAACCAATAATAATGTCTAGTTATTAAGTGAAACAAGTCAAACAAAATTACATGAAGCATTCATTTCCCACAGCTCCCTTTGTTTAATCTCTGCAGGTTTGGTCCACGTCCCTTCGTCCAGAGTTGGTCAGACCAGCGTTAGAAAAGTCACTGAAAGATCTTCAACTGGACTATGTCGATCTCTACGTTATTCATCAACCAGTGGCTTTGATGGTAGGTGATTTGTGTGATCACCTCTTTTCTATTTCTTGGGTCAGAATGTCTATAACCTCCATGGATGGTTGACAAGATTTTTCTTAGGTTGGAGGAATAATTACACTAGAGTAGAATCCCCTAAATTATCATTTATGTTCATCTTTTTGGGGAGATTCTTTGAATCTCTTATCTACTTCCGGAGAAACAAATTAAATAATTTGAGACTCTGTCTCAAAATCTAGAAATAGGCGAGTCCTGTGGGAAGTAGAAATAGGCAAGTTCCGTGCATGGCGCTGATTAGGCCTGGGAGATGGGATTTCATATCCAGAGTTTGGTGCTGAGCACTGACACGGCCTCACACCTGAACAGGATGAGGTCATTTCACCTCTCATCCTTTCATGTTTCATGGATTTGGTGGTGTCCTTCTGGGTGGGTCTAATCACAGTCTTCTCAGGACTCTGGAGACCTGGCCTCCACTGTCGCCTGTTTTCACAGTGAGGTTTGCAAACTGCACTTAGCCATTAAGAACTGTATTATGTAGAGGGGAATTTTCCAGTTGTTCCAGTGGTTAGGATTGCATGCTTTCAGTGCTGAGTCAGGGTGTTTTGAGGGAGTGGGTTCAACTCCTATTCAGGGAACTGAGATACAGCAAACCCATGGCACAGCCAAAACAAAACAACAAAAGCAACGTCTATTATGCAGAACTCTTTTTAGAATGCAGAATTCTGCTCAAGCTATCCTTTGCCAAAGAGTTTATTGGACTATGTAGATGATATTTCCCATCTACATAGATGTAAGGATTCCTAATATTTGACAGAAATGTCTCTGTTTTTCTATTCCTTATAATGACATCACTCTTGGTTTGCTTTATTTTTATCTCAGCATTTTCCATGGGTGACAGAATGACCTTGATCCGTTCAAGCCTCATTGTCCAGAATATTTGAGAGTATGTCTGCTTCTTCCATATAGCTTATCAACCTAAAGAGAACCTTCATGGTTCATGTGTATGCCCTGAAGCTATCAGATGTTCAGAGTGAAAAGGAATTCTGATATTTCATCCAGGTCAAGATTGCAATTTTTATGCCAGCAGTAAGGCATAACTTACTGTCACTCCCTGCACAATAGAGGCATTTTGCAAGGGGAAATTATAAGGGGCAGAAAAAATTTCACTTAAGGCACTGACAGTTCCCAGGAAAGTGTAGGAAAATTATATCTATCAAAACATACAGTTTGTATAAGAGATTACTGGAAAACTGCCTTCTAAAGACATTGCTGATAACTCCATCTGCAAATCCCTTTGCAAATAGTATGAAGAATGTAAAGGAACCTCACGGAGGTTTAGTGTCCTATTCCCAGGTGTGCCTGGCAGGCTGGCTAAATGTGGAGAAATTATTTGGTGACATCTCTGAAATGACTGCTTCTATTCCAGCCAGGGGAGGCAATTTTCCCAACAGATGAAAATGGAAAACCGATATTTGACTCAGTGGATCTCTGTCGCACGTGGGAGGTGAGTCTGGGGAGGAGAGAACCAGGGGAGGAGCCAGGAGAGGGAGAACCTCCTTCATTTCTTCCACCTGTGAGAATGCATTGTGGACCATCACACTTGGCAGTTCATGAATCTAAGGGCTGGGATGCTGGGGTTGTGGGGAGGAAACCATTGATCAAATGTTCACAGAGAGGAATGAAATGGAGAATTTGGGAGAGTGTAGATAGGCATCTCTTTCCTTTCAAGTGGTTGTCTTCTCCAGGTTTTTTTATAAGGAGAAGATGCTACTTCTTGTGTCATGACCTTTCCCCCCTTTATTTCCTTGATAAGCAATGCTAATTCTTGACCAGAGATCCTCTTAACGATTTTTCAGCATTTCTTATTGCTATATTACCCATTCCAAGTGACTGCTCACCACCCCTCCCTCCCAGGCCCTGGAGAAGTGTAAGGATGCAGGGCTGACCAAGTCCATCGGGGTGTCCAACTTCAACCACAAGCAGCTGGAGAAGATCCTGAACAAGCCGGGGCTCAAGTACAAGCCCGTCTGCAACCAGGTGAGCAGCTCGGCTCCTCTCCCCCCTGCTCTTCAGAACCTCCTTCTTGCCCTGGAGCCTGATGTCTGTCTGTCTTTCCCTCCTGTTCATCTGACATTTGAGGAGAGTGAATTCTACAGAGCTGAGCCTGTGTCTGGACTGTGTGAATAGAATCTATAACAGTATCTTTGATAAATTCTGGGTGGAAAAGTTGGGGATGGCTTCCTGCTTCCAGAACTTAGAGGAAGGACGTGTTTCCCTGAGCTGAAAGCATGACCAGAAATCAGGTGTGAAAGTGCTCAGATGAAACTGTGTACAGGAAGGAAGACCATGAAAACACGGAATGGGAAATAAATAGAGAAAATCCAGGTGAGATAGGTGTTAAGCATTTGTATGGGGTTTGGATGCCTAAATCCTTAGTCTTGGTATCCCAGCTTCCACAGGGACACAGTACAGAGAAATGTGCTGGAGACTATGAAAGTCACCCAGGTTAGAGCATGAAGTTAAATGCTTATGTTGATCCTAACAGTTGATAGAAGAGTTACTCAGGATTTAGAGCAGATATTGTGATTTCAGAATATTTCAGTTCTGTTGCTTAGTCATGTCTGACTCTTTGCAACCCCATGGACTGCAGCATGCCAGGCCTACCTGTCCATCATCAACTCCCAGAGCTTACTCAAACTCAAGTCCATCGATTTGTTGATGCTAGCCAATAACTTCATCCTCTGTTGTCCCCTTCTACTCCTGACTTCAATCTCTCCCAGCATGAGGGTCTTTTCCAATGAGTCAGTTCCTTGGATCAGGTAGCCAAAGTATTTTAGTTTCAGCCTCAGCATCAGTCCTTCCAACGATCGTTCAGGAAGGATTTCCTTTAAGGTTGACTGGTTTGGATCTCTAAGGGACTCTCAAGAGTCTTCCCCAACACAACAGTTTCAAAAGCACCAATTCTTTGGCACTCTTCTTTCTTTATGGTCCAACTCTCAAATCCATACATGACTACCAGAAAAAGCACAGCTCTGACTAGATGGTCCTTTGTCAACAAAGTACCCTGTCTGCTTTTTAATATGCTGTCTAGGTTGTTCTCATAGTTTTTCCTTCCAAGGAGCAATCATTTTTTAATTTCATGGCTGCAGTCACCATATGCAGTGATTTTGGAGCCCAAGAAAATAAAGTCTGTCACTGTTTTCATTGTTTCCCATCTATTTGTCATGAAGTGTAGGAACCGGATGCCATCATCTTTATTTTATGAATGTAGAATTTTTAAGCCAATTTTTTTCACTCTGTTTCACTTTCATCAAAAGGATCTTAGTTTGTCTTCACTTTCTGCCATAAGGGTTGTGTCATCTGCATATCTGAGGCTACTGATATTTCTCCCAGGAATCTTGATTCCAGCATGTGCTTCATCCATCCAGGCATTTCACAAGATGTACTCTGCATATAACTTAATAAATAGGGTGAAAACATACAGGCTTGATTTATTCCTTTCCCATTTGGAACTTGTCTGTTGTTCCATGCTTCCCTGGTGGCTCAGATGGTAAAGCATCTGCCTGCAATGTGGGAGGCCTGGGTTCAATTCCTGGGTTGGGAAGATCCCCTGGAGAAGGAAATGGCAACCCACTCCAGTACCCTTGCCTGGAAAACCCCATGGAAGGAGGAGCCTGGTATGCCACAGTCCATGGGGTCATAAAGAGTTGGACATGACTGAGCGGCTTCACTTTCCTTTCCTGTTGTTCCATATCTGGTTCTAATTGTTGCTTCTTGACATGCATACAGATTTCTCAGGAGGCAGGTAAGGTGGNAGGAGGAGCCTGGTATGCCACAGTCCATGGGGTCATAAAGAGTTGGACATGACTGAGCGGCTTCACTTTCCTTTCCTGTTGTTCCATATCTGGTTCTAATTGTTGCTTCTTGACATGCATACAGATTTCTCAGGAGGCAGGTAAGGTGGTCTCATATTCTCATTTCTTGAAGAATTTTCCAGTTTGTTGTGATCCACACGGTCAAAAGCTTTGGCATACTCAATAAAGCAGAAGTAGATGTTTTTCTGGAACTCTCTTACTTTTTCAGAGATCAAGCAGATGTTGCCAATTTGATCTCTGTTTCCTCGGACTTTTCTAAATCCAGCTTGAATATCTGGAAGTTCACACTTCGTGTACTGCTGAAGCCTGGCTTGGAGAATTTTGAACATTACTTTACTAGTATGTGAGATGAGCACAACTGTGTGGTAGTTTGAGCATTCTTTGGCATTGCCTTTCTTTGGGATTGGAATGAAAACTGAT
>SJYV01053319.1:0-11790 GCA_006410875.1 Neotragus pygmaeus
CGGATGTTGGCAATTTGATCTCTGGTTTCTCTGCCTTTTCTAAAACCAGCTTGAACATCTGGGAGTTCAAGGTTCACATATTGCTGAAGCCTGGCTGGGAGAATTTTAGGCATTACTTTATTAGGTGACTGGCTAATTCAGAGAAGAGGATGGGGCATGAAGCCAAGAGTACCAGCAGGAAGATGAAAGCAAACTAGCTCTGGATGGGATGAAACAAAGAGTTAGGTAGCTTTGTGTAGCATGCATGCCTAGCTTTTCAGTCTGCCTGGAGTGAAAAGGATGGGTGAACATGTCATCAAGTTCCATCCCCATGAAAACAAAAGATGGAAAAGGATGAGCAGTGAACACTTGAGGCTAGGAAGAGTAGGAGTGAATATCAATTTTGTGTAATGACAAGAACCAAGCAAACAAAACATGGGAATGGATAAACCCATAGTAAATGGATTTAGAGATAGTGTTCTTTCTGGCTTGCCTGGACTTGAAGCAGGCTGGGTCCATTATACATTGAAAACAGGCTGATTGCAGTGATCTGCTCTCATGATCCGGGTGACTCAGCCAATGCAAATCTTTTGTCTCACTAAAGTGTCTCTCTCACACACAATAATTCACCAGTTTCTCCAGTAAGATTCTTCATTTATTAAGGCCAGCCCTCTCATTTTACCATTATCATCTTCTTGTTCTTCCACACTGAAGCCCTCATGCTACCAAAATCAGAACATCTCTGCCATTTACAATAATGCATTGAGTTTTATTCATGTCAAGGTAATATAGCCCACGAGAAACTCTTTATATCACTTAAGTGCTATCTGGCAGTAGCACCATAAGAAAGAGAAAAATGGAGGCTTGTTATCTGCCAGCCTGGAAACAATCCCTTCTGTTTTGACTTGAAAAGCAGCTGGCTTAGAGGGATACCCTTTCCCAGGAAGAGCTTTTACTCTTTTCTAAAAGTAAAGACCAAGAAGACCTTTTAGACCCTGACAGTGGGATCAAAGACACAATGCACTAGTGTCTTATAGTCATTGACATAAAGGCATGATCAAATTAGGAAGACCTAGAAAATCTAATAATGTAGCCCTTGTTAAAGTGCATACGTGTTCTCCACACTCTGTTCAGATTCAGTTCATTTTGGAATTCAGAAAGGTATTGACTTTCCAGATTCCCGTGTATTTGTATTTTATAGAATTTCTGATTAATTAGAAAAATGAGTTGCCCTATACATTTGAGTTAATTTTTATGCTGATTATTATTTAGAGGAAGAATCCAAAATCCAAACTACCATTTTAGTTCAAGAGCAGCTCTTCATCATCATAGTTTTCTCCTTGATGATTTTATAGATATTGGGTTTTTCTTTATACCATGGTGTTGGCAAAGGCTCGAATTTAAAATTGAAGGACCCTGAAAGCCTACCTACAAGTCTTTTTGAAGGAACATTTCAAATGTTGAAATATTTTTGATGAATGTAATTTCAGCCAGTTCAGTTCAGTCACTCAGTCATGTCCGACTCTTTGTGACCCTATGAATTGCAGCACTCCAGGCCTCCCTGTCCATCACCAACTCCCAGAGTTCACTCAGACTCATGTCCATCAAGTTGGTGATGTCATCCAACTATCCATCCTCTGTCGTCTCCTTTTTCTCCTGCCCCCAATTCCTCCCAGCATCAGAGTCTTTTCCAATGAGTCAATTCTTCACATGAGGTGGCCAAAGTACTGGAGTTTCAGCTTTAGCATCATTCCTTCCAAAGAAATCCCAGGGCTGATCTCCTTCAGAATGGACTGGTTGGATCTCCTTGCAGTTCACGCGACTCTCAAGAATCTTCTCCAACACCACAGTTCAAAAGCATCAATTCTTCGGCGCTCAGCCTTCTTCACAGTCCAACTCTCACATCCATACATGACTTCTGGAAAAACCATAGCCTTGAATATGTTGGAAAAGTAATGTCTCTGCTTTTTAATATGCTACCTAGGTTGGTCATAACTTTCCTTCCAATGTTACACATATATAAAACTGGAAGGTAAAACAAACGCACAAAAGTCAAGGTTACTGTTATTATGAAAGTGAAGGTTATATACATATAATCAGAAATTCTATAAAATATAATACACAAGAATCTTGAAGGCCAGTACCTTTCTGTGTTCCAAATGAATTGCATCTGAACAGAGTCTATCTTCCCTAGTCATCTATGAAGAGATAGGATGGCCCTCCTGAGGTCAAGCAGAACCACAGGGTGGGAAGGGAATAGGCAAAGAGAAAGAGAACACGTTTAGCTGTGAGACTCTAGGATAGTTTCTTGAGGGAAAAGGATGCACCGGACAAATGATCAGTGAACCATAGAGAGGAAAGTACAGGGTTCCACACCTGACAGGGACTCCAAAGATGGTTTGCTAAGTCACTTCAGTCGTGTCCGACTCTGTGTGACCCCATAGACGGCAGCCCACCAGGCTCCGCTGGCCCTGGGATTCTCCAGGCAAGAACACTGGAGTGGGTTGCCATTTCCTTCTCCAATGCATGAAAGTGAAAAGTGAAAGTGAAGTCGCTCAGTCGTGTCTGACTCTTAGCGACCCCATGGACTGCAGCTTACCAGGCTCCTCCGTCCACAGGATTCTCCAGGCAAGAGTACCTGTGAATACAAACTTTGGAAAGGTAAAAAATAATTTTCCAGAGAAAATATTGCTTTAAAAAAATTACTGCTATTGAGAAATGGAAACCTTTCTGCCGTATCAATAAACAAAAGATGTGACAGCCATCAACAATTGCAGCCACCAGGGATGGTGATCCAGTGATCCCCAAGGGAACTCAGGAAGGAAAGAATACCTGCCATCTAGTAGCCATCAGACGGCAGCCGCTCACCACAATGAGCACTGGGAAAACTCAGGGTATGAAAACACTAGATACTGGCCCCAGATAGCTGAGGTGTGTATCAAAGGAGTGATTTCTGAGTCCAGACTCTTGCATCCTCTAATACATAGAAAACTGCTAAATTCCTTAACTTGAGCTGTCTAGTTTTTTTAATTTATCATAAGTTTTTGACATTCAGACTACCTGACTTTTGTTGCAAAACTTCCCTAAAATCTGACTCCTCCCTTACCTCCTCAAAGCAGTTCTTTCAGGGTTATTTGAAATTCTGCTTCCCTGGGCTTGAAGTCTTAAAATGTTCCACCAAATAAAACAAAACTCTCAACTCTCAGGTTGTGCATATTTTTTTCAGTCGACACTTTATATTATTTTAGGGAGTCCAGGGTCAGCTCCCCATGTGAGGAAGCATTTGGCATTAGATTCTGAGTAGTTACGTCTGAAGACGTGGGTGGTGACATTTCCATGGCGGTCAAGACTGGTGTCCCAGGTCCATACATCTTAGCCTGTGGTTTAGTAACAACTTTGTTCTTTCCCTAGGCATCTCATTCTCAAATGTCTAAACTCTTCCTAGATCTCTTTTGTTTATCTCTCCCAGCCATATCTAGCATGTGTATCTCCTATTAATCACTTGATTTGTATCATATCCAAGATGACCATCTGAACCCCCAGGATTTTATGAGACTGGCAGACATACAATCTACTCTTTACATGTTGGAGAACTGCATGGCTGGTGATGTGCAGATGCCCAGCTGGCATCCATGTCTCTCCCCTCACAGAAACCCAAAGTCATCCTCTGCAGCTCTGCTTGAGCTCAGATCACTGTTTATGTGTAATAATCCACCTCCTCTAGAAGACTGTGAGCTTCTGAAATCGACAGGGTGTGTCTGACTCAACTTCACATCTCGCCAGTGTCTGCACAGTTCCTGGCCTAGAGAACTTTGTTATTTTAAGTGGAGAAATAGTTGGAAATGTGGAAACAAGAAGGCTCCTTTGTAGCTTTGAGCAATTCCTGAATGTCTTGTTCTCGTTGTTTGGTTGTCTATTGGATAGGCTGTGACAAATGAAGTATCAAGCATGTGGTAATATGAACCATTTTTTGGCAAGATAAACATGGAAAAACTAACCAGAATTGGGGGATAAGCAATCCGTGAGGTCTACCTCACAAAATTTATGACTGACGTGCTAAAACTAACTGGCTAGTAAAACTGAATGTTGAGTTGAGGGCCTGTGAACTATCTGAGTCGGTCTATGTAGCCCACTGTCTGAAGCAGGTTCAGTTTGGAGATTTATATCTGAAAGCCAGCAGAGAATGGGTAGAATCTGCAGTCCTGTGATAGACAGGTTGTCTATTGGAGAATACGTTGCCTAAGTATGCAAAGAGCATCAAAGCAGGAAGCCTGTAAGACTGGTCAGGGTTAAAGAACCGGCAGTAGGAGAGAAAGAGAAAAAGCCTGGATAGAGAGGCTGAGAGGACTCAGGAGGTAGACCTCCACGGAAGTCAAGAGCAAAAATGATTCCAAGCAAGAGAGACTCATCACCATGGAGAATTGGGCCCCAAACAACCTTTATTCTAGGGGAAATCACATTTAGAAAGAATCATTTATTGTTGATTTCTGGATAAAGGGAAGCAGAACAGAAGAGTGTATGATGAGTTCAGATGGTGGGAAAGATTTTATTGAAGAAAACTCTGTTTCCATGGCACCTGAAGGGCAGGATTTGGAAACTCAGGAGGATGGAGTGTTCAGTATAAGAAATCGGAGGCTGGAATGCCTAGGACATCGGTGTGGAGGACTCTGATGAAGAAAATCTAGGAAACAAGAGTCTGGGGAGCTGAATGCATTTTGATTAGACAGATCTAAGAGCATCAAAAGAGAAAAGGGGAGGAAGTGAAAGGGGATGCCTGGTCGGGGAGCCCTGGATCCTCCCAACATCTGAAAGACAGATGGGAGTGATCCCCAAAAGGCAAAAGTCAGGCTTCATTCTTAGGGATAGACTTAAATAATTAACTCCATTGCAATGGAGAAAGAGTGACCAAAAGCCAGAAAGGAGATACATCATGGAAGTGCAGCTGAGCTGATAGGACAGCTTTCTCAACATGCAGGTGGGAGGGAGGGAAGCCTGAGAACTCGCTGCTGAGATGGGGGAGATAGATGATTTATTGTGTTCTTGATTTAATTCAAATTCTGTGTTTACCAAAGAAAGAAAGAAAGAAAAAGTGTAACAGGGTTGTGATAACTAAACAGAATGCCACCTGTGGTCAGTGCAGGTACAAAGAAAAATTGAAACTGATGAGAAAAGGGTTAGCAATGTGAAAGCATAAAGAGCTAATGTCAAAATGTGAGTGTGGTCATGCCTGCAGGCTTGGTAACAAGCTTAAGTGATCCTTGCAGGAGAACCTTCTGGGCTTTTTGGGTGCTGTGCAGACTTCCCAGTGGGGAAAAGACAGAACTGAAGGCTGCCTGTGATCCCCTGCTTGCTGCTGGCAAGTGTGGGAGTGAAGGCAAGGATATTTGCAAGAAGAGATCAGGAGATAAGGAGGTTATGGTCCAGGGAGCTACTTGGGCAAAACCAAGAATTCAAACTGTCCTGTGGATACAGATTGGCTAACAGTAGTTCTTTAATGAGGGTGAACATGGAAACAGAAAATACACCTTTTTGTTCGGGTAATTTCAATGTCTGCAGTAGGGAACTCAAGAATGATAAATATGAAATTTAGGGAAAGTCTAAATTCCAAAGGGTGTATGGTCTTTCCGGTAGTCACATATGGATGTGAGAGTTGTACCATAAAGAAGGCTGGGTGACAAAGAATTGATACTTTTAATTGTGGTACTAGCTAGAGAAGACTCTTGAGAGTGCCTTGGACTGCAAGGAGATCAAACTAGTCAATCCTAAAGGAAATCAACCCTGAGTATTTATTGGAAGAACTGATGTTGAAGCTGAAGCTCCAATATTTAGTCACCTGATGGGAAGAGCCAGTTCATTGCAAAAGACCCTGATGCTGCAAAAGACTGAAGGTAAAAGGAGAAGGGGGTGGCAGAGGATGAGATGGTTATATAACATTACCAACTCAATGAACATGAATTTGAGCAAAATCCAGGAGATCGTGAAGGACAAGGAAGCCTGGTGGGCTGCAGTCCATGAAATCCAAAGAGTCAGACATGGCTTAGTCACTGAACACCAAAAACAAAGTGTGCAGAGTTGAAAGGTCTAAGGTTGAGCTGAGCACTAAGAGACAAATGTCACCCGATGGCCCTGGTGTGCCCAGGGAGACGTGGAGAACCGTGGACCACCTCGAGCAGCAGCAGAAAGCCTGCAGGTCATCAAAGGTGTTCTCTTTCTCATCCTCTTAAGATATTTGACTGGAAAGTCAGCTAAGTGAAGTCAGCTGTGAAGTGTGGTCATCCAGCTTTCATGCACTTTAACACTTGGCAAAAACCAGCAGGGCTTCGGTGCCTTTGTAAACTGGGAAACAGAAGGATGCTCCTATGTCTGATGCCAAAGAAAATCTGGCTAGTGAGAAAAAACTAATTTCAACTCAAACTAACTGCCTGAAATACATGATTCTCTTCTATTTTTAGAATAATGGCAAATTCAGTGATCTCCAGGAGGCCAGAAACAATTTGATGCAAAGGAAACTTGTGAGATGCCTGCTTTGATATTTAAGAACACTGCTTTTTATTGTGTGTATGCACAGATGACTTTCTTTGTTCACACAATTATAAATGCTGACTATAAAGCAACTCTAATTATTCCTAGAAGTTTTCAAAGAAAGGAAAGGGGTAAAATGTGACTTGCGATTCTGTGAAATGCCTCATTTTTCTTTGGGAACAAAGCCTGCCATGATTCCAACATTTCACAGGGCAGAGAACCCATCTAGATCTTGATTTATAATTTTGCTTACATGTTCCACCATCTCCTTTTTTAAGTTAATTTACTATGAATTGAAGGATAATTGCTATATAGTATTGTGTTGGTTTCTGCCAAACATCAACATGAAACAGCCACAGTGTTCCACCACCTCTTAGTTTGCTACAATTTCAATAAGTCTTCTTACTGGCAGTCTGCAAGAGTGCTTTAAAAATGACTCATTGAATATAATCATGTGGATGAGGTTGCCTGCATTCTATGATGAATCCTGGATAGTCATCAAATCCTACCTGCCATTCAACCTTCAACTTCATCAGTGGAAAGATGACTTTAGACCAAAGGCTGGTCCTTGGGAGATGAGCGATACCAGTATCTGATTCCGTATGGAAAGCACTAGCTCCTAGGGCCGGGAGGTTTACACTGGGAAATCTCGTTCTGGGCCCCATTAGCGTAAAATTCCAAAATTGGACATATGCCCAAGACACTGTTCTTTTTCTGCACAATGAATCATTCTGGAGGATTTTCAATACCGTATGCATGAGATTATGGACAGGAGTCGTCACTGCTGTCCCCTGCCACCCACTGGTTGAAGTTGCCCTAGGAGGGCGTAACCCCTTCACATTCAGGCCCTGTAGGTTGTCAGAGAGGGAAAAGTAGCTGGACCCACTTGAGGTGGAGAAGACTCTTGAGAGTCCCTTGGACTGCAAGGAGATCCAACCAGTCCATTCTGAAGGAGATCAACCCTGGGATTTCTTTGGAAGGAATGATGCTAAAGTTGAAACTCCAGTACTTTGGCCACCTCATGCAAAGAGTTCACTCATTGGAAAAGACTCTGCTGCTGCTTGGGGGCAGGAGGAGAAGGGGACGACCGAGGATGAGATGGCTGGATGGCATCACGGACTCGATGAGTCTGAGTGAACTCTGAGAGATGGTGATGAACAGGGAGGCCTGGCGTGCTGCAATTCATGGGGTCGCAAAGAGTCGGACACGACTGAACCACTGAACTGAACTGAACTGAACTGAACCAAGAAAAGTCAACATTTGCATCATTTGAACAGTAAAATAAAATTTTGACCCCATAGTTACCATTGTAATGGTAGTAAAACTCTTTGAAAAGAAGCACTTTGCTTTCAGTAATTTCACCATAAAAGTAGAATTCTGAAACATGAAGATGTATTCATCCCACTCCTGCATATGTCAATAGAAATCCATGCTTAGTAGATACCCATATGATAATAGTCAGACTTGAAAAACAAGAAAATAAACACCATAAGCTTCTTTGGAATCCTTCATCTTGTCGTTTTAAAAATGTATTTGTGATTCTTTCACGCTATTGATGCATAAGTAGTTTTTTTTTTCATTATTGAATAATATACAGTTGTATGGATGCTCCAAATTTAGCTTCCTAATTCATCCATGATGCTAGTTTTGGGCCGTGTGCATTCTCTGGGTTGTCTCACTAATTAATGAACTAGTTAATGAATCAGTTCAGTCATTCAGTCATACTCAGCTCTTTGTGACCCCATGGACTGCAGCATACCAGGCTTCCCTGTCCATCAGCAACTCCTGGAGCTTACTCAAACTCATGTCCATTGAGTCAGTGATGCCATCCAACCATCTTNAGCCAAATCAAAACAAAGATTTCCCCGGTTATCCAACGGTTAAGACTGCACCTCCTCTGCAGGGGGCCTGAGCTCCATCCCTGGTCTGGGAACTAAGACCCCACAAAACTCATAGTGGCGTGGCCAAGAAAAGAATACTAAGACAAAAACGAACCTGAATCTGGTCAAACCCCTGGGTCCAATTAACAATTTACAGGAAATGCAACAGATGAACACATAAAACTAGACCAGGGGATGTAACCTGCAAACTCTTAACAGTGGGAAGTGCTATAAGACAGATTCCTTCAATAAGTGAATCACAAGGGACAAGAAAAAGACTGAGGGGACCTATTTAAGAGATGTAAAAAAAAATCAATTAACTGCAACCTGTAGACCTTATTTGAATCCTGATTTAAGCAAATGAGCAAAAACTACCAAAAATAAACTGTTTATAGTATTTATGAATCTTCTGGAAATCTGTACTCCAACTGGTTAAAAAAAAAAAAAGTCCATATTTTTTACAGCTACGCACTGAAATATTTACAGAAGAAATGACATTATGTGGGATTTGTCTCCAAACATGGAGGAGCTGGTGGGCAGGGTGCAAGGATATAGATGCAACAAGATTCGCCATGAGTGTGACTGTTGAAGCTCACATGCAGTAATTCTATCCTGTCTACTTTTGTATGTTTCCAATCTTTCATTAAGAAAAAAAAAAGACTGACTACAGGCCTACATCCCAGGGCAAGGCAGTCGCTGCTCACACAAACACTACCTATATTCCAGCTATGCAAAAATGGCTGTGCTGTCCTGAGCTCAAACTAAGCCACACACTCTCCATCCCACTGGACTTTGCACGTGTACCACTCTCCATCCAAAGAATATCCTCCTTACCCCTATTTGCCCACCATTACCCCATCACCAGCTATCAATCCTACAGGTCCCTCCACATCCATTTCAAGACATACCATCTTTGCATGCTCTCTGCCCTGTTCATGCACTGTACTGCTTCTGTATTTTTGTTGTATATAGTTACATTAGGCTAGTATCTGCCTGTCAGCAACAAGAAGACAATAACTCTCTCTTTATTCCTAAGCCTCGCTATTAACTAACATAATAGTATTGTTGAATTTAACAGAACCAGCTGAAATCTTCCATACCCCAAATAACTCCTCAAAAACATTTAATCAGTTAAATAAGAGCCTTTGACATATTTATTCCATTTAATTGTTTAAATAGGTAAAATGCTCAATCAAAAAGTATAAAACAACAGTGAAAAGCACCTCCTCTCCATCTGTTCGGTTCACATCCCTCCCAAGTAACCATTTCTCTTAGTTTTTGGTTTGCCTTTCCAGAGATAGCTTTAATGAATATTCAGGTCAATTTATTTTCTTTATTTCTTCCTTATTTACTCAAGTGGGTAGCATAGTATGCTGTGCTGTGCTTAGTCGCTCAGTTGTGTCTGACTCTTTGCGATCCCATGGGCTGTAGCCCACCAGGCTCCTCTACCTGTGGGGATTCTCCAGGCAAGAATACGGGAGTGGGTTGCCATGCCCTCCTCCAGAGGATCTTCCCAACCCAGGGATCGAACTCAGGTCTCCCTCATTAAGGGTGGATTTTTTACTGTTTGAGCCACCAGGGAAGCCCAAGAATACTTGAGTGGGTAGCCTATCCCTTCTCCAGGGGATCTTCCAGACCCAGGAATCAAACAGGAGTCTCCTGCATTGTAGGCGTATTCTTTACCAGTTGAGCTACCTTGGAAGCCCAGGTAGCATAGTATAGGGTGAAGTAGTTCAGTCATGTCCGACTCTTTGTGACCCCATGGACTGTGGCTTGCCAGCTTTCTCCGTCCATGGGATTCTCCAGGCAAGAATACTGGAGTGGGTTACCATTTCCTTCTCCAGGGGATCTTCCCGACCCAGGGATCGAACCTGGGTCTCCCGCATTGGAGGCAGACGCTTTTAACCTCTGAGCCACTAGGGAAGCCTAGGTAGCATAGTATACATACTACTAAATATCTTGTTTGCTTTAAAAAAAAAAAAACTTAACAATATGTCTTGGAGATTTTCTATAAAAACATATACAAAAGGACTTCCTTATGTGTACATATTGTTTACAATTGCACAGTTTTTTACACAGCAGCAATTTTCCATATAAGGATGTCCGATTATTTATTTAACCAGACCCCTCTGGTTATTTCCAATCCTTTACTATTAAAAGCAATGTCACAATGAATAACCTTTTGTATATATCATTTAACATGTGTTTTAATATATCCGTTGGGCAACTCTCTATATTTCATGCTGTATATTAGAATCTTCTCTGTTTTTCTTCATCAATTAGCTTCTAGATTTTATTTATTAGCTCATTTTTTTTCCCTTTCTACCTCATTAAGTTCAATTTTATCTGCATTAATTCCTGCTTTCTGTTTTCTGTTTAATTTCTTTTCCTTTTTCTAACTTTTTAAATTAGCACTGTGATACACAACACAAGGGCTTCACTGGTGGCTCAGTGGCAAAGAATCCGACTGCCAATGCAGGAGACGTGGGTTCGATCCCTGTGTTGGGAAGATTCCCTGGAAAAGGAAATGGCATCTCACTCCAGTATTCTTGCCTGAGAAATCCCAGGGACAGAGGAGCCTGGGGGGCTACAATCCATGGTTGCAGAGTCAAATACAACTTAGCGACTAAATAACAAATACAACACAAATCACAACAGTCTGAGTCCTAACGCAAAATGAATCCTGAGCAGATCACAACCCCTCGATGCCATTACTTCACTTGGATGTAAAAGCAAAGATAACAAGCTCCAAATGGACAAGTGTTCCATAAGAGTGAAAAAGAAGACACGGACTTTCCTGGTGGCACAGATGGTAAGAATCCACCTGCCAATGCCGGGACATGGGCCTGATCCCTGGTCTGGGAAGGGTCCACATGGCACAGAGCAATTAGGCCCACGCACCACAACCACTGAGCCTGCATGCTCTAGGGCCCACAAGCCACACCTGCTGAGCCTGCATCCTGCAACTACGGCAGTCTGTGCACCTAGATTCTGGGCTCCACAACAAAAGAAGACCCCATAATGAGAAGCCCACACACAGCCTCGAGAGAGTAGCCCCCACTCTCCACAACTAGAGAAAGCCCATGCAGACAACAAAGGGTCCAATGCGACCGAAAAAAAAATAAACAAAATTATTTTTAAAAAATAAAAAAGAAAGAACCAGCTCCTATCATACAAACTCATAATTTTCTCACTCCAGTTCACAATAAAAAACCTGTGTTGGTCTCTTTAATTTTTTCTTATTGCAATAAGAAAATTTAGTTCTGGGCATATAGTTCTAAAAATTTCTGAAATGCCTTGATTGCAAAAAAATCAAAGGCTACTATTAGGGAGTACAACATTCAGAAAACGAAGATCATGACATCTGGTCCCATCACTTCATGGCAAATAGATGGAGAAACAGTGGAAA
>SJYV01053320.1:0-15045 GCA_006410875.1 Neotragus pygmaeus
GCCATCAAGACCTGCAGCTTCTCCTGGATGCTCCGCTCATTCCGAAAGGAGCGCCCACTGGACTCGCTTCCCTCCGACTCCGAGCCCTCTTCAGAGGCTGGGAGTGGGAGACAGAGAATTGGGATGAGCCACTAGCAGATACATGGCAACAGACTTCAGTGCTCTGAGAGGGGCGTGCGCCCACCTGCCTGGACCCTTCTGAGGAACTCTGACGTGAAAAGAGAGGAGGGAGATTCCGGCCTGACTTCTCTAGGCCCACCAACCGATTGCTTTTAAGCCAAGAGCCTCGTGCCTTTTAAAATACGAGTTAATTTGTGAGATCTACAGCTGCTCACTCAACTGATATTTATGATGTGCTCATTCTGTGCGAAAGGCAGGGCAGACAGTCGGAAAGGAGCTACAGGGTAGGGTGAAAACGGGTACAGAATTTCACACTACTTCAGCTCCCAGCCCTGCAAGCCTGCAGGTTAGAACACGACGCAGGCCACACTCCACCTCTGAGCGTCCGCTTCCTCACTTCTCTACTCATTCAGTGGTTCCTAAGTCCCAGCACTGCGCCAAGCCCTGCGTTTGGTAATGGGGATTCAGCAACAGACAAAACACGGACTGCCCTGCCCTCAAAAGGCTCGTGGTACTGGTGGGCACACGTACAAGTCAACCAACATCATCACTTGAACGGGAAAGCGCTGGAAGATGTGGAGGTGTGGAAGCTACAGGAGACCACAGGAAGCCGGCCCTTGGAGGACTCCCAGACCAAGTGACTTACAAGCCAAAATCTAGAGGGCAAGTGAGAATCAGCCCAGCAACACACTCAGAGCAAGGGAGGGAAAGCATGTTCCAGGATCAAGGAGCACTGCACAGAAGCTTAGCAGGGCAGCATTCAGAAGAGGGGTGCTGACTCTCCCGCCACAAGACTGCCTTGGGAACGCCCCTGGGGGTCCAGCGGTAGAGACTCAGTGCTTCCAAGGTAGGAGGCACGGGTTCAATCCTTGGTCAGGGAACTAAGATCCCACATGTCACAAGGTGTGGCCAAAAAAACACTAAACAACAGCAACAAACTCGTAAGAAAAAAAGACTGCCGTGGAAGTTAAATAGGCCAAGACCCTAAAAAGTGCAGCCCAGTGCTTGCACAGTGTGGACGCCACAGACGCTCGCTGCCGCTGACCAGCTGCTCCCGCTGCACCTCAGGGGAAATGTCTTGTTCTAATCCACCTGCCCTCCTAGTGGGTGCTGGTTTTTCTAGTTTCCAGGAGCCCTGGCAGGACCTGGGACAGCACAGGAGAAGTTATTGCTACAGTGTTGTGTGGGGAGGAAAGCCCCAAACTCATAGGGCAAGGTGGGAATGGGAGATTAGGACCACAAAATCAGCTGGGAGTTGAGAATGAAGAAGTGAGCAGGGGAGGGGATCTCCAGGGAAAAGCTCCTGGGCCACACTACAGGCAGAGGCCGGAAGCAAGGCAGCAGGGGTAGGGATGAGAAGTACTCGGAGAAAAGAGCAGCCTCTCTCAAGTGAGTGCGCACAGTACAGAGGTGTGGACCAGAGCAGGACGATGGACAGAGGCCCACGTACCTGGCTCTGAAGGCTTGTCCACATCTCCATTGACACAGCGCCTGAGGCTGGCCGACGGGGGCGCTTCGGTGGTGGGCTGGAGGAGCAGGTTGCTGAAGGTGGGGGCCAGCCGGAAGCAGCGTTTGGTCTGGAACATCTGGGTGGACATGGCTTGTAGATTGCTGGCAATGCTGGCCTCGCTGGGGCCCAGAGGGCCATTGAGGGACTCAGGAGCCTCTGACCTGGCCCGAGATGGCTCCAGGGCTGGGGACCGCGTCCCGTCCTCATCCTCCATATCTTCCAGGTCTGATCGGGACTCTTGACTGTTCATTTCTGAATCTGTCTCAGCATCAAAAGCTGTTCCTCCACCGTCAAGACTCTTGTCGGAGCCACTGTCCGAGCCCTCACTGGCCCGGGCCGAGTCACGGCTTGAGTCCGAGTCGAAGCCTTCACTCAGGTCACTGTCATCACCTGCTTTGGGTGGGTGGCGGCGGCGGCGGAGGCAGGAGAGGCGAGAGAGCTTCCGACTCTTTCTGACCTCACCCTCTGGAGGTACCACAGGAGGAGGCTCAGGACCCGGCTCCTCCTCCTTCTCCAAGGGTTCCCTGGACTCCGGTTCATCTGTGGAAAGAGGGTGCTCAGCACAGGGACGCCGGCAGGTGGTGACAGCCCCCTCACCCCGCCACATCTATGCTCCCCTCCCATGGTCCCCACACCCCATGCTAACCTTTCCACAGTCACAACCTCCCCCATCCCTGCACCTGTGCCATCGCTCTGGAATGCCGGGACGGGATTCTCGCCCTCTTCCAGCTCAGCTTGTAGCCGGATGTTGACGTGATTGACGAGGTGGGAAAAGAGGGCCAGGGTGAAGGCAATGGCTGCACTGTACTGCTTGGATCCTAAACCCAGGAAAGCCAGTGTTAGGGGCTGAGGGCCCTGAAGAGTAGGAAGCACCATTAATTCCAACCTCATCTCACCTGTTCTCAACTCTACCAAGGATTTAATTACCTCTAAAAACTTTCTCTAAGGTAAAAAAAGATTTCTCAGGTCTCTGCACTCCCATCCTGTAATGTGGAATGTGCCAGCTCATCCTGCTTCCTCTTGTCCCACCTCATCTTCCCCAGCTCTGATGGGTTCACGCAGGCCCCTCCCCAAGCATGTTCACACCCAGTCCCGTCTCTCCCTCCCTTCCATCCGACCTTGCTCTACGTATACCTCTGGCAGAAACTAACTGCCCCTGCCCCTACTGCCACCAAGTCTGAATTCCATCTGGATCAACAGTTAAGCATCTCAACCACTCTGTCTGCCTTGGTCCCAGACAAGGGTGCGTGTATCTGTGGGTGTGGGAGGGTGGAGGGGGTGGAAATACGTGGCTGCCTTTGTTTGTTCACTAGGGGCTCCTTCAGGGCTCTCTCCTACAGCCGGGCAGTGATGCAGGTAGTGAAGGGACTACTTGTGGAAGCTACTTTATGGGTAAGGAGCTGCAGAAAAGGGTAGTGAGGATCCCAGAAGCCAGTGGGAGAGAAAAGAGGGACATAGGGAGAGTTACCTGCTCTCTTCAAGCTGTGCACCCCCATAAGGCAGATGATGACCATTTGAAAGATGAGAAGGTCCGGGAGGAAAGCATATCCACTCTCATACTCCTCCTCATCCTCGCTGGCCAGGCTGAGGTTGGGTGAGGAGGGCAGGTAGAAGAGACAGAGGTTGAAGTCCTCCAGGACTGACTGGCAAAGTGATGTCAGCTCTGAGTCCACGGAGCTGCGGAAGCGCAGGAGTAATGGGAGGTCAGTGATGGGGGCTGGGGCAGGCACAAAGAGCTGGGAACACAGGATGCGGAGGAGAGACTACGGGACCCTACCAGGGAGACTTCAGAGAGGAGGGGGGACTCAGTGCTGGCTGAGCGCTAGAGCAGACAGAATAACGTGGGGAGGGAGACATACAGTGGAAGGGATGTGGGTGGGCTTCCCATTCGGCCACTCCTTCAACTTCCAGTAAGCGCCCAATCTGCCAGAGGGTGAGCCACCCAGAGAAGGGGCATGGAACCTAGGGTGAGACAGTGAGGGATGCCGAGAAAGGCCTAACCAGCTAAAGAATTTCCAATCGAGAGACAGGATTCACCAGCCCACTCCCTCCTCTCCAAGTCCCCTGCCATAAAGGAGCCATTGTGGATGGGGCTCCCAGGACACAGTTCTTGCTCACACTCTCTTCTACTCACCTGCTTTTGGGCTGCAGGAGGCTTTGCAGATACATAAAGTTCACCAGCAACCTCTTAATGTCTTTACATCTGAAATGAGAGGAGCCCAAGGTAGATGGCGAACAGCTCCAGAGTCCCTGTGGTCCTACTGTTCAAACTGCAGGAAGACCCCCTCTTCCCACAGGCCTCACTCACCGCTTCTTGCTGGGAGAGAGTTTCCGAGTCTCACACCTCTTCAGCTGGTGGTACATTTTCGCTGCCTTGTCATACAGCCGCTTGAGGTTTCCATAGGCCCCCTCAAAGGACACTTCCGACTGAATGCTGAAGGAGACAGAGGTGAGCTACTGAGGCTTGGCAGAGGAGGAGAGGGGAAATGTCAGTCTTCCAGGGATTTAGAAAGCACTGTTTTTCTTTTAAATATTTGTTTCTGTACTTGGCTGCGCCAGGCCTTAGTTGTGGCATGTGACATCTAGTTCCCCGACCAGGGATTGAACCTGGGCCCCCTGCATTGGGATTGCGGAGTCTCAGCCACTGGGCCATCAGGGATGTCTCAGGTGCACTGTTTCTAGTAAATACAGGCTGCCCTCAGCCACCTCTTTCACGTACAGACTGAGGGTGAAAACTATCTTTCCTAATAAAAACACACACATACAACTTTCAGATTAATCAGAGTAATGATGACATCTGTATGTCCTCTGCATCCAGATATGGGAAAATTAATCCCATTCAGTGTTATAAACATAACTTAGTCACCATTGCTGAAATACACTATTTTTCATCTTTTTAAAAGCAGAGCACTTAATAGGCAGCATTTAACAAGCATTAAGGATATTTACATATTCTCTTTTCGTTAATCTTCACAATATTCACTCAAATGCAAATATGTACGGAGCACCCCATTGTCAGGCACTGTGCCCTACTACTGCCCACATTATAGACAAGGAATGAGGCCTGAGAGATCAAGTATAACTCAAGGGCCACGCAGTAAACACAGCACAGCTCAATCTCCAACCCAATCTGCCCCAGCGCAGAGGCTAACAGCATGCTATGCTTTTTAAACCCAATCTGCCCCAGCGCAGAGGCTAACAGCATGCTATGCTTTTTAAAATGTCTTTTAAAATTTTTTATTATTTTACTTTTTTCCTCTGGTCATGCCCCACAGCACGTGGGATCTTAGTTCCCCAAATAGAGATCGATTCTGTGTCACTGGACCACCAGGGAAGTCCCTGAAACATCTTTTAACTATAAAGAGCAAGGTATAGAAAAGAAGAAATACACGTTAGAGGTGAATTAAATACAGCTATAAATTTTTTTATATTCCTCCCACTGAGAAGTGGGTTCTATGTCACGTTCCTTTCAACCTTGGCAGGGGGCGGGGGTGGGAGAACACGGCCACTGAAACGCTTTGGCCGAGAAAGCACTGTGGCAGGGACGCCACCAGTTTCCAGGCCCAGGCAGCAAGAGACAGGCAGGCCCTAGTTTCAGGTTTCTTGGGCCATTATTTGCTGTTGGAGTCCTGAGCCACGATGTAAGAAGTCCATCTACCTTGAGGAAGACACCACATGGAGAGGCCCCAAGACTAAAAGGAGAGGGAAAGGGTTCCAGATAAGCCAATTCTCCAGACACATCAGACACCAAACCAGCCGAATACCACTGCCTGACCCTAGACAATGCCACCAGGAGGAGGACTGCCAGACTGAGCCCAGGCAACTGCCCAACCCACAAAACATGAGGCAGAATTGTTTAAGCATAGTAGAGGACCTTAGTGGGCACCTCCCAAACCGGGATATACTTGGCTCTCTTTGCAAGTGACTCACCCTATATCATAATTATGAATGGGATATGGGATCCAGGACAATTAAGGGGGCATTCCCTGGAAGGCATACAAGGAATGGGAAAGATGCAATGAGAAGGTAGAAACCTGGTAATCATATGTAAGAATAAATACACAAATAATAAATGTGGGAGAAGGTGGAAAAAAGCTAACCCCGTTACACTGTTGGTGGAAATGTAAACTGGTACAGCCGTTATGGAAAACAGTATGGGATTCCTCAAAAAACTAGAATTGCCTTATGATCCTGCAATCCCACTCCTGGGTGTATACCCAGACAAAACAATAACTCAAGCAGACACATGCACCCCTGTGCTCACGTGCGCGGACTAGGTTGCTCTAGCTGTGCTTAACTCTGCAGAACCCTACGCACTGTAGTCCGCCAGGTTCCTCTGTCCGTGGGATTCACCAAAAAAATGCAAGTGTTGGAGTGGGTTGTCATGCCTTTCTGCAGGGGATCTTCTGGATCCAGGGATCAAACCCACATCTCTCACTTCTCCGTCACTGGCAGGCGGGTTCTTCACCACTGGAGCCACGGCAGCACTGTTACAATAGCCGAGAAGAGCCGAGCCATAGAGACAACGCTGACTACATGGAGACAACTCACGACAGCTGAGTGAATAGAGACACTGCGCACACATGTCATACTGTGTAACAGCTACTACTCAGCCATAAACAAAGAATGCAATAATGCCATCTGCAGCAACATGGACGGATCCAGAGATTATCCTGTTGAGTGAAGTAAGTCAGAGAAAGACAAACACCACAGGATACCACCTGTATGTGGAACCTAAAATATGCCACAAATGAACTTATCTGTGAAACAGAAACAGACTCACAGACCTGGAGAGCAGAACTGTGGCTGCCCAGGGAAAGGTTGGGGAGGGATGGACTGGGAGCCTGGGGTTAGCAGATGCAAACTATTACACATGGAATGAATAGACAGGTCCTCCTGTACAGCACAGGCAACTACCGTCAGCATCCATCCTGTGATAAACCATAGTGGAAAAGACTATAACAGAAGACTTCCCTGGTGGTACAGTGGATAGTAATCTGCCTGCCAATGCAGAGGATACGAGGTTTGATCCCTGGTCCAGAAGATTCCATGTGCTACAGAGCAAGTACGCCCTCGTGCCACAGCTACTGAGCCCACACACCTTAGAGCCTGTAAGCCGCAACTACTGAAGCTCACACACTCTAGGGTCCAAGAGTCACGGCTCCTGAGCCCACAGGCTGCAACTACTGAGCCCACGCACCGAGAGCCTGTGCTCCACAGCCGGAAAAGCCACCGCAACTAACAGTCCAGGCTCTGCGACTACGGAAAGCCTGCACGTGGCAACAGACCCGGAGCAACCAAAAATAAAGGTTTAGAAAGGTATACATAACCGAATCACTTTGTCGTACTGCAGAAACTAATCCAACATTGTAAATCAACTATACTTCAATTTAAAATAAAGATACAGTGGATGGGAGGCCAGTCTGTACTGATCTAGATAAGGGCAAATATTGATACTGAAAATAGGTTTCCTTGACCAGGTGAATCAAGGACCACAGCCTGAATTCTATGGCAAAATTAGGTATCATAGTTTACACTTCAGTAGTTTACCACTTAACCTATAAGACCACCCTACTCCCTTTGGGCTTTGAAAGCCAATTCACTATGTAACTACTGAGAATGATTTGGCTTCTCAAGTAGACTCTGGCCCTGATTAGGTGGCAACAGTGAGTTTCCTGGCAGTTTATGTCTCACTAAAATTTAATCAAAGGCTTTCTCATTTACGTACCAGTCTCCCGTGCATTTGGTTATGGTGACTTAGTAAACTAAGTCTAACCAACTTTGGGTGCCCTGAAAAAATTGTGTTTTGTTGTTGTTGTTGTTTTTTAATTCTAAGAAATAAGAATGAGATCCAGGGAAGCAGTAATCCACCCTGCTAAACTGATCCCCCCATGCTGTCTGTCATCCCTGTCACTTCAAGACACTGAAGCTCTACAATTTTGAAGTTCTTGTCAGAGGTTACTTTGGTATGATTTTACCAACTATATCCAATTTATCTCCTTCTTCAGGAAGGTAGCTATCCTGTTAGCTTTCATGATAGCAGACAGCTACATTAGCTGCCCAAGTGCCTACAAATCCAGGCGGCTGTGCAAAAAGCAGCAGGGCTGCCAGGAAGCAGGGTCCCTGAGGAGGCACCCTAATCTCACCATTCTCCCAACTATCTTACTCAGGAGTTACAGAAGGGAGAACGGAAAGAGAGAAAACAAAGCAGGAACCGTGCAGATGTGAAAGCTGGGAAAAGAGCTGCCAAATACTCACCAGCGTAGGTAGCAATACATGGCTTCCACATTATAGTACTTGCTGCCTGCAAGGGTGCCCAGCTGGTTGAAGGGCATTCCTGGGGAGAGAGAGGAGTCACACAGTCTGTGGCCACTGACACTCACCGACAGCGGCCAGGCCCAACCCACGCTGAGCATCAGAGAACTCAGGTGGAGAACAGTGGCTCTGCAGGAGACACTGGCCTCTCAAAGGGTGATCAGCAGCTAATCTTGTTCCTCCAGGGGGTTATTGATTCCAGACTCAGGTCCTATCAGTCTAATCCCACCTGGCCCTGAGGGATTCAGCACTGATGGGTGCCACTCCTTCAATAGCAGCTGTGGCTCTTGTGACTCAACTCCTGGAACCCTCTCATCCCGGCTCAGTCTCTTGCCTCTGAGTTCTCCTTCTGACATGCTAGTCCCCATCTCTTCCTGTAATTTAGCTTCATCTCTTCCCTCACTGTGCCTCCATAGTGGCAGCTAAAGCACAGTCTCCTCTTTCTACAGAGACACCAGAGATGAGGAAGCCATCTTCTTTCCCTTCTTTTCTGCCTCCTTCCCTCTTAGTTCAAGACTCTCCCATTTCTCTTCCTCTTCCACCATCTTCTGAGTGTGTGTTACTCAGGAAAGAATTCACAACCAAGGTGAAGTATGAAAGAACTGAGTGAGGAGGACCTAGGGGGAAGTGAGTATGCCTGCCTGCCATCTCAACACTGTTTTCTTCTTAGAAAATGCTGCTGGGTTGGGAGGCCCCATTGGAATGGGGCCTCCACTTACCAATCTGAGGAGCTACTGACAGGGCTTGGTAGTAAAATCTCTCAGCTAGCAGCTCAGTGTCTACGCCAGCTAGTTCATTCTGATACCGTGCTGTAAGACAGGGGGAGGAAGAAAAGAAATATGATAATTCCATGCTTCAGAGAACACCTCCCCTAATCTGGAAGTCCACTCTAGAGAGCTGTAATAGGAGCCTGGGAGGAAGATACCTGAGCTAGAAGGCAGGCTGTCTGAGTCTCTGGCACAACTGGAACTCTACATGACTATGGGCAAATTGTTCGATTCTCTCTTCCTTGCTGGTAGGTCCAAAATGTAAAGAATATTTAGTGTTTGTAAAGAGGCTCTTCTTGATTATCTCTTCCCAAGGAACGGGAGCTACAGCTTATATTAATGCTTGAAATAACTTCTGTTACTTGGTTCTGGAATTCAGCTGCTCAGTTCTAGAGAGAAGGCATTGCTAATGACACTAGGTCAATCTACTGTGAAACAGCTGATTCTGTGTGTGTGTATACACACGTGCCTGCGTCTGCTCACTCATGTTCTACTTTTTTTCAACCCTATGGACTACAGCCCACCAGGCTCCTCTGTCTATGGAATTTTCCAGAAAAGAATACTGGAGTGGGTTGCCATTTTCTCCTCCCTTCTCGACACAGGGACTGAATCCATGTCTCTTGTATCTCCTGCACGGTCAGACGGATTCTTTACCACCTGGGAAGCCTGATTCTCCCTGTGCCCCCTACCTGTAAAGGGTTCAGGAGTGGGATAAGGGCAGGGAGAGGCACCTCAGGTCTATTACAGATAATGCATCCAAAAGCCACACACCAGGAGCCTAATAGGACTAGAGGTCTTTATCTATCAGGATTAGCGACTCAGGGGGCATAAAGCAAGAGTCCTTTTCCATTCTGAGAAACATGCTTCAGGTAGGTAAGTCCTCCCCGAGGTCTAACCGTAATTCCCCTAGGAATCTATGAAAAGAAAACTCCAAAAGAGAAGGACATCAAATTAAAATCTTCCAAACTTACTACTAAAGCCAGCTTATCATCCTGACTTTCTTAGAGCACAAAGACATTTTTCCCTTCTTCTTGCATTCACTCGTCCTTTCTGACTCATGGAAGAACAGTGAAAAGAAAGAAACACTAAACAGACTGGAGGGGAAAAGTTATCAGAGCCCAAACTACTCCTCCTGCCCTCCAGTCGCTTAAAGGGTGGTACCAACAATTTGAACAGCTGGAGCCTGTCCTGGAGCCCAAAACAGAGAAAAATGAAAGGTTCTGATTCTTACACAAATCCCCCAGGTACACTAGACATCGGTGGCATGCCATCTGTGCCCAATCCATCTCCTTCCCTGAGGCAGACACTGGCTTCTTGCATCCTGAGAAAGAGAGAGAGAGAGGTTTATAAGCCCATTCCTCTGACCTTACCTCTGGAAAACACCTTTCCTAGGTAGAGAATGGAGANTTTCCCAATCCATCTCCTTCCCTGAGGCAGACACTGGCTTCTTGCATCCTGAGAAAGAGAGAGAGAGAGGTTTATAAGCCCATTCCTCTGACCTTACCTCTGGAAAACACCTTTCCTAGGTAGAGAATGGAGATCAAGAATCCAGGTCTAGTTTTGGAGCCCAGCCTTATGGGGCAGAGATGACGCCCATCCAAGACACAGGCTCACAGGTGGACAGAGGTAGGGACACAGAGGCTCCTGGGCAGGAGTCATTCACTGGATAGGAAAGAACTGGAAGAGATGGTCTAGGGTCCTCAACCTAGGACAGCTGCCTGGGGAAAGGTCATGTGAAAGGTCATCACAGGAAGGTTAATAGAAAGGAAGAAGTGAAGTCAAGTGTAAGTATAGTTGTGGGTGCCTTGGGGAGCCACTCCCCACCTAAAGGTAAAAGGTTTGGGTAAAGATGGGAAACTGGCCCAGGAAGAATGGCATATGGATGAGGGCAAAGGAAGTGCTCCTGGCTTCCGCCTGGTGGAGGAGCTCACGGAGAAGGCAGCCTGTTGAAGAGCCTATCTGTGGAGGAGACTTGTCTGAGCCGAGACAGGTGGTGGCCAGAGCACAGTCGCCTGGGCTTTCACCCCTCCCTTTACCCAGGCAGCCCTGGGACTTCAAAGAGCTTCAGCTATTTGGGAGGCAGTTCTATGTGCTAGGTACTGATCTAAGTGTATCACAAGGCCAACTGAAGTGATCCTCAAAGCAACCCCAAGGAGTACTCTTATTACTTCCATTTTACAGTTAAAGAAATCAAAGTCACGTAACAGGTAAATGACAGAGTTGGGACCCAAATGACAATCGGGCTCCAGAGACCATCCACGTATCCCCTCCATTTTGCAGACACTCTCCTAGGTATGCAGCTCCCATTCTGAGAGGCCCTTCCCAATATTTACTATAGAGACGTTGCTGAGTTGGCTGAATGAGAAATATCTATAAGGAGATAAAGTTGTTTGGGGAATTAATTCTTTGAAATAAGGGTTCGTCATCTTCGTTCAGGCTATGGACCCTCCTGTCAATCTCATTTGACATCTATGAATTCTGCCTTGGATTAACATTGCTTTATTTTTGGCCGTGCAGCCTGCAGGATCTTAGTTCCCTGATCAGAGATCGAACTCAGGGTTCTGGCAGTGAAAGTGTTGAGGCCTTACTTCTAGACCACCAGGAAACCCCCCACTGTTTTGTCTTAAGTGTTTCAAATGGATAAAATAGAGTGCCTTCTGATCAGAGAATGCTGCCACACAGTGGCACAGACATTAACCTCCATCTCTGACCCAGAATGTCTTTCTACTGGTGAGGGGAGGAGCAGGGGGCTGGGGGAGGGCAGGAGGTATGAAGAGCAAGGGGAGTTGGAGGAAGCAGAAAGAGGGAAGGAGCTCCAAAGGACAGTCAAACTGAAGAGAAAACCATCAACTAGAGAAGGAGGTAAACCATAGCTCTAGTACCTCAGAAAATAAAAAAGAGATCTGCACTATCTTGAAAGACTGTCCATGATTTTCCCAATATTTCTAAATACTTTAATACTTTCATCAAATACTAGAAAACAATCTCTAAAGTTAAAAGAAAGTGCCAGTCAAATCCAACTGGGAGAAAAAAAATGCTATCAATATCATCTTCCAGTGCCAGACTTTCTCTAGATCATTCCATCCCTCTCACTGGCTCTACATCAGTCTATAACCCCAAACTAAAGAGGCCTCTCTCTTTTCTTAAGATCTTTATCCCAACTCACATGCTTAATTTGGTTAAATCCAAATTTCATGAAGCATTTGTATGTCTTCTAGAATCTTCACAGCTTGGCTGGGTCACAAGGTACATAGATACTGAGGGATAAGAAGGCCAAAGTAGAAACAAACCAACTTGCTCCTCCAGCCCACCTTTCAGATTTCACTGACCTATGAGGGGGTCGGTGACATGGGTCCAGTCGATGCAGCACTGCAGTTCCAGCTGGTAGTGAGACTGGATATAGAGAAGGAGATGCTGATAGAAGCCAATACCAGCAACCAGGTGCGTCCTGTAGGCACATTCCAAGGTACTCCGGCTGTGGATATGCTGGAGATAGGGAAAAAGAAGGGGCCAGTTAAGCAGCAAGATCAGAGTTCTGCTCCCCTGTCCCTAATCATATTTATCTCACTGAAGAAATAAACATATCTTTTTGGCTCTGGAAACTGGATAAAGTCTGGAACTTTATCCACCTCTCCTCTTACTCACGAGTCACCCCTATACCCTTAGATCTCCTTCTCTGGTTTCCTACCTGGGGTCAGGCTCCCCTCCTCTCCTAATCCTAATTTTATATGACTCCCTCCCTTCTTTCTATCTCTTCCTTGATATCCCTACCTACAGCCATGCTCTGAGCCAGTTGCTTAGTTGTCTTTTCGTTCCTTAGCTTCCCCTCTTTAGACAAACTTCTTTCCAAGCTCTACGACCTCCCCTTGAAAAGCAAAAGTTGCTCATTTGTGTCTGACTCTTTGTGACCTCACGGACTATAGTCTGCCAGGCTCCTCTGTCCATGGAATTCTCCAGGCCAGAATACTAGAGTGGGTAACCATTCCTTTCTCCAGGGGACTCTTCCCAACTCAGGGATCCAACCCAGGTCTCCTGCACTGCAGGTGGATTTACTGTCTGAGCCACCAGAGAAGCCCTCCACTTACCTTTTTGTTAGTCTTGATAAGCTGGATAACTTCGTAGTATACCTTTCTCCACAGTAGCTCCTCAGCCTTCCTCCCATAGTCTACCGGGTGCAGGAACATAAGCTTGACGCAGAGCTCACGCAGCCTATGAGGATGTAGAGAAGCATGAGAGGGACTGGCCATCCCTTCGTGGGGGACACTAGAACTGAGGGCAAGAAGGCACCTGCCAACACCCCAAATGACAGACGCCTGTGTCTCCCATGAGACATCCAGGCTCACTCAGTAGGGCACAAGACAAGCAATCCTAGAAGGCAGTGGAGCCCCAAAGATACAGGCAGGAGCAGTAAGAGTCTTAACCCCATCTTCATCTCCTTCCCTTGCACCGTTCTCTCCTTTCTCCTCGGCCTCTGTATCTCTTTCCTTCCTTATGCAGTACAGTCCATTCCCCCAATTCAAACACCACTCTAATGGCACCAGTCTGTTACATACAGAAGCTGCAGAAAGTGAGGCATCCCTTCTCCCTTTCAGGAAGGCCAGAGATGTCACAGATCATTTATGTGCCATGAAGTCAAGAGATAAGAGAGAACATGTCTGTGTATGACAGGGTTTCAGGTGGAGAGGAAAAGAGAAACTCTAAGGATGTGTAGTTTATAGAGTCTCAGCTTACTTGTTCCTCAGGCTAATGTTCTCCGGTTTGAACACTTCTTGATAAGCGGTTTTGTTGCAAAGGATGAGGTCAAGTCGATGCACAGCCTCCACCACAGCCCTGCAGGGAATTATAGGCAAACAGCCCTTGAGCCATGCATATGGTCCATATACTAATCTTACAGGAAAAGCTACAGATTTAGGGGTAGGGAAACCAAATGGCTGCAGGTTGAGCTCCATTCAAAACAAGATGAACAGAGCCTCCATCTTGGTACAACCACCCCCTCAGAAGATGTCTGGCAATGCTGAAGACATTTTTGATTGTCACAACCCTGGGGAGGGGAATGAGAGACACTGCCATTGGCATTTAGTGTGACCCACAATACATGGGACAGTCCACCATCCTAACAATCATGCTGTCAACACTGTCAAGGTAGAGAGAAACTCTGTGATATGGGAAGGCAGGCTCTCTCAATGGAAAGAGCATAGGCTCTGATGCCAGGCAGAAAATCTAGGGTTTGAATCTGGCTGTGTTTTACTAACTCTATAATTTTGGGTGAAATTACCTAACCTCTTTAAGGCTTAGTTACCAATTATAAAAATGGAGATAAAAGTAGTTACCTCAAAGGGCTGTTGTGAAAAGTAAATGAAATAATTTAAATACAGCATTGGTATATAGTGAGCATTTGATATATACATTGGTGAAATGAATTATTATTATTAAAAGGCTGGCTTATTATCAAACATAAAGGAAAAGCATTCCTAACATAAAATTCCATTCTGCAATAATGGAGTAAGATAAAGGGGAATGAGAGTGTCCCTGAAGTTCTTAAGGTCTCCTGCATTCTGCTGAAGGAAACAGTTGTTTTCATACAGTCTCTAGAACCAGACAGCCTGGGTTCAAATCCTAGCTCAACCTCCTACCAGCTATACAGTCCTGGGTCAGGTATTTAACTTCTTTATCTCAGTTCTCTCATCTATAAAATGGGATTAGTAACATCACCTATTTTGTGCAAGTTAAATTAATACATAAAGCATCCATAACAATGCCTTGTACACAGTAACTGTTTAGTATGTATTGGTCTTCATCCTGAGGAGGATACTCCAGGCCTTAAGAGAAAAGTTCAGGGCAACTCTGCAATGGATGGCCAAGAGGTACCTAAGTAAGTATCATCTCTGGAAGGGAAAAACCCAGAGCATGACGGACAGCAGCTGTGAGAACAGATGAATCAGGCACTGCTCTTGGACACAAAACAACCGAAAAATAGTGAGTTACAATTCCTAAAATAGTCCAAAACTGATTCAGAATACTGAAATGTGCTCCTGGGCCAGGAAAAGTGGGCCATAGCAGGCTAGCATCTTGTGGTGGCTCAGTCGGTACCCCTAAAAGCTGTCCTGTACTTGGGAAGTGATCACCAACACCCAGCTGAGTGGGCGGGATGGTGATCAAGGCCTTCTCAAAGACAATCTTAAGAGCCCAGCATTTCCCCAAACACCTCCTGGGCTGCCTAGAGATGGAAGCCAAGCTCTTTTAGCCAGCCAGGCCCTCAATGCCAAAGGCAGCACCAGGCGGCCATCAGTGATGTGCCAGTTTAGTCCCCAGGAAAGGGCCATACACAGATTG
>SJYV01053322.1:0-13793 GCA_006410875.1 Neotragus pygmaeus
AAAATCACTGCAGATGGTGACTGCAGCCATGAAATTAAAAGACACTTAATCCTTGGAAGGAAAGTTATGGCCAACCCGAACAGCATATTGAAAAGCAGAGACATTACTTTGCCAACAAAGATCTGTCTAGTCAAGTTGATGGTTTTTCCAGTAGTCATGTATGGATGTGAGAGTTGGACTATAAGGAAAGCTAAGTGCCAAAGAATTGATGCTTTTGAACTGTGGTGTTGGAGAAGACTCCTGAGAGTCCCTTGGACTGCAAAGAGATCCAACCAGTCCATCCTATGGGAAATCAGTCCTGGGTGTTCATTGGATGGACTGATGTTGAAGCTGAAACTCCAGTACTTAGCCACCTGATGCAAAGAGCTGACTCATTTGATAAGACCCTGATTTGGGGAAAGATTGAAGGCAGGAAGAGAAGTGGATGACAGAGGATGAAATGGTTAGATGGCATCACCAACTCAATGGACATGAGTTTAAGTGAACTCTGGAGTTGGTGATGGACAGAGAGGCCTGGTGTGCTGCGGGTCATGGGGTTGCAAGGAGTTGGACACAACTGTGTGACTGAATTGAACTGAACTGAAACTTACCTGTAAGTTAAAATTACATGTTAGGTAAATTGACAAATTCCAGTTAAGTTTTCAACTTTAAATTCTTATTACAAGTGGATAATTTTACCTTACTGATCAAGACTTTTTTCCTCAAGTTATGCACATATATTTTCCAAATTTAAAGTCATGAACATCTATCATAAAATATGGAGGTATTATGGAAGATATTTATTCTCCCTATTATTGAATTATACACTCAAACCCTTTGCCTGGTAATATTTTATTATCTTCTACCAGGATAGGTATGGTAGATTTTCCCACCACATTGATGTTGGCCTTGTTCATGTGACCTGCTTTAGCAAATGGAGTATGAGCAGCCATAACATAAGAACTGGTTTTGAGTGTAGTGGTGTAATAAGCATCATCTCTTGAGATTCCACTGTCCACCATGAGAGAAATATGCTCTGAGTATTCTCTGGTCCCAAGGATAAAGACAAATGGAGCAGAATTGAACTTGACCTTCTGGAAACCAATCCAGCCTAATCAATCTCTGGTGAGCCCAGATGAGATATGTAGATCTATGGGTAACCCATAGTTTGATGTGTGAGAAGACAACTGTTTGTTTTTATAAGTCACTGAGACTTTAGGGTTGCTTATTATTCAGCATAATTTTGGCTGTCATTGACTAATACATGTATTACTTTATAATATTTTGATAGTTATGTTTCCTAAATAATGGGAAGAAATAAATGGAGTGTTAAGACCATGAGATTTATTATAATAAATTAAATGTTAATTAAATGTCTCAATATAAATATGTCTCAGTGATGGTAATAAAATTTTGGTAACTGAAAATATAGTCTTCTCTGGAAACCATTTTTAATCTCATGAGGCCCACAAGCAAGTTCAAACTGGAAAGGTGATCAGGCTACACAGTTTTAAGGAAAGCTGTAAATCATTTGAAAGTACTACTCCTCTAACATTTTATATAGTTTCCCTTTTCTTATAGCACAGCATTAAACAATTGTCTATTTCTTTAGAGGCTTCCCAGGTAGCTCAGTGGTAAAGAATTTGCCTGCCAATTCCAGAGATGAGAGAGACATGTCAATGTCTGGGTTGGGAAGATCCCCTGGAGAAGGAAATGGCACTCAACTCTGGTATTCTTGCCTGGAAAATTCCATGGAGAGAGGATCCTGGTGGGCTACAGTCCATGAGGTTTCAAACAGTCTAACACAACTCAGCACACATGTATATATATCTCTTTAGATCATTGATCAGCTGCACATTGTGTTCTCTTTATAATTTAGTTTCTATAGACCAGGATGCAGAGCATGGATTACCTACTGAAACAATGGACATGGATCTGAGCAAGCTCAGGAAGATGGGTGAAGGACAGGGAATCCTGGCATGCTTTAGTCCATAGAGTCTCAAAGAGTTGGACATGGCTCAGCGACTGACGATGAGTTCAGGAATTGGCTTAGAATAAGTGGCCAAAAGGTGATAATACACAAAAAAGTTTTGTAACCTTAAAACAATGTACAAAATGTTTGGTAGGAAAAAGTTCCAATGTCATATGAGGATATACTTATGAATCATAAATGCAGTTGAATAAATTCCTTAGTTTTAATGGATGGCCTGCATTATTCAAATAAGCTCATCTAAAATTTTTTAGCATGAATATATATATGAAAAAAATATATAAAGTTGTATAATTATAGAGTGAATATTTCCATTTCAGATGTCAGAGACATCTTGTCAAAAGCCAAGAACTATGAGCAAGTGGATGAAAATACTTTGCTTCATAAACAAGTTGGCCTACTTTATTGGCCTACTTTTTTAGAAAGGCAATTTCCTTTTATTTATAGGAATTGTTGAACAATTAAAATATTATTTCACAATATGATGGGAAGAAATAGGGCTATTAAGACAATTCCCTTTCAATGAGACTAAAATCATTTTTTAACATATTTGTCTATAAATATATAAAAGACTCACCAAGTAGATGTTTTGTTATGCATCTCCAAATTTCTCAGTTTCAGGAAGAAAATATTTTGAAAATGATCTGTAGTAATGAAATTGCTATAATTTATATTAGTAAATTAATACACTCATTTACTAATTAAACAATTAGATAAGATTTCCACATTTGGTAGAATGTAGAACTGATTTAATAAAAGCTGTTTTTAGTTGGTTAATTCTTGAAAGGAAAAAGAAATAATTATAAGTAGATACGTCACTTTTTAAAGCATATATAGTTTAAAAAAATATTTGAATATCATAGTTACTTTGTTGAGGTTTTTTTCAGGATCATAATGTTACCTCTATCCATCCTCCAATTAAGCATAGATATTTATTAATTTTGTAACTGGTTACACATGTTTTTAAAAAGTAAAGCTTTCAGCATCTAAAACAACATAATTAGGGACAAGAAAGATAAGCTCAACTAATGAACATAGTGTTGAAAATAGAATTTTGAAAAATTAAATGAACTCTTGCTTTGCATGTCAGTGAAAACCTTTTGTTATTTTCTGCCAGGTGTCTGGATAGACAGAAGCTTTCCCATGTTTGACAGAACTGTGCAAAGCCCAATTAGTTCTTCAGCTTTACAAACGTCTGTTCTTTCCTGAGAAGTAACTGCAAACAATTTCTAAGCAATCAGAAGTTATTCATGTTCTAAAAAGTTTAGGAATATCTCAGCTTAGTTTTATTTTTAAAGACAGACAGAGAATGTCACAAACACAAGCTTCAGATAGAATCTACAGTACATTAGGCCTGGTGCTTCACCCACATTAAAAAGATCAATAGCCAAGGTAATAGAGAGGAACTGAATGTACAAAAGAGAAAAGCAGAAGAGAAATAAAATATTAGAAATGTATGAATATGTGTCACATTTTCGATTGCATGTAAATTTAGCATTTAATATATGTACTTATTTCAAATATAATAGTCCCTCAAACTATGGTATAAACTCCTTGAAGCAGACTTTGTTTTTTACTTGCTCTTTATATTTCTTTACTCAGAGCCAAGCATAGTGCTGAAATGCCAATAAATAATTGTTGATAAATTGATAAAGATCATAATTCAAATTTGACAGGACACTGAAGTGTTATCATGTTCACTGCAAGCAATATGACCATTAGGGATTAAAATTTAGATGAAGTACAGCTTTTGGTTACCTCATCATTTTTATTTCTAATTTTAAAATTGCATTAACTGCCAGTGACCAAAATTTCTATGACCATTTTCACTGTAGTTTAAAAATATTTCTTTCCCATTTAAGTGTGTCCTTAAGTGTGCATTTAAGTGTGTCCTTCTCTTTATTGTCTTTTCCTCTTCCTTTTGTTTTGTGCAAAAGGAAAGTGTATGTTATATGTTCTTTAAGAATTGCTTTCTTCACTTTCAGGCACACATTAAGATCAGACGAAGTGAAAAGACTATCTTTTTTGACAAGCCTTTTATTTTCACCTCCCAACTGAAGTCTGGGAGAAGAAATTTTTGAAATTCAATAAATAATTACGGGAATCCATTCTTCACTCATCTTGAAGCCCCGAAAGAAGAGAGGTGAGTCAAAGATAGTCATAATGGCACATGGTTTTCATGACTACATGTTTCAAAGTTAGGGGAGAGAAGCAAACAGACGGTATATCCTCTCTCAGACCCAGACCTGGTCAAAAGTTGCAAGCAGTGACATGGTTTTGGGAGAATTATCCTGTCTTCTGTGGTCCACATTGTATTTTTAGGAAAATTTCTAGAAGACCCCTGACTTTTAGTTCTGTGTATTTAAGTGTTGTACCTTTATTTTAGACATGGGTAATATCAAGTCTTTCTGTAGCTCAGTGTATGTCAGATTACTTTCCTGGAGTTGAGTAGGTATTGGAACCCAGTTTTCTTCTCTTTGGGGTCTATGGTAGAAGTTGTAATACCTTTTTAAGACAAAGAGGATGGTTTAAGCTGTGCTTTGTAATATGTGAATTATCTTTGCACAGTCTTGTGATAAGGAGTATGATCTTTACAGAGTAATGATCTATATTAAAACAAAACATCTCAGAGTTTAACTGGAGAAGGGTATCTGGTGATTGTGTTGTTGGTTATATATGTGATTCTAATTTAAGGGGTATTGCTTTGAGAAAACTACTGCTAATAGTCCCTGGACAAAGATTTTCTGTGTCACTAATCATTGAAAAGCTGCCAAGAGTTCATTGTGTAGTAAGTACCATATTAACAACACTCTTGTTTAGATGTGAATTTCACATGGTTTAAATTTTGGCTCATTGGACATAGGTCAGTGAAAAGTGAGCATAGTTAACACTAGGGAGCTTTCCATGCTTTATGTCTTTAAGCTCAATGAATCATTCTAACACTCAAACTGGCATTGCACTATTTATACTGTCTAATCAGGAATACAATTTCACAACATTGAGTTTGCAGCACAACCATAGCATTGCAATTTAGCACACATTTTGTTAATGTCCTTTGTATCCCATTAAAGTCTCATCTTTGTAGCCTGGTGCCATATGTTACCGGTCTAGAGTAAACCTCTCAAGCAAGAGAACATAAAGAGGAGTAAAATTACAGTGTGACGTGCTATTGGTTACCTACCAATAACCAGTCATCTCTTCTTCCTAATTAAACCCTCATTTTGTTCAAGTTTGGGAAAAAATGTGCTCAGGGAAGATGAGCCCCACTCCAGCCAAGTGTAGAAAACATGAAGCGTATAGGCCATAATCTCAATCTCTTTCACCAGGGTTTCATTTGAATTTAACTCAGTGTTTTGGCCAATAAGACCTGAAAGAAATTCTATTGCAAGGTTTCTGGGAAAGGTTTCTTTTTGATGAAAGAACTATATATGAGGAGAAAAACACCTTAGTCCCCTTTGCTTTCCAGACTTTGGATGTAGTTATGAGGATTTAATGCAGGGAGTTGCTGCTGCCTAGGGCCTGGGGATGAGGGAGATTGATGACATGTAGCGCATGGCAAAGCTGAAGGTTAGAAAGAGCTTAGGTACTTTAAGCCATTGTTAGGCTGCTGAGCCAGTTCTTAGATCTGCTTCTCTCTGGACTTCTTGCTGAATGTCATAATAAGTGTCCTTATTGTTTAAGCCCCACTTAACAGTGTCTTCTATCACTTACAGACAAAAGCATTCCAACTGATAAAAGAAGTTAGTTAAAAGAAGATAGTTAATACCAGTGTGGTTGTTTCTCTCACGGGCAAAGGCAATACACAGAAAAGAAAGGACATTACTGGTTTACTAATGAGCTTTTTGTACATCTGGTAGTTCAGAGCTTGAAATGCATTTCCCCCATAGAAAATATTATAAATGGTGGCTGGGTTCCCAAGGTAAACTCATAAGGCCGATTTAATCCAATAATGCTACAAAATCTGTACAGTCAAGTAGAATTGAATCACCTTGAAAAACGATGTTTCCTTTGGGACAGAAATGAATTCAGGAACAAAAAATGAATTCAGAGATTCAGCTCAGCAAAACAGAAAATCATCACCCCAATAGCAGTAAAACTGAGGACTTTCCTCCTCTTATGGACTGGGCAGTAGGGATAGTTATTAACCTGTATCCCAAAAGGCAATGGTATAATACCTGTTGCCTGGGAATCAGCCTCATAGAAGTCAAAGGCTGGAGAGTGATACAGGAGCAGGATAGAAGCTTGGAAGGGGGAGGGTTAAATGCTTTCTTTCTACTTTACTCCCTAGTTTCAGGAGTTTACCTGCCTGTTTCTATTTCTATATCACTATCCTACTGTTTCTAATAAATAATTTTTTCCTCTCTTTTCTCTGAAGCATTCATAATTTGTGCCACCTTGAGGCAGAACCAACAACATTATGTAATAAATACCATGGCTTACCTANTAGAAAACATGAAGCGTATAGGCCATAATCTCAATCTCTTTCACCAGGGTTTCATTTGAATTTAACTCAGTGTTTTGGCCAATAAGACCTGAAAGAAATTCTATTGCAAGGTTTCTGGGAAAGGTTTCTTTTTGATGAAAGAACTATATATGAGGAGAAAAACACCTTAGTCCCCTTTGCTTTCCAGACTTTGGATGTAGTTATGAGGATTTAATGCAGGGAGTTGCTGCTGGCTAGGGCCTGGGGATGAGGGAGATTGATGACATGTAGCGCATGGCAAAGCTGAAGGTTAGAAAGAGCTTAGGTACTTTAAGCCATTGTTAGGCTGCTGAGCCAGTTCTTAGATCTGCTTCTCTCTGGACTTCTTGCTGAATGTCATAATAAGTGTCCTTATTGTTTAAGCCCCACTTAACAGTGTCTTCTATCACTTACAGACAAAAGCATTCCAACTGATAAAAGAAGTTAGTTAAAAGAAGATAGTTAATACCAGTGTGGTTGTTTCTCTCACGGGCAAAGGCAATACACAGAAAAGAAAGGACATTACTGGTTTACTAATGAGCTTTTTGTACATCTGGTAGTTCAGAGCTTGAAATGCATTTCCCCCATAGAAAATATTATAAATGGTGGCTGGGTTCCCAAGGTAAACTCATAAGGCCGATTTAATCCAATAATGCTACAAAATCTGTACAGTCAAGTAGAATTGAATCACCTTGAAAAACGATGTTTCCTTTGGGACAGAAATGAATTCAGGAACAAAAAATGAATTCAGAGATTCAGCTCAGCAAAACAGAAAATCATCACCCCAATAGCAGTAAAACTGAGGACTTTCCTCCTCTTATGGACTGGGCAGTAGGGATAGTTATTAACCTGTATCCCAAAAGGCAATGGTATAATACCTGTTGCCTGGGAATCAGCCTCATAGAGGTCAAAGGCTGGAGAGTGATACAGGAGCAGGATAGAAGCTTGGAAGGGGGAGGGTTAAATGCTTTCTTTCTACTTTACTCCCTAGTTTCAGGAGTTTACCTGCCTGTTTCTATTTCTATATCACTATCCTACTGTTTCTAATAAATAATTTTTTCCTCTCTTTTCTCTGAAGCATTCATAATTTGTGCCACCTTGAGGCAGAACCAACAACATTATGTAATAAATACCATGGCTTACCTAGTTTTGTTTATTCTGAACAATGAGAGATATTGGCCACTACTTAAGGTATCTATATATAAAAATAGCGGTTGGAGGTATGTATATTTAACTTGAGATAAAGTGGCAAGACACTCTATTGATATTAAATTAGTTTGTGCTTTGTTCTCACTAGTAAAGTTGAAAGATGTGAGAGGTCTTATAGCTCACTTCTTCCTAAAACCCAAGAATGCTACCAAATTTTGAGTCCCCAGTTCTGAACTTCTTGTGTTGTGGAGTTCTTGACCACCTCTGTGGACAGGGCCACATGTTGAAGTGGTGGTTAGGACCTCAAAAGGCAAGGCACTTCCACTCTTCTCTGTGCTGGTTTGTTTTCTCTTTAAGCCTAAACTTGTTCAGGGAAAAGACAGACAAATTGAAGAGAAGAGAGACTTTTCATGAGTTTTCTCAGAAAACTAGGAAGTAAATGATGATGTGGGCAGTTTTTGTTGAATGACAGATATCTGAGGCCTATTACCACCCTGAACACTTGAGATGTGTCAAGATCTCTGCTGGACTGATACTGGAGTATTTGGGAGGGGAAGGGGTAAATTAATTCTTGTGATTGGCAATGCATGTGTGCATGCTCAATCATGTCTGAGTCTTTGTGATCCCATGGATTGTAGCCTATCAGGCTCCTCCATCCATGGGATTTTCTAGGCAAGAGTACCAGAGTGGGTTGCTATTTTCTTCTCCAGAGGATCTTCCCAACCCAGGGATCGAACCCAAGTCATCTGTGGGCAGATGCTTTACTGTCTGAGCCACCAGGGAAGCCCAACTACTTAAACCCTAACTACACCCTAAAACTCTGAAATAATTACTTTATACGACTGGAAAAATTCTTTTTGGTATTTCTCCTAGATTTGAATTCTGGCTTCTGTTTCTTACTATGTCACTAGCATCATCTCATACCACCACATTTCAATACTATAATCCTGAGAAGTCTGTACACAAATACAAAATAGATCAGGAAGATACTAGTTTTGCAAGGTTTTGCCATGGCCCACAAGACAGTCCTGCTTCTGAAAGCCAGATGAAAAGAGGGAATATCAGGAGAGTCCAATAAGTTCATTGCATTTTTATCACCATAGTGTTACTATCAAATGCTCTTTTTTTATAGTGAAGATTCATTCGAGGGTTCAGATCTTTATGTAAACTATATTGGTGCTCTGGATTTGAGCCCCAAGTTTATAGCTTTCTGTCACTCTTTCTAGAATCATAGACCAGGATACTTGTAGCCTTCCCTCCTTAAGAAATCCCACTGAGCCCAGGTCAATCCTATAGTCTCTCTCTGTTGACTCCCAGTGAATTCCTCTTAGAGTCTCTGAAATGTTAGCAAATTTAGTCAAGGCTACTTCTCTTAATTAAACAGTTTTCCTTAATTTTGAAGTCAGGAAAAAGTGGTTGAGATTTTGCCTCCTTCATTCACCAAGAGTTCCTTATGCCAGTTGGTGCACCCACTTCTGAAGCTCTGATTACCAAGAGTTAGGTGCAACCCTGCTAAGTCTAACAGAAAATTTGTTCAGTGAGGAATGACTTTATGTCTTACATTTGCATAACTGCACGGAGTAGAGAAGAATGGCTTTAAGATGACTTTTTTACCTCTTTCTAAACAGAGAAGCAGCTGGTACTCTGCTCCTTAAAACAAATTAAAGCCCTACCTCACCAGGCATTCCAGGCACCCCATTTCACTGGTATTTTATTACACACGTCTTCAAAGCAATCTTTAAGTACTGAGTCTTTATCAATTGAATACTATGGGAGGTTTTACTGTTATCTGTTATGCTCTGCCAAATGCTGGCTGGAACTGTGTGATTCTACAATTCTGTCATTCCATTCCCTGAAATCTTTGTCTGCTTTTCTAATGCATGTGTGGCCATAGGCATAAGATTTTAAGGTCTCTTTGTTGGAAAAAGTCTAAACTGAAAGCAACTGCTCCACTGGGCAGAAACAAGGAGGCCATGGCATTTCCTATGTAGCTTGTTAAATAGTAATTTCATGCATGTACTGTTTAACTTTTTCACACAGTCCCAAGATCATGTGTGTTACTCGGGCACATGGGACTTTTGAAATTTTTCTATAGTCTTTAATAGTGAATAAATACAAGGAAGTAGGAAGTGGAGGTTAGGTAAAAATTTTTTCCTGCTGTGCTATTTATACTTTGCTTTCTACTTATACCTCTTCCTGAAAACTCATAGAGTTCTAAATTTTAAAACTATTTTTCTCTATTTGCGTCTAGGGAAGATATGAACATTAATGATAATTTCTGAGTACTGAAGTGAGATGAATTTAAATTTCAGAACAATTTTGACTGATATCTTCTTAAATATTTTATTACAGCAGTGTAAAAAATCTAAGACCTTGAGGTCTTAGATGATAGGACAAAAAAATGATAAGAAAGAAAAAAAATGATGGGACAAAAAATGATAGGAAAGTGGGACAAGTATCTGAATTTGGGAACTTACCCCTTTTCTGATAAGACTATTAGAACTTTCTAATGAGACAGTGGGAAGTGTTGAATGAAAACAGTTGTTAATTGTGTCTTCTTTGCAACAACTAACTCTCCTATTGTTGGGTTAACGTGGGCATAGGAGACAGTAATAGGAAGTATAAGTTGAGTAGAACAGAGAAGGAAATCAAGAGAAAATCTGAAAACCCACAACAGAGAAGAAAGGAGAGACTGAAAGTTCCTGCAGGCACTGCTTTTCACAGATGAGAGAGCTGTTACGATGCAGACATTTATATATAAGGCATGCATGTGCATGTGCACATACAGACACAGACACAAACACACCAGAGACTGCCTAGGCATTATTTTGGTTGACACAGCTAACGTAACTTGTAATGATTAGGGTTTTTAGTTACAGATGACAGAACTCTAGGTAAGGAAAGCAGAAAGTAATTTACTAAAAGATAATGATGGCTCCTAAATCACTGGGAATGCTGGGGAAAAAAAAGAGAGAGAGAGAGAGAGATTCAACTTTGAATGCTATGACAACTCCCAAAACCATACCATAGAAATGGAATACCCAGACAGCTGTTGCCTCTTCTGTAATCAGGAATTTCCTGAATCAAAAAGCTGTTCTTATAACTACTTGCCCCAGAATAGTCAGCTCTGCCAGAAATGTTACCAGTAATAATGGCAGACCAGTAATAATGGCAGATCAGTAATATGGCTCTTATACTGCCTATTTTTCCATGTGACTAAGTTATAAACCAGGAACTTATACCAGTATGACTGGATGGATGGGTAAACTTAATTCATATCTTGAACTTTAGTTGCAAGGGAACCTGGGAAATGTTTTCTTTTTTCTCATTCTGTCAGCATCTGCATGCTAGAAGTTAGAACAAGTGTTGATCAAGACACTACTGTATTCTGCTACTCTACTGAACTTTAATAGCAAAGAATCCTATTCAAAATGGAGGAATGGATGATGAAATTTAAGTAAAAAGACAACAACAATACAAAACAAAGTAAGCTCCAAAGTGCCCTCCAGTATTCACATCCTTATGTATAACTCTCCTATATGTAATCATTGCTGGCCAGTAAGATCAAGAGAATATGGTGTGTTACTTCTGAAGCCATGTTATAAAGGCATTGAAGTTTTTGCCTTGATCTCTTGGACTGCCTGCTCTGCGGAAAATCAGTCTCAGTCTCCACATTGTAAGATACACAAAGAGTTCTTTGAAGAAATCCATCTGGAGAGAAACCAAGTTACCCACATCAACTTGCTAGCCATGTGGGTGAGCTGTCATGGAGGTGGATGACCAGCCTCAGTCAAGCCTTTGGATAACTAGCCCCAGCTGATATCTGAACTATAACTTCAAGTTTCTGAGTGAAAACACCTAATCCAGCTTTTCCTGAAGTCCTGACAGAAATGGTCAGATACATAGATGATGGTAAAGCAACAGTATGATACTGATATTTTAAACTGCAACATTTTGGGGGTGATTTATCACCCAGCTAAATATAAGTAATACAAGCATCTCACATAGTGAGCTCAGGAAAGCCTCTCTAAAGAGATGGTATTTGATATAATTTGAATGAAAAGTAACTAGCTATTTGATACTTACGAAGTTAAGTGCTCCAGGCAGAAGCAACAGCAGGTAATTGCCCTAAGGTTGCAAGAAACTTGGCTTTTCAAGGGACAGAGGAAGATGAGTCTGTGAAGAGCATAGTGTGTGTGATTGGAGGAGGATGAAATGGGAAGAGGTAAGTAGGAGTCAGGTTCTTTAAAATATTGTGGGTCATATTAAGGAATTTGGATTTTTTTCGAAGTACAATTGGAGTTACTAACTTGTAATTATGTTTGTTATGTGAGATAAGAACGGGAGATAAAAAAGTTGAGACTTCTTGCTATACTCAACCAGAATTTTTGCTGTGACAGAGGAGCAGATAGAGGGTCAAGGGAGTTTTTATTTTTAAAAGTGAATACAATTTAGCCTGTTAGTATGCTGATGGAAATGGTTTTGGAGTAAGGGAGAAATTAATGGTGCAGGAGATCAAAGAAATAATTGCAGAACAATTACCTTTAAATAGACAAGAGGGATAAATAGGGGCGACAACAAGAGAGGCTATTCCTCAGTGGGAGCAAAGACAGAAAACAGGCAGATACACAGGGACTCTGGCAGTTAGGCTGGGGAATCTGTAAAAATGAGGTGATTTTGTCTGCTTGCATCTGTTTTCTCAATAAAATGTTTGGTTTCATTATGAGTGTAAAGTGTGGATGTAGGGAGTTTGAATAAAGATGACATAGTTATATTTGTGTTCAACGTCTGAATAAATGGAACACAGTTGGAATTTCTGTTTCTTTCCACTTTCAGGGAAAACAACAACAAAAACAAGAAAGAGTGAAACAAGTTGTTATATTTAGTCCAAAAGGGTATGGCTGGTGGCAAGGGAGGATAAAAGGGAAAGAAGAGAGAGTTAAAAGAGAATCGGATCTTGTTTTGTTCCCCCTACAGTCTAGAATTTTAGATTTAAAGGAAAGCTTAGATGAGTGTGCTTAGACAAAGGCATACCCTTTGCAATGTACCCTTATCCTTCTGTTCTTTTTTGTGTGGTTGTTCCAGGTATTTACATTTATAAAATGGATTGATTATTTCTGTTTTTATCACTAGTAGAACCAACATGGACTTAACTAAGAATTTGAGATTTTCACTCTAACAATAGGCATCAATCATAATGTGGTGAGATTTACTCATTTACTAAAATAAACTAAATGTCCACTTTGTTTATTGCAGTGTTCTAGGTCTAGGCAATAGGAAACAACAGTGAGCAAATAAGACAGATAAGCTCTCTGTCCCCCTTTATCTACCATGGAGATTATCCATATGCTATCATGCACCCTTGAATCCATTAAACATTCTGTGCTTTGTTTTCTCATCTGTAATGATGAAATAAATGATAAAATACATTGTGAGAACAATGATAAAATACATCTCATTCTTTTCTTGACATAATCACATGAACTTTTACACATAAAATGCTTAGTGAAGAGCATGGCACACAATAAGTGTTATATAAATAGTTCTGATTAATTAATGTAAATGTATCTTCATCATATAAATTGAAAAGGCTCAGGTTTCTCAAATGCATTTAAATCTTGGTTTAAACCAGACATAGTTTAGAAACTAAATGATCTGACATAACTCCCTCTCTACTCACATAATTGCATATGGACTTCAAAAACAGATGTTTGTGTGTGTATGTGTAAATATTTGCACATTTCACTGCTCCTGTGGAAACTATATGTTCACTAGAGAAATCAGATACTGGTTATGCCATAATTTTTATTCAGATAAAGTTTATTTTCACATTACAACTTTAGAACTCTATTTTACAACTTAATACTAAAATTTGAATTAGTGCTGGAAATAAAAATGTCAGATCAAAATCAAACAACCCCCATAATTAACCATTGAATAGTTTAATATATATATTGTTCTACAAAAGCAAATGGCATGAACATCAGGAAGTCACCCCATTAACACCATCCTTCCAAATATAATAAATGCATCAATCATATTCATGCATTTACAATCTCCACCCATGATGAACAGGATAAGCTGTTTCCATTTAAGCCTGTACAGATCAATTATTTAGCTTTCTCCAGTTTCTTTAAACACAATTACCTTGAGGAAAAAAGATGAGTTTATGAAAGCTTCTAAGGAATTTATGCAAAAAAGAAAAAAAAAAAA
>SJYV01053322.1:13917-59897 GCA_006410875.1 Neotragus pygmaeus
GCCAGAGCAAAAAAAAAAAAAAAAAAAAACAGTGCCCAAGTTGCCTTTCATTTTTAGAGGGCTTATTTTTTCTCTATATTTAAAGACTGCATTATGCAGTCATTCATTCTGTAAATTAAACCTTTTGATTCCTACTAGCATTATGCAAAGCTAGCTTATTGTACCTATTTGCAAATACACTATATTAGTGAATGCTTTCTTTTTCTTTGCCCAAATTGCCAAAATGTGTCACAGCATACAAAGAACATCTTAAACGTTACCAAAATAGGAAGTTTTGTGTAAGCTATGATAAGCACAATATATGGTACAGTCAGTCACTCCAGGTACCCAAAGAAATGTGGAGCCACGAGATGAAAATAAAAGTGAAAGCACTCTGAAAAAGTTAAAAGCACAAAGCACAATATTATATAAATATCATGGAAGCCACCTAGGGGCATTTACTCATCTACTGAACATGAAGGAAGTTTGATGAAACTAGGCTTTAGGGAATTTTTCCCAATCCCACACTTTTCTAGCTCCAAAAGTAACTGTCCACACTTCATATCCCCCAGGTCCTATAAAGTGGGCAAGAGATTTGATGGGACAGATTTTCAGAAACAGCACAGAGAAAATTGGGTAAAGCTGAGTTGCTAGATATTTTGTCACTATATTTTGAACTATAACTGACATAACCCTTCCTTCTGTGTTCCCTTTATTCTAGTGAGTGAAGTGAAGTCGCTCAGTCCTGTCCGACTCTTTGCGACCCCGTGGATGGTAACCTACCAGGCTCGACCATCCATGGAATTTTCCAGGCAAGAATACTGGAGTGGGCTGCCATTTCCTTCTCTAGGGGATCTTCCCAACCCAGGGATTGAACCTGGGTCTCCTGCATTGCAGACAGACGTTTTACCCTCTGAGCCACTAGGGAAGCCCCTTTTTATTCTAGTAATTGTATTTAAATAATTGTATTTATATGGGACAACACAAAATCCCAGCAATAGGGCAGAAACTAGGAGAAGAGATGGAATTTACATAGCTAAGATTTTCTATACCTACTATCTAGACTTTAACCACGATCTTTACTAAGTAGAAAATTTAAATTAAAAAAAAAAAAGGACTTGAAAAGGCCTTAATACTATTCATCTATAGGATGTGGAGGTTTGCAAGAGTCTAAGGAATTAGGGAGGAAAAGGAAAATGGATCTACGTGTGGAAAAGAATACTTTTTCCTCTAAGAATTTAAGAAGGAAATTTAGGATTTAGATTGTGTTACCTATTCTAAAGCATTGTCGACCTGGAGGTGCACTGGTGAGAGTCAGTATCCTCTCAAATACACATACAGCATATAGACACAAAGTATCTATGAGAAGATAATTAAAGAGCCTTATCAAACAGCTATTCTTAAAATAAAAATGCAATTCTAACTAAATAACTACTTACCATAATATTTTTAAGTAGAATAAATTGGCTAATAATAGAAAGACTTAGATTATTTATTCATGAAAAGTCAGAAACAATCTAATATTCAATATCCATATCCATATCTATATATATTTAGGTATTTCATATCTCAGTGGTAAAGAATCCACCTGCCAAAGCAGGAGACCCAGGTTTGATATATTGGTGGGGAATCCCCTGGAGAAGGAAATGGCAATACTCCAGTATTCTTGCAAAGATAATCTCATTTGCAAAGGAGGCTGGCAGGCTATAGTCCATGGGATTGCAGAGAGTCGGACATGATTTAGCAACTCAACAACAACTACAAAATCTCTCTCTCTCTAATCTATCTCTCTATCTATATTCCTCCTGGGTGGTTTGTTTATTCGCTCTACAGTATTTACATTTCTATAATTGTTTGGGCTTTTCAGAGCACTTTCCCTCATTATCTCACCTTCTTTTACTCTCAGAGACACTGATGTGGTCTTCTTTTGAGAAGAGTGTGAGAGGAAAATATTTAAGCTGAGTATGAGATGTACATTACACTATGGAAAAGTGTGATAAAAATATAAATTTATAAATAAATTACTGATGTGTTTAGGATCTTGAGAATTTTTTAATGAATTATGCATATGTTTGTGATTTCAGTATATTTTAATGATGGTATTGTACATATTCAAATCTAATTGTCTTTAAAAAGTTGCTTTTGTCTACAGAGGAAAGAAAAAACATGGGATGAAAATAGATACTGGGTAATTTGAGGTGTTCCTAGGCTTCTACAAGTAAGCCTGGGCTTCTTTATGTTAATATGCTTGTTCAATACTAACTTATGGGACATGAACAAATAAATTCATATTTTAAAAAAAGCTGCTTTCAATGAGGTCTATACAATTGATTGGAAGAATGCAAATGAAAGAAAAGATTTGAGTCTCTAGAGCCGAGTTGGCAGAGAGTTTGATTCCCCATAGGTCTGGGTAGGGCCTTGCAAGTCCTCCAGTTGCCAGCGTAACACCATCAACAGCCCCTGGTTGGTCTTTTTTGGTCTCGAGCAGTATCTTTCTGTTTACCTTAGAGTACAGTGTACAGCACAGATATTACCATTTTAAGATAGGAAAACGTTGCCCTAAGGAGCTATGATTTTCTAGGTCTGAGAATTGCTTTGGATTTCTTTCCATAAAGGAATAGTCTTTGATTATACTCTTTGTCATTTCTGTGCCTATGTGTATCTCTAGCTTTCTTTTCATCTACAACAATATATTCTACAAATATTTCTTGAGCACACATGATATGCCACACAGAGTACAAAATAATCAGAATCTAATTTCGATGAATGCTATGCAGACAAGCAAAGTATAAAATTGGAAACATAATTTGCAACAAATAATAACTAGAAAGTTTGTCTGATTTGTACAATATTTCTGTTTGTTATGAAGTGAGTCCTTTGATTCATCTTTCTTTTAATTCCAAAATGCATCTGTTCTTTCTTTATTGTGCTGTAAACTAGGTAAGTTTAATTTCTTTGCTCATCCTCTTCTAGATGTGAAACTTTATTTCTTGTTTGTGTTTATGAAACTGGAGAATAGGAACTGGATTATCTGTTACTCGGTATTATTGGTTTAAGAGATTCTCATCTTGTCATTTCTAAGGAAAGAGCTAAAATATCCTAGTATTTCTGTTTCTGAACATTTAAAAGCAATGAAGCAAGCTATTTCCCTTGAATGCTGTTACATATGACAAAGGAGCTAACTGCTTAATTCCAGGGGTCTGTTATTATTTGTAAACTGGTTCTTAAATAAGGATACTTGCAGATGCCTTTTGCTCCAGATGGTACCATTTAACTGCCTGTGTTACTCATGAGTGGTTTTCTGCTTTAGCATTAAACAAATATTTAACACAGCAATTCTGTTATCAAGAATTCTCTCTTAAAATTGGAGTAAAATCCTAAAGTGCTGCATGAAGTGGCAGCACAAGCAATTTCCTTCAGCATGGGACATATGGGTTAAAAATAAATGGAGCATGAAGGTACCAGTGGGGATGAGAAAGAACTGTAGCCAAGTGGAAAGAAAAAATTTCTGGACTTGGCCTGAAGATCAGAGTGCGAGTCTTTCCTCTGTTACTTATTAGTTTGGTGACCTTGATTGGTCCCAGAAAGATATGGATGATGTCATCCCTTTCACAGGATTTGTTTGAAGACTAAATAAGACAGTATTGTCCAACACAATCTCTGATGAATGTTGATAAATGTTACCAGCAAAAAAAGAAAAGCTTCTAAGGTTGCATCCATTTGAGAAATGTCAAGTGAAAACCAGGAAACATGTTTCTTCAGTGAAAGTTTTCTCAGTCTTGAAGATGCTAATATGTTTTCTGATTTTACAAAAAGATATAATGTGTCATTATGCTTTCTATTAGAGAAAAACATTTTTAATTTTTATCTTTATTGTAGTAAATATGGATGTATGATGTTGCTGCTGCTAAGTCGCTTCAGTTGTCTATGGGGCCGACTCTGTGCGACCCCATAGACAGCAGCCCATCAGGCTCCACCATCCCTGGGATTCTCCAGGCAAGAACACTGGAGTGGTTGCCATTGCCTTCTCCAATACATGAAATTAAAGAGTGAAAGCGAAGTTGCTCAGTCGTGTTCGACTCTTAGTGACCCCATGGACTGCAGCCAACCAGGCTCCTCCATCCATGGGATTTTCCAGGCAAGAGTACTGGAGTGGGGAATATGGATGTATAATAGAGTACAAATCACAATTTTTTTCACTGATTAAACAAATTAGATATAAGCCCTCAAAATTATCTTGGACTTCTTGTGGATTGCTCCTCCAGTACCTCCCCTGGGGCACTCAGTCACTCTCCTTTGCTATACTTTGGTGGCAATCATTGCATAGCTCTTAGGCAGATGAAAATGTATGGCCTAAAATACTGGTTTCCTTACTCATATCCTTATTGTAGCCTGACTAACAATATATATTTTTAATGCTAGTGATTAACTTATCTAGATTCAATAGAAATTTGCTTTAAGGCTAGCCGATTAGAACATGGTATTTTTTTTAAAGTTGTTAAAAGAGAGTGATAAGCTAGCCTCATGATGATATTTATACATCTCTTTTATATATTTATATAATTTGACATATTAAAACATTATGAATATCTGATTGAAAGGTAAATGTCAAAATGTATCAAGAATGGAAAATTGTCCTTCGAACATTTATATGTTATGCTATTTGTGGTTACCAGCCTATTACGCATAGCTCCTCTTCACCCTGATTGTACCCAGATTCTTTTTTTGTGTGTGAACCTCTAAGTTATTATCTCAAGCCTTTCAAAGCTGAATCTCTAAATGATACTAAAATATTCTGGAAATCACAAGGAAGTTTGAGATAAAGTACATGCATATTCAGCTTACTCAAATGACACCTTTATTTTTAGTTAATTTTAATTTATGGATGCCTCTCAATTTTGTATCAAAACCTAGATAGAGCCATGTATTTCACCATTTTTTCCCCATTTCTGGCATCTATTTTAGGCATCTCTGCAAATACATAAATCTGTATATACAGCTTCCCCTAGTTAGTGTCACATCTTTTTTTCTCCCCTTGAATATACTGAACATTTAAGCCAGGGCCAGGGCAGACTCTGAGAGGAGACTGGACACATTATTCTTCTTGGTTCTCCTGATTCTCTTTTCCCTGCTCTTTAGAAGACAGTATGAGGAAAATGAGGAAAAATGTTTACTCTCCTAGCTTTCCCTTTATACCTGTGGGGAACATCAGACTGATGGGATCTAAGCCAATCGTGATATTTCTAACTTTTTGCCAACAGTAAAAATATTGAAATTTAATCGATTCTGTCCAGTTCATTTTTAAGCAGCTCTGAATCCAAGGGGCTCAGTAAGAAATTTGTCATGATTGAATTTTGGCATATTTTATATGAAATCATGTATCAAGAACCCATACAAACAAAAATCTGATAAATAACCATTTAACTCTTAGAGTTGGAAGGCATCATTTTCTGACCAGAGCAGTTCTGGGTGGTTTCTGTAAAATCACTCTTTGAGGTCATTCAGCCTGTTCTTATACATTGTCAGTAAAAAGTAGCTCTTTGGATGCTTTCTATGAAAATTCATTGCTCAAAGTAGTTAATCACATTGGCAAATTTCATTGTTAAAAAGTCTAGTCTTAAAATGGATCATAAATCTGCCATTTTATATTTTTCATAAACCAGTCCTCTGGTGGTGCCTTCTGGAATAAAATAGTAAATTCTTAGTCTTCTGTATGGTGTTTCTTCAAATATTTGAAGGAATCATATCTTCCATTAATCTAGTAGTTTGCAGATACTGGCTTATACCAGGTCACAAGAGCTAATTTTAAGATTTTCAGAAAGTTTGCAAACTGATCGTTAAACTAACCATTATTAAAAATTAAATTATATAAACTTGAGGTTAAAGAAACTATATTAAAAAGATAATAAGTACAGCTTATCACTTCTTAATTGTTTTACTATTATCTATGATTGAGGTTATTTACACCTATAAATGATCACCTGGCTCATGTCTGATCCAGCTTGAAAATTTTATACAGTTTTTGTCATCTTATAACCTCTCAAAAATTGTTCCTGTATAATTTTATGAACAACTCTGCTCTCAGTCACCTTGCTCCAGGTGCCCATTAGTTTCTATTTGTTTCCAGAACTTAACACAAATGCCCACTAAAGGAATTTCTATCAATTATTAAGACATTATTATTTTTTACAAGGCCTAAGAAATGTGATTTTTTATTGTTTGTAAGCGGTGTTCAGGCATTATCTATGGGGGGAAAAAGGCCACAAATACCTTGCTCCACCTACAACACAGAATTTTTTGTGAGGTTCTAATAATATAAATAAGAAAACATTATAAGAAAAACACCGTGCTAATCAGTCCTGTCCAACTATTTGTGACCCCATCGATGGTAGCCTGCCAGGCTCTTCTGTCCATGGAATTCTCCAGGCAAGAATATTGGAGTGGGTTGTGTTGCTCTCCTCCAAAGGATCTTCCCAACTCAGTGGTCAAACCCAGGTCTCCTGTACTGCAGGCAGATTCTTTACTACTGAGCCACCAAGGGAACCCTAAACAACAACAACAACAACAACAATAACAACAACAATAACAAAAGCACTATAGTGTGTAACAAAAATATAAATAATTATTAGATTTTATTAATAGCAAGAGTGTGAAGGTCACAGAAAGTAATATTTCCACCATATACATACCTCAGTGATCAGAACAAATGTTAAATATTAGTCTTAGTGTCTCATTTTAATAACAACATAGACAGATGAGAGTAAGTTCTCAGAACTTTGCCCAGGATGATAAGCAGCCTGGTTTTGATTTTGGTATTCTATTACAGGCTTAGCTTTCTAACTATGTTTTGGTTAAACGATTACTAATATTTGCTTGCATTCTCAGGTGATTCACTAAAATTTTAATAGATTATCTCATAACTATGTACAATATGCTTTGCTAGCCAAGAGTGAGTTCAATAACAAGCCAACTTTCTACTAATTTCAAATATTCAGAGATTATAAAAATATTCCCCAAATTAGCTTAGTTTCCATCTTTATATTCTTAAGATAATCCTCCATGTTTCCAAGGAAAAAAGATAACTCCAATTTTTATAAGTGTGGAAGCCCAAAGTTTTGTAGCAGAATGGATGCACCAAAACTTATTATTTAATATGCCATCATACTTAATAAATACAACCAAATATAAATTTGGCTGTATACAGAAGGGATTGTGTGATGTGCAACAACCTAGAGTCAAATATCACAGAAAAATTAAAAGATGGAACCAGGGGCAGAAATGACATGAAGAAGGCCGAGCCAAAGACCTGGGAGTTAGGGGATAAGGTCACAAAGACAGACTAGGCTGAGAGTGGTGAAGGTATCAAAAATGTTATTAAAAGATGAGAGAACATACTTTTTATTCCACAGGAGTCACTGTTAAAAACAGAGTAATCTGAAGCAATTATCTTTCAGAAGGGCAGTGTTGGGGTCTGTCTTAGAGAAGAGAAAAACTGAAGGCAACGTGGCCAGTAATGAGCACATCACAGTTCAATAGCCAGGTCAAATGTATAGTTTTGAGAAGGGACAGTGAGAACAATGCAGATTTCAGTCTCCAAGTACCGTCTGACTCTGTGTGACCCCCATAGACTATAGCATACCAGGGTCCTCTGCCCTCCACTGTCTTCTGGAGTTTGCTTAAGTTCATGTCCATTGAGTCAGTGATGCTATGTAACCATCTCATCCTCTGCTGCCTCTTTCTCCTTTTGCCTTCAATCTTTCCCATCATCAGGATCTTTTCCAAAGTGTGGGCTCTTCACATCAGGTGGACAAAGTAGTGGACCTTCAACTTCAGTAACATTCAGATTTGACAATCTACATAAAGATGGTAGTTAAAACCATGAAATATAAATAAACAAATATACAAACAAATAAAATCACTTAGAGGGTAAATATAATGAAAATAATTGCCAACATCTGTTGGATCATCAAAAAAGCAAGAGAGTTCCAGAAAAACATCTACTTCTGCTTTATTGACTAAGCCAAAGCCTTTGAATGTGTGGATCAACAAACTGTGGAAAATTCTTCAAGAGATGGGAATACTAAATCACTTCACCTGTCTCCTGAGAAACCTGTATGCAGGTCAAGAAGCAACAGTTAGAACTGGACACTGAACAACAGACTGGTTTCAAATGGGGAAAGGAGTACGTCAAGGATGTTTTTGCCACCCTACTTATTTAACTTGCATGCAGAGTACATCATGCAAAATGCTGGACTGGATGAAGTACAAGGTGGAATCAAGATTGCCAGGAGAAATATTAATAACCTCAGGTATGTAGATGACACCACTCTTATGGCAGGATGCAAAGAAGAACTAAAGAGCCTCTTGATGAAAGTGAAAGAGGAGAGTGGAAAAGTTGGCTTAAAACTCATCATTCAGAAAACTAAGATGATAGCATTAGTCCCATCATTTCATAGGGAAACAATGGAAACAGTGACAGACTTTATTTTTGGGGCTCCAAAATTACTGCAGATGGNTAGTGGACAGGGAGACCTGGTGTGCTGCAATTCATGGGGTCGCAAAGAGTTGGACACGACTGAGTGACTGAAATGAACTGAACTGAACTGATAATGTCAACAAATTAAATAACCAAAAAGTAAAATTCCACCAAAAATTTTATATATATTTTACTTTGTGAGAGCAGAGAAAGAGTCACAAAGTCAGAAGATTCTAGGCAGCTATATGTTTTAAAAGAGTCACCGAGTTGGTAGAGTAGCACAAAGATATATTTAGAAGTACACTTAAAATATGACAGTTCATGACATAGTATTTATTAAGGAACACACTTCACATATGGGAATTGACTTTTTGCCCTATTATAACTTGCCTTGCACCTCCTTTATATAGAACAAACAAAAATCCTTTTGTACATGACATTGTGGCAGGGTTATTCAATTTGATTCTATGATGTAGTTATAAAAAAAAGCCTTTTAGTAGTTTCCTAATGCATAAGCTAAATGTAAACTTGGCATCAACAGTGCGTTATATTTCTGAAGGCTTATTCTTGATTTTTGTTGTTGTTCCTTATTTGATCATATGCTTTGCAGCCATCCATTACTTTCTTCATGGACAATGATCCTTGTGCTCTCTTTGCCTAATTGTAGAAATCCCTGGAGAAGCAAATGGTAACCCACTCCAGTATTATCTGGAGAATCCCACAGTCAGAGGAGCCTGGCAGGCTACAGTCCATAGGGTCATAGAGTCAGACACAACTGAAATGACTTACCATACACGCATGTACACAGCAATATCTTGCTGCCCAACAAATTATCTTTGCCTGTTCTTCCAAAGTAAGTTTGTTGCTGGGCAGGTGTCTGCCCAGCTAGAGACCATATTTCTCAGACCCCTTTACAGCTAGATATGGTCCCACATTTTCACTAATGCAATGTAGCCAGAAGTAAAAGTGACACTTTTAGCTACGGGTCTTAAAATACTGGACATGTGAATTCTTTATACTTTCCCTTTCCAATGAGCATGCTATTCTGAGATTAACCCATGGCTATAAAGATAAGAACAACAATTTAAGTGATGGTGGAATCACAATGTAAGGAACTTATTTCTCTGATGACTTTGTAGGGCACTGTTGCCTGGTTGTTTGGGCCACTTACTTGGATCTGCTGTGTAAGGGAAAATTAGATTTGTATTTTTAAACCTCTAACTTTTGGAGGATTTTTGTTACCCAGATTATTTGCAATGGTTGCAATTTACCCTAGTCCAGAATGAAAGTGAGCTATATATAGCTTATTATTTTAGATGCTGACATTTCACTTTTGAAATAAAATCGATACATCTAGTTTTACCTTCTTGTAGATACTTCAAATTACAGGTGATATGTTCTCCTTTATCTTCACTTGGTTTGGTAGTAGAGGCTATATGAGTCAGGTACGCAGATTTCATAATTTCTGGCCAAGGGGGTTATCTTCCAAAATGAATTAAAATCAGGACTCTTGTTTGGCATAATATATTATTCCATGTTTTATATTACTTTTTAAAAATTGAAATATAAGTGACTTACAATATTGTGTTCATTTCAGGGGTGTAGCAGAATGGTTTGGTTTTTGTTTTGGAAATTATATTCTGTTATAGTATATTGCAAGGTATTTGGTACAATTCCCTGCAGTAGTAGAGTTAGTAGCTCAATTGTGTCTGACTCCATGGACTGCAAGGGGATCCAACCAGTCCCTCCTAAAGGAGATCAGTCCTGGGTGTTCATTGGAGGGACTGATGTTGAGGTTTAAACTCCAATACTTTGGCCACCTGATGCGAAGAGCTGACTCATTGGAAAAGACCCTGATGCTGGGAAAGATTGAAGGCAGGAGGAGAAGGGGATGACAGAGGATGAGATGGTTGGATGACATCACCGACTTGATGGACATGGGTTTGGGTAAACTCTGGGAGTTGGTGATGGACAGGGAGGCCTGGCATGCTGTGGTTCATGGCGTCTCAAAGAGTTAGACATGGCTAAGCGACTGAACTGAACTGAACTTTGTGACCCTATGGACTATAGCCTGCCAGGCCCCTCATCCATGGGATTGTCCAGACAAGAATACTGGAATGGGTTGCCATTTCCTCCTCCAAGGAATATCTTCCTGACCCAGGGATCAAACCTGGATCTTCCACATTGCAGGCACATTCCTTAACATCTGAGCCACCAAGGAAGCCCACAATTCCCTGTGCTATACAATAAAATCTTTGCTCCTCACCTATTTTATATATAATATTAATAGCTTGTATCTGTTAACCCGACGCTCCTGATTTGTCCTTCTCCCCTCCCCTGTATCATCTGGTAAACATAAGTTTGTTTTATGTCTGTGAGTCTGTTTCCATTTTGTATATAGAGATATTTGTATTATTTTTCAGATTCCACATTTTAATACTATTTTTATGCAAAATTTAGGTGCTGTTTACTATAATTTTGTGTGGTTTGACAGGTACCATTAAGATGTAATTGTCTTTAATAAAACTCATTTACTGTTGTGTCTTTGCTTTTAATTGAGCAAAAGGCTAGAATGGTTGGATAATAAAAAGTTGAAGAGAGCTCATCTTTGGTTGAATAATCTAATAGACAGAAATATAATAAATAATATAGGAAGTAACAAAATGGAAGGAAAGCTGACGTCTTTCTTGATTGATGCATATTAAGAATTGTTGAAAAAATACAAGAAATACATAAAAAACATTTTTCTATAAAATCTTCCAAAAATCTGAAGCTTAGTACATGCCTGGAGAATCCCAGGGATGGGGGAGCCTGTTGGGGTTCCGTCTATGGGGTTGCACAGTGTTGACACGACTGAAGCGACTTAGCAACAGCAGCAGCAGCAGCAGCAGCAGCAGCAGCAGCAGTACTTCTGAGCATAAACCTATTAAAATATCACAAGAAATGTAATCAGTATCTTGTAGAAACTAGCAAGGCCAATTTCACTGCTGAGTAGAATATCTATGACCTGGAAAACAATTTAAGGACTTTAAAAACTTGACTCTGAACAGTTCTTTTAATAAGTTCAGGTAAATTGGAAATCAAATATACAATATGGTTCTTACTTTACCTCTATATCCTGTCTGCAATGCATGAAAAATCAAAACGATATTTGCAATAATACAACATAAGCCAATCTGTGAAATTTAATGTCCCAAAGAAGACTCAGCATGCCTGAACAAGAGTACAATGAAGAAAAAGTTATTAGAATTATGAAACTTATGACCATTAAGTTATTTATGTTGTATATATTTGCTGCATCTTTTTATAAACCTTTAAGCAATCTAAGAAAATAATTTTCTGGGAAATGACTGAGATAACCAGAGATAAGAAATTAAAATGAATTATTTGGCAGCCACTGTGTAGTAACATTAGATTCAATTCCTCTGTCGAAATTGCTTCTGTATTGTATGCAGTTAGAAAACACTTTCTCAAGTGATCAACATCATTTCCAAAATTGTAGTTATGGATAATATACATAGTTACAAATCATCATGGACTTCCTTTAAGAATCAATCCAAGGAGAAGTATTCAGACAAATAGATACCTTTTAGTAAGTCAAGTTCCTGCTGTGAACTTCAAGGCAATCATAAGAGATAAACATAAAGCATCCAGGCATAATACAAAATAAATAAGTCCTATAAAACTGGAAATTCGCAGAGTTCTAAATCCTCAGGAATCCACAGGATGTCCACAAAAGCATTTAGAGGGCAAGATTTTCAAAGCTAATATAAAATTTGACTCATTATCTTTTTGTAATTTAGTATTTCCTCTTAAAAGAATTCTAAATAGAGGGTGGCTAGAATAGCTGAATTAATCTAAACTTCTTTTCCATCAAAAGTTCATTACAAGTGCCCTTGGCTCTGTTCTCATCTCCTTCATCCCTGCACATCTCTCCTGCATGACTTCAAAGAGAACTCTCCACACAGGAGATAGGATAGGGAGGCAAGAGAATGTGAACAGGGCCACCTCTGTTAAAAGAGAGGCTTAATTAAGTACATATTTGAAGAGTGCCTTTGACATGAAAAAGCAGTAAGAAAATTCAGTACTATTAACACTGAGCTAGAAGTGCTTGGTCCTGGGAACAAAGTCTTATAGAGATTAAGAAAAAAAGTTTATATTCTCGTCCTTCAGGCAAGCAGTTTTCAATGGGGTTCTTTATTGATCTGTCATTCTAAGAGAGTCCGTAAATCTAGCATCTGCATATTGATTGTTGGTTTGTATAGAGAAAGAAGAGTCAGAGAGCAAGACATACATCTTCCTGAAATCTGAATGAAACTGCAGCATGTGTGCTTTAAATGTGCACTCATTTCTTTGCAAAAGGATTTATAATAATGTGAAACTTAAAGGAAAACAGTTTGTCTTTATAATAAAAGGAGGATCTTTATTTTCATTTGGTACTCAATAGAAACTTAACTGGCATGTTTTATTATCAAAATGACCAATATGAATGTAGCAACATATGAAAGTTAGAAGTATCAACTGAGGCACCGTGATTCCACAGATTTAAAATTCTAAAATGAAATGCTAGATCAAAATGCACTTAACCCAAGAAAAATAACTGGTTAGAAGGCTTTAGTAGGCTTCCCAGGTGGCTCAATGGTAAAAAAAAAAATCCACCTGCAAATGCAGGAGCTGCAGGAGACATGTGTTCAGTCTCTGGGTTGGGAAGATCCCCTGGAGAAGAAAATGGCAACCCGTTCCAGTAATCTTTCCTGGAGGATCCCATGGACAAAGGAGCCTGGTGGGCTGCAGACTACAGGATTTCAGAGTCAGACATGACTTAGCACTAAACTACCACCACTGCCAGAAGGCTTCAGTACTCCAAATGAAACAACTGAGAAAGAAAGTGAAGTATGGGAAGAATATCTGTGCTGAGATTTTTAATAACATTGCACTCTAAGTCCCATCATGCATCCCAAGGGTGGGAGTCACTCCTTCACTACCTGGAACCTAGAAATGGAGTCTTCATTGGGAGCATTTGGAGAGCTTAGAATCAGTTCAGTTCAGTTCAGTCGCTCAGTCGTGTCCGACTCTTTGCAACCCGATGAATCGCAGCACACCAGGCCTCCCTGTCCATCACCAATTCTCAGAATTCACTCAGACTCACGTCCATTGAGTCAGTGATGCCATCCAGCCATCTCATCCTCTGTCATCCCCTTCTCTTCTTGCCCCCAATCCCTCCCAGCAACAGAGTCTTTTCCAGTGAGTCAACTCTTCGCATGAGGTGGCCAAAGTCCTGGAGTTTCAGCTTTAGCATCATTCCCTCCAAAGAAATCCCAGGGCTGATCTCCTTCAGAATGGACTGGTTGGATCTCCTTGCAGTTCAAGGGACTCTCAAGATTCTTCTCCAACACCATTAGAATATGTTCCCATAATTCTGGGTACTGTTTGTCCTGCTGGCAAATGCCCTGACATTCTCCGGGCAAGATCATCATCATCTGAGGTGGCTGGGTCAAGAGAAGGACGAGGGCTCATTTGTGAAATAACTGTATTTTTGTTAGTAGAAGTGTTGATGAAAATAGTGAGAATGTCATCCTGAATCCATTTTAAATTATCTCCAGCATGGTGTCCAGGATAAACAACAGCATTCTAAAAGATAGTTTACATACCAGGTAGACTGTTTGAAGGATTGTAATGAGAGAGAAGCAGGCCTCTAAAGAAGAGGTGCTAAACAGACGTTAACAAAGGAGTCTAGCCTCCAGAGAGTCCTCAAAAGCTTTAAACATCTGCCAGGTCAAGTTCCTGCAATGCTATCTTGTGATAAGCCCTGTCCAAATAAGGACTTCCCTTCCTCCACTTCCTTTAATTTAGGAGTGGTATTTACAGGAACAGATGAGTAAAAGAGAAGATGAGTGAGATAGGGAGATCCATTCCTTGTACCCTCTACACTTGAAACCCAGGTACAGCCAGACCCTGTAATAGTGGAGAAGACAGTATGATAAATCAGAGTTTTGATTATTGGGGACCAAACACTGCAATTTCTGAAACAAGACTGTGTTTGTGATGTGAACTGATTATAGAATTCACTTATCTAAAACTGACAAATGGGCCATTGGATCTTCAAATGTTTCATCTAATATCAAGTGAAAACTACTGATAGAAAAGAAAAAAGTGGGACGCAAAATTAAAGTTTTGTTTTCAGTTTGCCACATATGATGTGCTTACTAAATAGCAGCTATAAGCTTAAAATCAAAAAATTTCAAAGAAACTACAGCTAAGAAGAAACTGATTAAAAATGGGCCATATCTGCTGTTTTGTCAAATTAATCACCATTTGACACAACCTTATTATTCTTTAAAGTTAAAATGCAAATTTAAACTCAAATGGAAACTGAAGAAAATATTCACCAAGACTTTCTGCCTTATCTTAAATGATATTAAGCCAAAAACTCACCTTTGTATAATTATACCTAGAAGGCCAATTATTCAATGTCATACTAATAATTTAAAGACAGATCATGATGTCAACATAGTAACTATATTAGATTTTCTTCAGTTTGTTAGAAACGTAAACATATATGTATTAGACAAACATATAATGTGGGGACCTGGCAGTTGTACTCTAAAGGCTTAAGTAGAAAATAAACATTGTGTGGAAAGTTGACTAGATGGCCCACTTAAAGGCTTTCAGTCTGTTTATCTGAGCCTACAATTAAGAAGGAGACGTCTGTTCATGGCAATCTAAACAGGTATTAGCTCAGTCATGTTTTGGTTGTGAACAAAGTAAACTGAAATTTCTCTGATCTGTCAAAGGTTGACTTCTAAAAATTTTCTTGAATGGATTTAATTTATTAAAATCAATTTAGGCAATAGCACCTTGATTCTATTAATTATCTGCCTCACCAGTAGAAAACTGAATTTCTATCCTCTGCTTTACAGAGGAAAGCCTAGGACAAAAGATGATGCTCTTACAAGGTAGTGAGGAGACAGATAAGGTTTAAGCTGCAAAGAATACTTTCAAAAAAGTGGTTCTGAGCAAGCTTCAGTTGGTAAAGTCTGTGCAAATAGTTATTTATGAAACTTGTATTATTTTCTTTCTGAAGATGTTATTTTAAGGATTGATCTAGAACTGAGAAAAATGACTGACAGATGAATCAGTTTTGACTCTGTCAGTTTCTATTCACACTGTCTAGATCAGACCTTCATCTTTCAACTGGATTTTGACAATACCACCTTTTCCCCTTATGCCCCTTACTTCATTCTTGCCCTCCTCTCATGGATTATGTTGATAGATTACTTTTCAATAAAAAGCCGTTAACATTTCCCCTTTGTTAAAAATAAATTGTTCGTCTCCCATTTCCTAAAGGAGTGTTTTTCAACGGATATTTTTAGCCTCAGTACAGAAGATATATAGCATTCATAGGAGGGACAAACAAGCTTGGGTATAGTTAGCTTCAATCTCATTAGCTACTTGCTCTGTTTTCTTCCTTTTTTGCTGTTGCTGCTGCTGCTAAGTCGCTTCAGTCGTGTCCCACTCTGTGCGACCCTAGAGACGGCAGCCCACCAGGCTCCCCCGTCCCTGGGATTCTCCAGGCAAGAACACTGGAGTGGGTTGCCATTTCCTTCTCCAATGCATGAAAGTGAAAAGTGAAAAGTGAAAGTGAAGTCGCTCAGTCATGTCTGACTCTTCCGCGACCGCATGGACTGCAGCCTACCAGGCTCCTCCGTCCATGGATTTTTCCAGGCAAGAGTACTGGAGTGGGGTGCCATCTTTTTTTTGCTACTCACTCAAAAAGTCATATTGAAATGCAAGGGGCTGAAAGGGATTGTAGAAGGATAAACTTCTTTTATTAAATAGAATGATTCGTAACTTCAATTCATTGCTATTATTAACCAATTACCGACACAATAATGTATCAAAACCCTACAATTAAAAATCGATTGAACTGTAGGATAAATCTAAACTGCTCAATTTGGTATCCATAGCTTGAGCAAATATTTTCTGCTTCTGCCTCAGCCATAGCTGTCTCAGACAGGGAAATAATACAAATTATACTGACGGGGAGAATTTTCCAGGATGGAGAAACATAAAAGGACAGGAGAGGCTAAGAGAAAAACCAACTTTACGAACTTTACGGTTTACTTGATACTAGTCCTGGATCCATGAATTTTCTCATGCAATTTTAGTACTATCTTAATAGGCACTGTTACATTATTAGCAGTCAGCTCTTTAGTTTACAATTTTGATGAAATAATAGAAGTTAAATTACATATCTAGGACATAATAAATCGCTAAACTTCTTAGTTAATCTGGAGATTAGAGCTTCATAGTTGAAATTTCATAATCCTACATTTTTTACAAACATTATGTGAACTTTTAGAATGGCAGAAAGTCACAATCAAATAGCTATATTGTAGTTATTAATGTTATATTTGATTACCTTATATAATTTCATTAAAAACCCTATACCTTTGAGATTTACAAAAATAAGATTAATTATTGCATCTCTAGGTAGGGTAATTCATCAGATCAGAGAGTTGATGAATTACTGTCTCTAAAATCATTTATTTTTTTTATCATTCTGTTCTAGTTGAATGAGTAGAATTTTCCATTTTAGCAAAATATTTTACTCTGCTAAGAATACAGTGAAACTAAAAGATCCTGTATACAAACTTCTAAGTTATAATTTCAAGAAGTTCACATCCTTAACTTTCATATACACATCTTTTTGATACAGATTTTCCATTCTAGATTTAATTTTCTTTCTAAGATCTCATTTGACAATTTTATGTCTCCTTGAGTTTATATTTTTATGATTTTCTATCTTCATAACTAAATTATGATTTCTTTAGAAAAAGGATTATGTATTCTGCCTCTGTGTTCCAAATACATAGCAGAGTGCTTTGAAGAAACAAAGGCAAATATAGTCTAGTTGCAACTAAGTATGAGAGAAAAATCTATAGGATTTTTAAAATAACTCAACATTATTGTTGCATAATGAGAATTCTTATTTTAATTTTCCTGTTTCATCTTTCCATTTCTACACTCATAAGTATTATTAACTTATTTATTCATTCATTAACTCATTCATTCATACATTCTGCTAGGCGTTGCTGATGACTAAGGAAGTCTGTGTGTTCTAGGGATTTACGAGCCAATTGGAAAAAATAAATATATATATATATACAAATATATTCTACAGGTAATTAAGATGAAGAAAGGTTTCTAGGTTTAGTGAAAAAATAATGGAGAAGAGTATAATAATTACATTGTAAATTACAGTAAACTGGAGTCTCAGGCTTCTAACATTTATTCTGCATGATTACTACAGAGATAAGACATCTTATTTTAAGGTACTTCTCATAACCACAGTTTACAAAAGTCTTGTATGGTGTACAACATGGACCTATTAAAGGATGAGTTTAGATCTTTCCCTGTGGCTTCCTTCAGCCTATATATAATTCTGTCACTGGCTTTGAGTCATTTTGATTGTTATTATTTGTTTAAACATTCTAACTTAACTAAACTAGTACTTTCCAAAACCAGTGTCTTTTTTTTTTTTTTTTAATTTTGTATTGGGGTATAGCTTATTAACAATATTGTGGTAGTTTTAGGTAAACAGCAATCAGACTCAGCCATACATGTATCCATTCTCCTCCAAATCACACCTTCCCCTTGCAGGTTGGCATATAATATTGAGCATAGTTGTATGTACTATACAACAGATCTTTGTTGGTTATATATTTTAAATAGAGCAGTGTGTACATGACCTTTCCAAAGTCCCTTACTATCCTTTCCTTGGCAACCATAAGTTCATTTTCTAAGACTACGAGTCTCTTTCTATTTTATAAGTTCATTTGTATCATTTCTTTTTAGATTCCCCATATAAGAGATATCATATATTTCTCCTTCTCTGTCTGACTTACTGCATTCAATATGACACTCTCTAGGTCCATCCATGTTGCTGCAGGCACGTGTGCGGGCTAAGTCTCTTCAGTTGTGTCTGACTCTGTGCGACTCTACGGACTGTAGCCCACCAGGCTCTTCTGTCCATGGGATTTCCCAGGCAGGAATACTGAATTGTCTTTTCCTCCTTCCTGGGATCATTCTGACCCAGGGATCAAACCTGAGGCTCCTGCATTGCAGGTGAATTCTTTACCACTGAACCACCCAGGAAGCTCATACATAGGCATTCATACACAAAAATATGTGTGTGCATATGTGTATTTATGTGTATATACATATTTGTGTGTGTGTGTATGTGTGTGCAATTATTGCTACCTGGAAAGCCCCATACTAAGACAGAATTATTATTACTATCTTAATGTGAGGGAGAAAATTGATAAGCAAAATTTAATCTGTGCTACTGAATTTTTAAAAAATCCTAATACAGCTACTTATAAGATAGATCAAGGACTAATACATCTGTTTTGTATATTAAGAAACTGATGCTCAGAGAGATTATTATTGGGACAAGTTCAGGTGTAAAGCCAGGACTAGCACATAAGATTACTGTTCCTAAATCAATGTCCTTCCATCTTACTACAGTAGTAAATGCACTAACACAGGAAACAAGAATAATTACACCTATTTGTTCCTTTCACCCAAGGCTTTCCACATGCTTTGATAATTGCATGCACTATGAGAGAAAAGAAAACAGGCCTTCACGATTTTGTCTAATTCATTTGCAGCCAGTGACTGAGCCCAAAATACAACCCTTCCTTCATTTTGATCAAGAGATTGTATTGGCTATATAATCTATTAATATCCAGAAAAGCTGTGAGTTAAATTTGTGCTTCAAAGGATTAAAAGTATTATTTCTGTTTTGAGACGGTATTAAAGAAAAAAAGACTCTGTACATAGAAGGTTCATTCAACACACTCTTCAAACATGCTTTTAGATCTGTCTTAAAGTAGAAGTCTGCCTAGCTTTTCTGGATCTCTTATAAATTGCTATTGTCAATGCTAAGAATGTTCTTCAGTTGGAACTTTCAAAAAGCAGTACAGTTTAACAGTTAGAGCTTATTATTACACAAGATCTCATTTGGATTAATACAATGTTGATGTTTAAGTGCTTATATTTTCCATCATCATATTAGCATTGGTGGGCCATGTTTATAAAAGATGCTTCACTTTTTTATAGCCATTCTTTAATTTAGTTCTTTAGAGTAGCTGATGATTGCAATCAAGCATTTATAGACAGTATTTCTGGCAATAATTGTATATAATAAGGTTAAGTAGTAATGTATCCAGTTAGAAATAACAATCATAACTCTAAGATTTTGGAAAAAAGTTTACATACTTGAAAGTCTGGATTAAACATTCTTTGAAACATGTATATTTAAATAAATTAAAAATCTTGCCTTTCGAGTCTTTTACTCAAATTCTCTATCATATCTATTAATAGCTTCATTCAATTATTGCTTTCTTGTTATATAGGGACTTTGGGATGGCAGACTTCAGATAGATTTTTCTTTTTTAGAAATTATCATTAATGATCAAACACTTGATTAGACCACCAATAGTCTAAGTTGGTAAAAATAATGCGATTGTTATTTTTTAGTTCAAGTATTGACACTACTTCATTGTCTGAACTGTTTTGGGAGTCTCCTGTTGGTAATTTGGGATTTACTGCTTGATCTTAAACACCTGATAACTTTCAGAGTTGATTGCTCCTATGATGCATTATTTTTTTAATCAAGAACAACACAAGTCCCACCTCACAGTATTTTTCTACTGTGAGCACATTTGGCAAATCAACTAAAAATATAATTTTGAGTACCTTAAATATAATAACAGGATTGTGTTAATTATGAGAACACAAAAATAAACATCATGTACCGTGTCCTCAAGGAATTTATCAGTTAGAATACAGAACTATTGTTTAACAAATGTTGTGGAAAAAAATTACAGGTATCCCATAGGAGAACAGGAATATATTAAAAAAAAATACTGGCTATTAGACTGAGAGTCAGTATACTGTATTGGTTTCTAATATTGCCCCTTTACCCAATATGCATCAGTTTAAATTTCAGCTCAACCAGATAGGAGTTGAGTGGCTTTGGACAAGTTGCTTGAACTTTCTATCAGGTATTCATTGTCTGTCTTCATAGTGATATGACTAGTAATAATAATAGTGCATATGTACTTCCAATTGCTGTCAGAATTAAATAAATTAATACATGTAATAGTGCCTGGCACATAGAAATGCTGCATAAGTTATTATTAGTCATAGTGTTATATTGAAGAATAAATAAGATAATAATGTATATGAAGTGCTTAGCTGAGTGCCTGTTTCATAGTAGTCAGTTGAAAATGTTCTTTTATTTTCATGATTATCATATTGGCTTGATTCCTATTCTATATTTTGGAGAAAGTAAAATCAAACCAAACAACAACAAAAATGCACTAGCTAAGGATTAATGTATCCACACAACTGTACATCTAATGAAAGGGAAAGCATGTTATGTTGTGATTTGTTTAAGGGATAGATTTTGAAAGTTATCTGGGAAAGGAAATAGTCTAGGATATTAATACTTGAAGGCCACCCTTGTGGTTCAGATTGTAAAGAACCCACCTGCCAATGCAGGAGATATAAGATTCAATCCCTGGGTCAAGAAGAGCCCCTGGAGTAGGAAATAGCAACCCACTTCATATTCTGGCCTGGAGAATTCCATGGACAGAGGAGGTTGTTGTCCTGCAGTCCATGGGGTTGCAAAGAGTCATATGTGACTGAAGCGACTTAGCATGCATGCACGCATCAATACTGAATAAATCATAGAATGAAATACATGAAGCAAGAATGAATGAAAAACATACTTGGTATCACTTCCATGTTCTGACTGTGAAAAAGGTTGAATTTCAACATTAAACCCCAGTCAGTTGCCAGAAGCTGTCAAAATAACTGTTTTTTTTTGCCTTAAAATGGCAAGAAAGCTATTATGGTAGAATGAGTACAAATACACACACACACACACACACACACACACACACACACATGCTAGAACTTTCTCTTCCTAGCAAAGTAGCAAACAAAAATAAACCCGTTTCAAGTGAGACTGCCTCTATTTGTACCTTCACAAAGGACATCAGAGATACATTTCTGTTAATTTGCCAATCTGGCTTGCACAGAAGTAAATTAATTTTAGAGAATGACAATGGATTATTGTAAACACATCCACTTGCAATTCTAATTTCAGTTGCTCCTCTAGATGTGTTTTTTTTGATTCGAGCAAATCTGTAAAATATCTGGCAACTGGTATGCAGCTATGGACTTGGTGGATGCCTTATTCTCTGTACTTAATGGTAAAGACTACCAGAAGTGGTTTAATTTTATCTAGAAGAGATGGTAGAGAACTGCCTGCAGTGCAGGAGACCTGGGTTTGATCCCTGGGTTGAGAAGTTCCCCTGGAGAAGGAAATGGCAACCCTCCAATATTCTTGCCTGGAGAATTGCATGGACAGAGAAGCCTGGTGTGCTGCAGACCATGGGGGTCCCAAAGAGTCAGACATGATTGAGTGACTCACACTTTCACTTCCTTTTCAGAAGAGATAGCAATACTCCTATACTTTCTAATTTCAGGGCTGTGCCACTTTTCCAGGTTTTCTGTCATAGATTAATCTTCAGGAATTTTGTTGGTTCTGCTATTTCTAATACCATCAAGCTGGCTTGCTACTTTTATGATATCATATTTATTGGATTTGCTGAGCAGGATTTGCTAATAAGTAATCTATATACATAGCAAGTCACAGGCATGCCAGAGGGTGGAAAATAAACCCATTGGAAATTTAAGAGGTGGAAACTCCGTTGTCAGGGAAGTATTTCAGATCACAGTGGCAAGGGGAGAAGTGGAGACACTTTGCAACAAAGGCATTTGGTCTAGACTTCAAAAAATGGATGGGAATTTTATAGTGAGAGCTAGATAAAGGAGGCCATTTTAAGTGAAGAGAAAAAGGTGGGAGAAACATGGAAGTTAGAAAGTGGAGCCATGCAAAAGCTGAATTGGAAATGGAGAATAGTAACTGAGAACGCAGTGCAATTGGAAATGAAGCTGGAAAGACATTGAAGTTGGGGCTTGAATCTCCAAGACAAAGATTCTGAAGCTTATTTTTGATGATAAGGTTTGTATTTGAACTAGAAGAAATGTTTCAGTAGTTCTGTTCATCTACAAGTGGATGCAGGGACCAATGGGAGCGGTAATTGTGACACAGATACTCATATCTTTTTTCTTCCTCCCAGTCCTCTAACCTCGGGCGTCTGATAGGTTGATTCCAAGGTAAAAGCTGTATCTTTAATTGAGCATTTGAAAAACATGGTGGATTTCTTCACCTAGACTTTAAAAATCTTAGGAAAAAAGACAGACAAAATTCAAAATCACATTTACGTGAATAGTAATACCCACAGCCACGGAGGTTGATTTGCCTTTTTGTTTTTAGCTCTCTGAATAACCAATCCCTGAAAGCCTCCCTGGTGGCTCAGTCAAGAATTTGCCTGCAATGCAGGAGACCTGAGTTCAATCCTTGGGTTGGGAAGATCCCCTGGAGAAAGGGAACAGCAACCAGCTCCAGTATTCTTGCCTGGAAAATCACGTGGACAGAGAGGAGCCCGGCAGGCTACAATCCATGGAGTTGCAAAGAATCGGACATGACTGAATGACTTTCACCTCACTTAGTAGGCGAACAGTTTGCAAATTATCAACCGGATACCTATTACAGAAATGGTCTGAAAAAAGTTCTGAAAAAAGAAATTATTGACATTTGGACTTTATAAAGGAATTTTTAAGTTATTGAACTGAATAGGAAGACATCACTGGTCTACTCTCAGGACTATTCACAGTTTAATAGACTGCTCATGATCGCAACAGTAAGGACAGAGGTAGTACCAGCGTTGCCGACAGTAGTAGTAATACTCTGCTTCGTATTTATTAATATTACGAACTTACATGTCAGGAACCTTCTTATTAATCCAACTGCAACTCTATGAAGTAGCCACTAATCACCATTCCTGTTTCAGACATTAGGAATCTATAACACAGAAATATCACTGATTCTGACAAAGGACACAAAACCGTAAAGTGTTATATCAGGCAATCCAGCCTATGTCACCTCAATCTGTGGTTTTAATTACTGTACAGTTTGAGAATACTTTCGGCGTGGTTCATCACTCATAAAATGTGAACAAGTTCTGGGCATAATTTCTGGAAACAGGTTACCATAGTTTGTTTGTGTTTGGTTTTAATCGTTGAAAACAGTTCACCTCTATTTAAATATGTGATCTTTGCCTTGGTAGAATGTTTCTGTAACTCCAGTGATAATGAATAGTAAAGGTGAATATGAAGTAGTATCATTCTACCTCTTCCTTTTTTTCCCCATCAGTCACAACAGTTACTAGTATTTTTTTTTTCTTGAAAAAGTAAGTTTTATTGAGGCATAATTTCCTTACAGTTGCTGTTGTTCAGTCACTAGGTCGTATCCAACTCTTTGCTACCCTGTGAACTGCAGCATGCCAGACCTCCCTCTCCTCACTATCTCCTAGAGTTTGCTCACACGTATGTCCGTATAGTTGGTGAACCCATCCAACCATCTCATCCTCTGTCACTCCCTTCTCCTCCTGTCCTCAATATTTCCCAGCTTCAGGGTCCTTTGCAAACAGTCATCTCTTTTCATCAGGTGGCCAAAGTATTGGAGCTTCAGCATCAGTCCTTCAATTGAATATTCAGGTTTCATTTCCTTTAGGATTGACTGGTTTGATCTAGTCTAAGGGACTCTCAAGAGTCTTCTTCAAATTCACAATTTGAAAGCATCAATTCTTTGGTGCTCAGCCCTCTTCATGGTCCAACTCTCACATTCGTACATTACTATTGAAAAAACCATAGCTTTGACTATATGGACCTTTGTTGGCAAAGTGATGTTTCTGCTTTTTAATATGCTGTCTAGTTTTTTTGATAGCTTTATCTTCCAAGGAGTAACTATCTTTTAATTTCATGGCTTCAGTCACCATCTACAGTGATTTTGGAGCCCAAGAAAAGAAAATCTGTCACTGCTTCTACTTTCCTGCCTTCTATTTGCCTTGAAGTAATAGGGCCAGATGCCATAATCTTAATTTTTTGAATGTTGAGTTTTAAGCCAACTTTTTCACTTTCCTCTTTCATGCTCATCAAGAAGTTCTTTAGTTCCTCTTTACTTTTTGCCATAGGATTGGTATCATCAACATATCTAAGATTGTTGATATTTTCTCCTAGCAATCTTGTTTCCACCTTGTGAGTCTTCCAGCCTGGCATTTCACACGATGTACTCTGCATATATGTTAAATAAGCAGAGTGGCACTATATAAAGCCTTGATTCACTCCTTTCCCAATTTTGAACCTATCCATTGTTCCATGGCTGTTGCTTCTTGTCCTGCATGCAGGTTTCTCAGGAGACAAGTAAGATGGTCTGGTATTTCCATCTCTTTAAGAATTTTCCACAGTTTTAGTGATCCACACAGTCAAAGGCTTTAGTGTAGTCATTGAATCAGTGTTAGTTGCTTAGCTGTGTCTGACTCTTTGCAATCCCATGGACTGTAGCCTGCCAGGCTCCCCTGTCCATGGGATTCTCCAGACAAGAATACTGGAGTTAGGTAATAACCATTTCCCAACCTAGGAATCGAACCCAGGTCTCCTGCATTGCAGGTAGATTCTTTACCATCTGAGCCAAAAAGAAGTAGATGCTTTTTTTTTTTTTAAATTCTGTTGTTTTTCTATGATCCAACTGAAATTGGCAATTTGATCTTTAATTCCTCTGCCTTGTCTAGATCCAGCTTGTACATCAGAAAGTTCTTAATTCACCTACTGTTGAAGGCTTGCTTGAAGGATTTTGAGCATTACCTTGCTAGCATGTAATGAGCACAATTGTATGGTAGTGTGAAGAATTTTTGGCATTGCCTTTCTTTGGGATTGGAGTGAAAACACCTCTTCCTCTCTTATAGCCACTGCTGAGTTTTCCAAATTTGCTGGCATACTGAGTGTAACACTCTAACAAATTTACCAATTTTAAGTGTCTCATATGACACTTTTAAAAAATACATAGAAATATTGAAAAATACACGTAGCCATATATCATATATGAAATATTTTTGCTGTCTCAAAAATTTAACTTTTGCCCCTTAGCACTCAATCATCTTTTTAATCTCTCACCTATGACAAGCACTGTTATGCTTTTCTCTATAATTTTTCCATTTCAAGAATTTCATATAAATGGAATTATACAGTATGTCGTTTTTATGTCTGACTTCTTTCACTTAACAAGTGCTTTAAATACTTATCTGTGTGGCTCTACACATCAGTACTTTGTTTCTTTTTATTGCTGAATAGTACCATAAAAATATACAATAATTTATTTACACACTCACAAGTAACTGAACCTTTGGGTTTTTCCAATATTTGGCTATTTTGAATAAAGTTACTTAGGAACTTTGAGTACAAATTTAGTCCTTTTAAAGTCTATGACTTATTTTGAAAAGCATAATTACTTTAAATTTTCACTGTTATTCTAAAGTTGTGAGTTTTGGATGATTTACTTTCAGTGTTGCCTCTTTTGGATTACACTAAGGGCTTCAGATTCATGTGTTTTGCTTCATGGCCGATTATGTTAACACTTCTTTGTTCTCTATACTTTAATTCATGCTGATACTACCGTATTTGTTACAGGCATATGATCATTGTCTTTATTCAAGTATTTAAACCTCATTTGTAAATCTGTTTTTAGTTGTATTATATAAGACAGCCAGAGCTGGGGCTATATAATCTTCTAGATCCTAATGACGATAATTCAAATCTTGTTTAATAGATGTATAAGCTTTGCCTAAAGGCCAGTGGTCCTGTGCCAGAGAGAGGGAGGACCAATTAGTAAGTGAATGACTTATCCTTCTGTTTGTAATTGAATTCCATGATCTAATTTTGTTTAAACAAAGCCTTATGTCTTAATCATGAACATAGTGTATTAAAGTGATGGCTGATCTTTGTCTCCTCCTGTGAATTGTAAGGTGTAAGACTCTAATATATTTAGAAACCCAGGTACTGTTTCATTTATTGTTCACCACAATGGCTAATAATCAAGACATAACCTTTTAAATAAGCAATTCACTTTTGGAATTAAAGCACATACAGAAGAAGGATTTTTAAGTTTTTAAGCTGTTCTCTTCTGAAGATGATAAACTTTTTGGTCATCTATGATTTGTAGGCGCAATATTCATCATGTTCTGATTCTTGCATACCTTACTATATTCTTTTTACCTTTCTCAGAAAGGACATTTCTAAAAGATAACATTAATAATCATTCTCATTGAAAAAAACAAACAATAAAAGGTAGAGAAAATATTCTGGGCTTTATTACTGAGAAAATCTTTACCAACTTATGCTTTTATTAAAACACTTAACACTTTTGTGACAAAGATTTTGTTTCAGTGCAATCACATTTCTTAGCATTTGTCTCTAGGTAGACGTAGTTGATATTTTTAAGCTAAAAATATAGCACATTCTGTATATCATATTAATTATTAAATATCAATTTTTTAGCTGCACTTTTACATTAGAAACTGCACATATATCACAGAAATTTGAGGTCATCTTTAAAATTCAAGAGGCTTTTCAGAATGGTAAAATGAATGTAAACTTTAAAGGAAATGCTAGTTTTATTCTAAGCAATCACAGTAAAAAAATGAAATAGTTAAGGATTACATATTTTGAAAATTGAAAAACAGAAAATATTGCTGTTTTAGTGTGATGTTGACATTGGTATCAAGTTACAACGTGTATCACATGTTGATTTTTTTCTTCTTTCATTCTTTTTTTTTTTAATTAAAAAACCCAGAATTTTATAACATTCAAAACTTGTTACTTCATCTCTCAATCTTTTGCTTATCATGGCAGGGCAAGAGATAAATCATTTTCCTCATTAAGACAAAATGTGAGTTGGTATTATAAAGTAAAAACAAGGCAGTCTGAGAGTGAGGGAGGGGTTTTAGTTACACAAGTCTTACCAGAAAACATTTAAATTGATAAGAACTGTACTTCAGTCCCAAGTTCATGAAAAAATGCATTCTGATTTTCATGGACATTTTGTGGGTTTCTAGGAAATTTTTTTAAAGCATATAACATACATAGCTTGGCTTTTTAAAGAATAAAGAATTGGATGTTTTTTTGGCAAAGGGTTGCATAGAATAAATAATTTTGGAATTTTAATGGAAAAAGTTTGCTAGCACCTATGAGGTCTTCCATATCATGGTCCCTGGCTTGCCTCAACTATTAATGTTTTGTTTGCTTCCTCCTATCCCCACCAACACTCTGTGAATCAAGAGATTGTTGATTAAGGTTGTTCAGCATGTCCTCTTTGACTAGCTCTTCCCTGGTGGCCCAGAGGTTAAAGCATCTGTCTGGAATGCAGGAGACCTGGGTTCAATCCCTGGGTCGGGAAGATCCCCTGGAGAAGGAAATGGCAACCCACTCCAGTACGCTTGCCTGAAGAGTCTCACGGAGGGAGGAGCCTGGTAGGCTACAGTCCATGGGGTCGCAAACAGTCAGACACGACTGAGTGACTTCACTTACAGGTCTAAGGTATATGGAGGTAGGTGTGAAGAAGGCAGTGGAGGGAAAATGGGAGAAGACGAGAGGCTGTGTGGGAGGAATGCTGCTATTAGAGTTTCCAGGTATCAATTTGTGTTGCATCCTATGAGCAACTGTGGACAATACATTTCTCCTCTTTAAAGATCCACTTTCATCAACAGCCTCCAGGAGAGGCCTGACAAAAATGCTTGAGATGCTTTCCTCACGGGTTCATATGAGAATTGTACCAGGTAATGTGTGATGGTGACTTGTAACTTCGGATGCACCGGTTAGGTATTTGTAGGTGTCTGAAAACAAATGCTGCAAAGTTTGAAATTACTAATAAATATTCCAAGATTTTAGTGGCTTTCTAACAGCATAAATAGTCACAAGAGAAAAGTCTTCCGGAATCCAAAGTACTGTTTCTAAACCTTAGTATTACCCAAACACCAACTATTTTCCTGAATAAAAAGAGTTGACTGGAGCATGAAGAAAGCTGCCTTATCCCCTTGAGTCCTATAAGAAACTGTTTCAGTGTTATCGATTTTTTCATTAACTGATTGCACATTTCTACGTTTTCTTTTCATAAAGAATATGTGAGAAGAAAGCAACCTGGATTCAAATTTGTGCTTTCTTGTATAATTTTTATTTAGCAGATAATGTCAACTGTGGGCAAGCCTGGATCCAAGTTTTGTGGGGCATGAAGCTTAATAAATTTGAAGGACCCTCTTTGAGGGACAGAGTACAAAATTAAAAATACAGAATTAGTTATGAAAATGAAATTTTATTTATGATGAGAGAGCAAATTAAAATGAATCAGGTCCCTTTCTTTTCAGATCTTTTTAGGGTCTTTACTGGATGCGCTTACATAGAAATGCTTCATGATTGCAGCTTGAGTTCTCTTTATCACCTGGACCCTTATAATCCTAGCAACTCCCAGCATCACAGGAGTCTGTGTAAGGGAGGGAGCTCCCACATGTTTCTCACCCTAACTATGGAGAAAGTCTATTTAACTGCTTTTGTTCTGATCTCTTCACTGGGGCAACCCATGCCACTCTTTAAAAAAGCACAAGATGCTCTTGTTTTTTCAATCAACTCCCCCTCCAGTGTAACTGCTAAGTAATATAAGGCAAAGGTCCTCAAAGAGTTCCTTTTATAAGTAGTTTCTTGTGTCTAGGAATTTAAATAAAACTTAGGATCTAGGCCTGGAGGCTACTTTGAGTAATCCCCTGCTTCCTAACTCAGAGTGATTTTTATTGATTTTTATTTTATTTTATTTTCCTCCTGCCCTCTCTCTCAACACTGGCCATCCTCCATTTTTTGAGTATCTTTGATTTTGCTACATAGAGCAAGGATTCTGATACTTGGCTGCATACTATGTGAGAGCTTTCAAAACTATGTAAGTGGGGTTACACTTCCAAGCATTATTATTTAATTATTATTTAAAAGTCTGGGCTGATTTTATTATGCAGGCAAAGTTGAGAACCATTATCTAAGATCCTAATTGTCAGTAATTTTTCAGAGCCACATTTTTTTTTTAAAGAGAACAGAAATGGCTGTTGATTCAGAAATGAATATGCATACAAACTCTGCTAATTTGCATACTTTTTTGCTGAAAAACATAAAAGCTGCTAGATTATTTCTATATAGTTGAAGATGTTGTCTTATTGAATGATTGTTTAGTCAGTTTGTATATTGTACATATTCTCTTAACCACTGATAACAGGCAGGATTTAAACGTTAATTTTGATATGATCTCTAAATTTACTACCTTTTCCAATTTTATTCAAACTATATGGCTGGATTTATCAAACTAGAAGTCTTTGTGTTTTAAGACTTCCTTAGAATATTATCATTTATGATTCTCTTATTTAGGGAGAGTCTGTGGCAGGTCATAGATGAATGTAGAATAGGGTAAACTTGGAAGTGAGGGCTGGCAGCTGTGCTATAAAGCCGAATGGCTATAAGATGGGAAAGTTGGTGTGTGGTGCTGAGCCCAAAGTACAAGGTAAACATGAAGCCCACTTGGAAGGTGGAAGCTGGGTTTTGAGGTCTATGTTAGAAATAAGCATACTGAGTTGCTGTTTAGTCACTAAGTCATGCCCGACTCTTCTGCAACCCCATGGACTCTGTAGCCCACCAAGCTCCTCTGTCTTTGGGATTTCCCAGGCAAGAATATTGGAGTGGGTTGCTATTTTCTTCTCCAGGGCATCTTCATGACACAAGGATTGAACTCGTGTCTCCTGCCTGTGTATCCTGCATTTCAATAGGATTCACTGAGCCACTTTACCTTCTGGCATAAATCTGGGGTTTAGTTATGGGACCAAGCTAAACAGAGGTCTTGTTAGGTGTTCCAAACAGCCCTAGAAGAAATGAAGTATGATGCTGAACCCAATGTTTTTATCAGACTTCTTGATGTGAGTGGATGCATAGGGCAAACTCCTTTTTAGTGTGAGGCAGGGTTCTGTAGGAGCTCAAACTGAAGCGAAGGGAGTATTCTTTTCTGAGTCATTGATCAGTTTAGGATGTTTGACCAGAATTTAGAGTAAATGAAATTGAATAGAATTGGTAGAAAATGCTGTAGAGTAATCGTTGCTTAAATAGATGAACTTAGTCTATGTGTGATGAACTGTTAATTTAGTATAATTAAGATAGGAAAGACAGATAACACAGGGAATTCTGATAATGTTTGGTACTTTAAGTTTTAGACTATCTCAACTAAGAGTTGATGTAAGGTAGTGGAAGGCTGGTACATTATTTCAAGTGTCTCTCATCCAGGGGTGAAGGGGAAAATAGGAGAAGTATAGTATCATAAAACTTCCACATGGAAAGTACTGTGAATGTAGGAAATGAAAAAGGGATGTTTTGGAAAAGAATACAGTGCATCTTGGTGAGGAAAATCATTTTTTCTATTTTTAAATATCAGTAGAATGATATCTGGCTGTGAGAGCAGAAGGAATGATGTGAGCCATTTGTTCATGCGTGTGCACTCAGATATGTCTGACTCTTTGTGACCCCGTGGACTATTGCCCACCAAGCTCCTCTGTCCATGGGATTTTCCAGGCAAGAATACTGGACCAGGTTTCCATTTCCTTCTCCAGGATTATACCCACATCTCTTATGTCTCCTGCATTGGCAGGTGGGTTCCATACTAGCTGAACCACTAGGACTTTATGGAAGGAAAAGTATGCTAGAAATTCCACATTCCCAAGAGGAAAAGAAATAATATGCAGCAATTTGATCAAATCAGCAAAAATAAGCAACAGTGATGTAAAATAAATGATAAACATGAACTAAAATTAAAAAGTAAAAATATATAAATCATTATATAATGAAGGTAACATTTGTTACAAATTTTAACAAATCATTTAAACAAATCCACCTCTTCTATAGAAAGAAAAATTGAGGAAATACTAAAAGAGTCTTCTGAAATCCCAATTAAAAATAGTTTATGAGAATCATTGAAACAAACTAATAAATTATAACAATGTAAAATTTATATCTTATGGCGTGTCATGTCAGCAAAATTGAAAGGCACTATTTTAGGAGGCTGTACAATTCTAACCTGAGAGTTGTACATTTGTTTGGTTGATTGATTGATTCATTTATTCTTTCATTTGCCCAACAAATATTTATTAAATTCTTAACATCGTTCAAGTATATAAGGGAAAGTGTTTAAGTTACAAGCATAAGAAAGACATCATTCCTATTTTCACAGAGCTTGCATTCTATTGGGAGAAATAAACAAGTTCAGCAAGCCCCCAATGATTTCATGTTATAATATAGGTTATGTGGAAAAGAATCAGTATGCTCACTATAGAATAACATGAGGTGACACTGTGCAAGGTGTGATCAGGGAAGATGACTGTGAGAAAGTGACATTTAATTCAGTTCACTTCAACGTTTGGTACACGGTTTAGAATTTTCACATCTGATTTTTATAATCTGTTTCCTATTTCTCAGTCACAAACCTTTTAGTAAAATTTATAAAGAGTTATTTAATTTCCCTCTATAAAATGAGGATCTAATTTTTACCCACTTATGGGCTTATTCACTTAATTATAATATTTGAAATCAAATCAGACATTTTATTTGCCTTTAAGCTTAAAAATACATCTGAAAGTAGATGGAAAGAAAAGAACTTCTAAGAAAATTTCTCAAAACCAGTCTTCTAAAAATAACATCAAAAAAACCAAGTAATTAGCTAAATAGGCTTCATATTCAAAGAGAAATTACCAATTAACCTCCCCTTGGCCCCTTATCAGGAAAGACAACTAGAGAGTTGAAAAGTGAGGAATTCCTACAGAGGGAGGATCTGAGCCATTTTGAGGGATGCCCTTGCTGGAGGCGATACTTACTTGAAAGAAAATCCCAGTCACTGATTCCACTTAAGTATCAAAACCTCTTAAGGGCTGAAAGGGAGAGCTCTGTTTGCTGAGAGGAAAACAAATAATCAAGAGGAGGGGGTTGGTTGACAAAGTCTGCCCAGAGTCAGATCTATTTTCTGTCAGTGGGTTTAGGTTTGGCACTAGATATAACCAAGAAGATTATGTTTTATTTTGAGCTCAACACTGGTAAGATGTAATATGCAAACATTTTCCAAACTCTATAACCTTAATTTGTTGATAAGAAGAGGATATACACTTTGTGTTGAATCGGAAGCTGTTCTGAATTTGATTACTCTATGCCGTGCTTACTGCTTCTTAGTGGCTTAGGCTATCCTTATGTCACCTACAGAAATTGCACTTTTAAAGAAAAATCCTTTTCATGAAGATGAAAAGTAGAAAGCAAAGAGCTGGGTGTTCGCTTGTCATCATTCCTGTAACACTGTATCTACCCTCCCCCCATTTTCATATTTAATGAAGAGGTTTAAAACTGTTTACTTATAAATGCTTTTCTCTAGATTATGAACTCTTTGAGGGATTTTGTTTATCCATGTAATGTCAATGCCTAACAATGCCTGACCTAATTAGAAAATGTTCAATTTAAAAGAAAATTGGAAATGTTTATTCACCTTATGGGGCTTCCCAGGTGGTGCAGTGTTAAAGAATCCACCTGCCAATGCAGGAGATTCAAGAGACACAGGTTCGATACGTGGGCAGGTTCGACACCTGGCTCAATAAAATCTTCTGGAGTAAATGACAAGCCACTCCAGTTTTCTTGCCTGGAAAATCCCATGGATGGAGGAGCCTGATCGGCTATAGTCCATGGAGTTGCGAAGATGCACGAGCACGCATTCACCTTATATGAAATGTGTAAATCCACTACAACTTGGGCTTTTGCCCCCATTTCTCTGAAATGACTCCTTATCAGGGACTCCAATGACCCAGGATGCCAAGTCCAGTGATCAACACTCTGCAGATCAGTAGCGTTCAGTGCCATCCACTACTTCCTCCTCCCCAAAACATTCCTTTCTCAACAGTTGGAGTGACTCAGGGCTCAGTCCTTTTTCCATCACTGCTCTCTAGATGATCTCATCTAGCGTTCTACAAAGAGACATCCACATTTATATATATTCCTTGGGACCTCTTTCTTGAACACCATCTCATTTAGCCAACAGCTTTTATTTTGTAACCTAATTGGCATCTTCGTTTAATCGATCCAACTCCAAAGCCTGATTTTTCTCCCTTAAACCTGTTTTTCTGCAAGTCTTTCCCATTTTAATAAATGGCAGCTCCATCTTTCCAGGTACTCAGGCCCCAAATCTTGGAGTCGTCCTTTATTCCTTGCCTTATAAACCACATGTTTAATTTAGGAGAAAATTCTGTTGTCTCCAGCTTCAACATATATTCAGAAGTTGAGCACTTAAAAAAAAAAGTCAGTTTCATCACTACTGTCTAAACCAGTGTAACCTCTTGTTTGGATTATTGATAAGACTTCCTGACTTCTCAGCTTCCCCGCTGGACTTCTTGTACACTATTCTACATACAACGGTAAGCATGATTCTGTTAACGATGTTCAGATCACATCGTCTTTCTGACTGAGCTCTCCCATGTCAGACTAAAAGCCAACATGGTTAAAACTGTTTCTAGAAGGCTCTGCAATCTGAAACTGAACCTTCTTTCTCACTTTACTACACTCTCTTACGACACCTCCTCTTGTTCAATAAAAGCTATTCTCACTGCCAAACTTGCTTCTCCTTTAGGCCAAATATGCTCTTTGCTTTACTTGAAATGTTCTCCAGCTCCAAAAGCCTTGTGGCTTGTTCTGCATTTCTTTCTGATCTTAACTCAAATGTAACTTTATCAGTGAGAACTTCCTTGAAAATCCTGCAGGGAAAAAAAAAAATTAGCAATCACACCTTCTTTTTTGTTCTCCCTATCTTTATTTCTTTTCTCATTATCGTACTTACTATAGTCTGTAAATTTTACATATTTTAGATATGAATCATCTGTATTCCTCTGCTAAAGTTTAAGCTCTATGAGAGGAAGAATTTTCTTTTTGTCTGTTTTCTTAATTTTTCTCTCTTCAACACACAGAGTGGAAGAATATTTGGCATATAGCAGGCATTTGATGAATGATGATTAAATGATTTAGTTTATTTAGGGTTTAGAACATTTAACTTATTTAAATACCCGAAAAACTTAATTCTGTCTGTCAGCATAATATGCAGGGGCTTTCCAGATGGTGCTAATGGTAAAGAACCCACCTGTCAATGCAGGAGATATGAGACTTGGGTTTGGCCCTTGGATTGGAAGATCCCCTTGAGGAGGGCATGGCAACCCACTCCAGCATTCTTGCCTGGAGAATCCCACAGATAGAGGAGCCTGACAGACTACAGTCAGTAGGGTCACAAAAAGTCCAGCACAACTGAAATGACTTAGCACGCACGCAGGCATTCTATGTAGTTTCAGCCCATAGAATTGTCAGTCCACTATTTAATGAGGAAAAGGACAATTACTATCGTTAGCTAAGATGCTGGAAACCCAGGGGTGATGAAGAAAAATGAGTCAGAATAGACAACTCTTTGTACTTACAGTATGGCAGAGGCTAGCATAACTAGCTTAAGGCAGACCCAGGGGGCTGGCATTGACTCTCTGGACACAGATTCCAGTGAGTGCCATGTTCCAAGTTTTAATTCCCAGAGTTGTTGATACTGGTGGTTGATGTGGGGAGGCAGAGCACTAGTCAAGTGAGGGACTCTATGTTTTGGGTGGGGGAAGGTGTAGAATTTAGTGTCCTGTAAGGTTTTACCTGGCTTTACCAGTGATTCCATCTTTGCAGCCAAAGATGGAGAAGCTCTATACAGTCAGCAAAAGCAAGACCAGGAGCTGACTGTGGCTCAGACTGTGAACTCCTTATTGCCAAATTCAGATTGAAATTGAAAAAACTGGAGAAAACCACCAGACCATTCAGGTATGAGCTCAATCAAATCTCTATGACTATACAGTGGAAGTGAGAAATAGATTTCAGGGACTAGATCTGATAGAGTGCCTGATGAACTATGGACAAAGGTTTGTGACATTTACAGGAGACAGGGATCAAGGCCATTCCCAAGAAAAAGAAATGAAAAAAGCAAAATGGCTATCTGAGGAGGCCTTACAAATAGCTGTGAAAAGAAGAAAAGTGAAAAGCAAAGGAGAAAAGGAAAGATATGTTCATTTGAATGCAGAGTTCCAGAGAATAGCAAGGAGGGATAAGAAAGCCTTCATCAGAGATCAATGCAAAGAAATAGAGGAAAACAATAGAATGGGAAAGACTAGAGATCTCTTCAAGAAAATGAGAGATACCAAGGGAACATTTCATGCAAAGATGGGCTCAATAAAGGACAGAAATGGTCTGGACCTAACAGAAGGAGAAGGTATTAAGAAGAAGTGGCCAGAATACACAGAAGAACTGTACAAAAAAGATCTTCACGACCCAGATAATCACGATGGTGTGATCACTCACCTAGAGCCAGACATCCTGGAATGTGAAGTCAAGTGGGCCTTAAGAAGCATCCCTATGAACAAAGCTAGTGGAGGTGATGGAATTCCAGGTGAGGTATTTCAAATCCTGAAAGATGATGCCGTGAAAGTGCTGCACTCAATATGCCAGCAAATTTGAGAAACTCAGCAGTGGCCATAGGACTGGAAAAGATCAATTTTCATTCCAATCCCAAAGAAAGGCGATGCCAAAGAATGCTCAAACTACCACACAATTGCACTCATCTCACATGCTAGCTAAGTAATGCTCAAAATTCTTCAAACCAGGCTTCAGCAATACGTGAACCGTGAACTCCTTGATGTTCTAGCTGGTTTCAGAAAAGGCAGAGGAACCAGAGATCAAATTGCCAACATTGGCTGGATCATGGAAAAAGCAAGAGAGTTCCAGAAAAATGTCTATTTCTGCTTTATTGACTATGCCAAAGCCTTTGACTGTGTGCATTACAATAAACTGTGGAAAATTCTGAAAGAGATGGGAATACCAGACCGCCTGACCTGCCTCTTGAGAAATCTGTATGCAGGTCAGGAAGCAACAGTTAGAACCGGACATGGAACAACAGACTATTTCCAAATAGGAAAAGGAGTACGTCAAGGCTGTACATTTTCACTCTGCTTATTTAACTTATATGCAGAGTGCATCATGAGAAATGCTGGGTTGGAGGAAGCACAAGCTGGAATCAAGATTACTCTGCATAGAAGTTTTCTAAAAGCAGGATGACAATATACAGCCTACTATATACAGCCTTCCCAGTTTTGAGCCAGTCCACTTCTCCATGTCTGTTTCTAATTACTGCTTCTTGACTAGAATCCAGGTTTCTCAGGAGATAGGTAAGCTGGCCTGGTACCCATCTCTTGAAGAATTTTTCAATTTTGCTATTATCTATATAGTCAAAGGGCTTCCTTGGTAGCTCAGAGGTTAAAGCGTCTGCCTCCAATGCTGGAGACTGGGGTTCGATCCCTGGGTCGGGAAGATCCCTGGAGAAGGAAATGGTAACCTACTCCAGTATTCTTGCCTGGAGAATCCCGTGGACGGAGAAGCCTGGTAGGCTACAGTCCACGGGGCTGCAAAGAGTCAGACAGGACTGAGTGACTTCATTTCACTATACAGTCAAAGGCTTCAGCATAGTCAATGAAACAGAAGTATATGTTTTTTTTTTTTTTATTTCCTTGCTTTCTCCATGACCCAAAAGGTGTTCACAATTTGTTCTCTGGTTCTTTCCATTCCTCTGCATCCTCAAAACCAAACTGGATGTGGGTACATCTGAAAGTTCCTGGTTGACATACTGCTAAAGCCTCAATTGAATTTTGAGCATAACCTTGCTAGAATACTAAATGGTAGTTTGAGCATTCTTTGGCATTGGTCTTCTTTGGGATTGGAATGAAAACTGATCTTTTTCAGTCCTGTGGCTGCTGGTGAGTTTTCCAAATTTGCTGGTGTATTGAGAGCAGCACTTTCACAGTATCATCTTTTAGGATTTGAAATAGCTCAACTGGAATTTCAACACTTCCACTATGTTGTTTGTAGTAATGCTTCCTAAAGCCAACTTGACTTCAGATTCCAGGATGTCTGTCTCTAGGTGAGTGATCACACCATTGTGGTTGTCTGGGTCATTAAGACCCTTTTTGTATAGTTCTTCTGTGTAGTCTTGCCAATTCTTAATCTCTTCTGCTTCTGTTAGCTTCTTGAAGTTTCTGTCCTTTATTTTGCCCATCCTTGCTTGAAATGTTTGCTTGATATCTCCAATTTTCTTCTTTCCCATTTCATCTTGTTTTCCTTTATTTCTTTGCATTATTCATTTAAGAAAGCCTTCTTATCTCTCCTTGCTATTCTCCAGAACTCTGCATTCAGTTGGGTATATTTTTCCTTTTCTCCAGGCAAGAACACTGGGATGGGTTGCCATTTCCTCCTCCAGTGGACCACATTTTGTCAGAATTCTTCACTTTGACCTTTCCATCTTGAATGGCCCTGCACCATAATTCATAGCTTCACTGAGTTACACAAGCCCCTTTTTCACAAGGTTGTGATCCATGAAGAGGAGATGTCCATTAGAATCTCCTAAATAAAAATAGCTTATGTCTATAAGCTATAAAAATTAGTTTATATGTCTGGTATGGTGTCCAAGTACAGGCATTTGTTCTTGTTTTGGTAATCTTCTCTAGGTGATTCAAAGTATAGTTGGCATTGAGAACAACTGTTCTACAATGGTGTGTGTATGTGTGTGTGTGTGTGTGTGTGTGTGTGTGTGTGTATGTGTGTGTGTGTGTAAGAGGGATTTCAGGAGAATTTAGTGTACTGTAATGTTTTTAATGTGTGGTCCAGGATCAACAACATCAGTTTCATCTGAGAACTTGTTAGAAATGCAAAAACATTTGAATTAGAAACTTTATGGGTGGGCCTCATCAATATGCATTTTAACAAGACTTCCAAAGCATGCTAAAATGTGAGAACTTTTGGTTAAGGACTGTAGACCTTGGATTTGAGCTCAAGAAGACCTAATTTGTAACGAGCTTTCAACATTTAACAGCTATGCCCAACAAATCAAATACCTGAAAATTTCTAGGTCTCAATTTTCCCAGATATAAAAAATTGTGGTGCTATTTGCTGCTCTGAAAAATAATGGGAAATTTTATGTAAACCCCCTGGCACAGGCCTAATGTTCAATAAATAGTAGCTTATACTAAGGAGTAAGTATTTCAGAAAGAGTAATAAGTCAGAAACCAACCCTGTAAGTGGAAGCCTAAATGAATCCATCTTTAAAGATCTAGGGAAGACAGTTATGAGAATATATAGTAGGTACTCAGGAGTTGCATGAGTGTCTTATATCTTAGATAATTCTCAAAAGCTGATATTGAAAATTGGACAAAAATATCTGACCTCTCGAATCCTTAAATAGTTGTCTTTCTGAACGGAATTGGAAATACCTCTTATGCATGCTGTTGGATATGTAGTGGTTATATAATGATCACTAACATTTTCTACTTTTTCTTTTTGTTACATAAATGTATTGCTGACTTGGGCTTTTATTTTCACCTGATTAAATATTATTTAAATGTTCAGCTAATAGATTTGTTCATGCAAAAAACTGATAATAAATGGGTTAGATTTGGACCTTGGATTTAAATACACGTCTGTTTTGAGCCAAGCTTCATTTCTTTTCTATTTATTTTCCCTTAGAGATCCAGAATCAAAAAGCAAGTGCTTGTGTCCACCAGGAAGAAGTCATGTACTGAGAGAATATAAGGATTCCTGAGATCTTAAATTAGATCCATTCATTTAATCCTGGAATCTTTCTTTTCTAGTTCAGTGACCAAAAATCTTTGTGTGTGTGTGTGTGTGTGTGTGTGTGTGTGTGTGGTATCCTTAAGAGGTTGTTGAAGATACTCCTCCCTAACTTACTTTAGAATAATTGTGTGTTTTAAATATGGTAATTGTAAAAAGCAGTAATACCAGTAAATGGCTCTATAGTCTGTTGTATTTAGCATTTCCATTGAAATTGTCATAAGCTTGAAGAAGGTGAGCTATTGTAGAGGGTATTAAACACAGCCTTGTTTCATTTGCTCCAGAAGATACTGCAAGTAGATTAAATAAAATCCTGGAGATGTTTGAAAACTTCTGAGAAAAAATGAGAACTAAAACTTATTTGAAGGTGGATAGGTAGAAAGAAAAACAATTCAGCAAGAGGGGACTATTGATTACAGAGGATTTTCTTGAAAATATGAGTGCAGGAGACATTTCAAGTTCACACTTATATATACACACAAAGGTCCTAAAAAACCATGTCATACTGCTGGAAGGGGAAAAAACCCAACAATTCAACTGTTGACCTAAATATTCAGTTTTTGGTTTACTAGTTCCCATGCATGTAGGACAGATGATTGCTCTCTCAGAGTCGTTTGTGTTCACATATGACTCTAGTAAATGTTCTGGTGGGATGTATAATTTTAAGTACAGAGTCTAGTATATAGTCATGACATTTAAGTTGAAAAATATCAATAATTGGATCAAAAGCTATACTGTCATGTAGAATTTTTTTGAATTAGGGTTCTGGATCAATCCCATTATAATTCTTTTACTTATTCAGTTTTGAAATGGAAAGATAACATGGACAGGTATGCATCTGGATGATCAAAAATGGGAAGAGTCTCAATTTATGCCTGTAAGCAATTTTCCATGATATATTACTTTATATGTGAAATTTATAATATCATGGATTCAAAAATCTGTACTCTAAATGAATCAGTTAAATATTCATGCAAGTGCTTGTACCTTTCTTCTGAAAAATTCTGGTCACTAATTTTCTCTTTTATTTGTGTTAAAATGAGATATTTATATTGTAATTTACTTCTACTATGGTTAACCTTAACTTGTCAATACATTACCTCAAGATTTGCAAGACTATTTACTCTACTAATTAAAAAGTGAGGTTACCATAGTAACTAGTATATCCTGAATACTCTGCTTATGTAACCTTTAGGATTCAGAATATTTTTCATCTGAATTGCTCTGTGAGCTACACTGATTTCAAATGCTCTCTTGCACTTTGGACTATAAAGGAAAATGCTTTCTTTATTCATTAAACACATTTGAGTATTTTTAGACAATTTGTTTACATTATAGACCAAGTGTCTCTGATGTTTGGGACATTTTAAAGGTGAAAATAATTTGAAAGCACTTTCAAAGAAAACCTTGGAAATGGCAAAATAGTAGTGAGGAAGTATTTGTTTAAGTAACTGTGAAGTTAGAGTTTCAATTTCAGGAAATGTTTTAAAGTGAAAAGGATCAGTCATTTGATGACTGTGTTATTCTGAGGAATTCTACAGAGAGATCACTTCTTGTTATCGGGAACTATCTGATTAACTCAAAACATGTAATGAAAAGGAAGGCAGCACACTTCCATTTCTATCTTGCCCCTAATATTTCTCAACTTACTTAGCTTTTTCTTCAGATCTTAGCTGAGATGTCATATTTTCTGGGAATGTTACTCTCACTCCCCAAGACTATGTTAAGGCTTCTCCTACATGTTCACATAAGACATGTTGAAGACAGTTTTATGACTAATTGCAATGGATGGTTCTCTTGTCCATCATCCACTTGCTGAAGTGTCCTGGAGAAAAAGACCAAGGTCTTGCTCATGGCTGTGGGCTCAAAGAGCCTCTTAGTACCTGGCTTAGGTTTTTATTTTATGCCCACTGCAAGGAAGAGGGAAAAGAGGCTATAGGAAAAGTTATTTCTTGGCATTTAGCAATTAGTTGATTAACATGCAAATTTTATTCAAAGTAATATAAAATATGCATCTATTATTTTTGGTTGATCAGATTGGGTTATTTTTGATTTTAATAAGATGCAACAATAATTAAGCAATTTGAAATATATGATTTAATACTAAACTAGTGTCTCAGTGGCGATGATTGCCAGGCTGCACATGAGGTTCCAGGGACATGCTCAGTTGCAAGGTCCAACAGACAGCAGGCAATGGATAAGACCTGAAAATCAGCCCATGTTGGCGAGGATGAGAGAGGACTGTAGAATTCCAAAGAAGGTTTTGAAAGCAAGACCCAAACTAGGGGAAAGAGGGATTTGGACTAGATTCTATGCACGTGTGTGTTATGTGCCTGGGTGCATGTTGTATATGGTCTTGGATTAAGGATTAATGTGCTTTTTGGAAGTGAATGTGAGTAGCTGGAAATGTGCATAAACGCTGTTGAGTCTGTGCATCCATACATAAATAAATGCTGCTCTCCCTGGTAGATGCTTTATAACTACCAAAAGACAAGTCTTCTAAATTCTTGAAATTAATAGAACTTGACTATTTAAGAATTTAAGAAATTCTCATATGGATTTTCTTGTCTTTATTATTCTGCTAAGCCAGCAGGGGGAAGTCACACATTACTTTTTGGTGGGCTTTAGGGCCATTTCTTCAGACTTTTTCTTAAAAAGGTCAATCTTCTTGCTAAAAAAATTAAATAATTTAAGATAGTTGTCATAGGCCCACTAAAAATCAATCCTTAAAAAACAGCCTTAATCTCTGTTTCTTATTTTTTCTAATGAAAAAAAGATAAAACACCTCAATATTCCTTGTAAAAGTTATTGCCTTGTTGTTGACACTTATGATGCTTCCAAATTGCTAGTTCCACTTGTGATATAAGAAACATAATTATGAATTTAAATGACAATGTAAAAAGTAAAGGAATATCTTTTGGCCAGTTTTTAATGCTAAAGGTAAATGATTTTAATATTTGCTACTGTATTCTTCATACCATTTTTTACAGTTAAAATTGTCTGAGGAAGAAGGGAAATATTTTAAATTTCAAGATACAGACAAGAATAGCTCTTTGTCAACACAAAACATAATATGGGGACTGTGTAGCTATTGTCTCTGAGAATATAAGAGCTGATTGCATCATATTGTGTGTATTCTGTAGGAAAAACACTGTAATGCTTACATGGCTAGTAGTGGGATGATCGAAGTCAATATATTGTGCAGTTTTGAGTGACATGGAAGGATAACACCATTATTCTTTGTATTTTAGTCTCTGTACTAAGTTAATCATGTTCACTGTTCCATCATCAATTGTCATTCACTCATTTTGTAAGACGTGAGCATCTGCATTTAATGTTATTGTATTGTTTCTGTTTACTACAGCTGTCTGCAATAGACTCAAATGACAATTTTGCAGCTACAAAAAGGTCACAAAAGTAAACATTCAAAATAGAAACATCTTACTTTGCAACAAGTATACAATCTGAGTGAGATATCTAAAGTTATGAAAATTGAAGTGAATTTATCACATTATATATAAACTCATCTGTTTGTAAGTTACTATACATTTTCAAAAGTAAATCACTAGGTAGCATTTATCTTTGCAATCACAAACTTTCAATCATCATGATTCTTCCATATTGCTAATTATATAAAATATAAATGTTTTAAGAAATTACAGAGAGAAAGAATAGAAAATAATGTTCACTCACTTAACAAATATGGGAAAATACAAAAAGATAAGTATGAAATAAGACTCAAGTCAAGAAAGAGAATGTATTTAAAATGGCATATATGAGAAAAACAAGGATATATAATTTGTATATTTTGAACACTTTTAATTATCCTACACACTCACACACACACACACACACACACACACACACCTGCTTAAGTGCTTAATTTTTTCCAAGAGGAAAAATTGCAGTGGGAGAGCAAGCAGAAGCAAAAGGTGACAAGATAGCTTTACTTTCAAATTTTTGTCTGTCATCACCAGAACATCTTTAAAAATGTTAAAGCAAGAGTGTATCTAGGGCCTAGCTCTCAGAAGAATACTCTTAAGTGCTACTGAACTCAAATCACACATGGCTTATGGAATAGGAATTAAAAATTATTTTCTTTCATTGATAGAAATGTTCTGAATTATGAGCCTTTCCGCTCACTCACTACTGGCACTACAATTTTAGCCATTCTGTTCGGAAGGAGTGGGTTTTCTGCTAAAGGTCTATGAATTTTAAAGCTATGAGAACACAGCAGTTAGATGTTGTCTAGTGCAAACCGGGTCTAGATTGGTTTTGTTCATAGACTATAGATACTGAAAAAGTATCAATAATCTTTATACAGTGGCAAAAAGATATACAGGATAAATGGCAATTAAAATTTATGTAACTTTTATTTTATTTATTTTTTTTTAAATTTTTAAATTTTTTTTTTTTTTTACTTTATTCTACTTTACAATACTGTATTGTTTTTTCCATACATCGACATGAATCCACCCCAGGTGTATAGGAGCTCCCAAATTTAAATGTAATCATAGAAAATCACCTCATTTTTATCTCTGCTGATAGATCAGAACTGATATTACAATTACATGATATGATATATGGTAGATTCAAATGCAAGGATTATTTATTACCCAGGACTTCAGTTTCCTTTGATACCATTTAATGTTGTTATTTGTAATATCTTTGTGTTAACATGCCTCTTGGTAATTTACAAACACGTACATAGTCTTAACCGGAGAAGGCAATGGCACCCAACTCCAGTACTCTTGCCTGGAAAATCCCATGGACAGAGGAGCCTGGTAAGCTGCAGTCCATGGGGTCGTGAAGAGTGGCACATGACTGAGCGACTTCACTTTCATTTTCATGCACTGGGGAAGGAAATGGCAATCCACTCCAGTGTTCTTGCCTAGAGAATCCCAGGGACTGAAGAGCCTGGTGGGCTGCCATCCATTGGGTCAAACAGAATCGGAACGACTGAAGCGACTAAGCAGCAGCAGCAGCAGCATAGGTCTTACAAAAAAGACTGCTAGAGCTCTGGCTTAAAACACTCAGTTCAGTTCAGTCACTCAGCCGTGTCCGACTCTTTGGGACCCCATGAATTGCAGCACATCAGGCCTCCCTGTCCATCACCAGCTCCCGGAGTTCACTCAGACTCACGTCCATTGAGTCAGTGATGCCATCCAGCCATCTCATTCTCTGTCGTCCCCTTTTCTCCCTGCCCCCAATCCCTCTCAGCATCAAAGTCTTTTCCAATGAGTCAACTCTTCGCATGAGGTGGCCAAAATACTGCAGTTTCAGCTTTAGCATCATTCCTTCCAAAGAAATCCCAGGGCTTATCTCCTTCAGGATGGACTGGTTGAATCTCCTTGTAGTCCAAGGGACTCTCAAGAGTCTTCTCCTGTGGGGCCCTAAATGGGAAACCTTAAAAAGAAAGGGGCTAGCTTTGTGGTCAGAAACTAAGATGGCGCATGGCAGAAGAGATGGGGGCGTGGTCTATGTAGTTTGTCAAAGTTTTTGATTGGCTCTCTTGATTTCCGCACGTAAACAGCGCGTGATCACCATAGACTCCTGTTATAAGGAAGGCACAAGACGATTTGACCTTTAACGTGGTTGGTTCAACTATGGAAAGTCCCTCCTAAAACCCCCTGCTTATCTATATAAGCTGGGAGCTTGCGGCAATAAAGCGGAACTGCTCAGACAGAACCCCTGTCGCGTCTGATTGTCCCTCGCTCGCCGAGGGGCTGGGTTGGCAGACAGCAGACTCACCTCTCCTCGGGAACCCTCAGCTTTGCTGAGGGAAGTTCCACTGCCTCTCTCTTTCGGCGAAGCGCCCCCCACATTCTCCAATACCACAGTTCCAAAGCATCAATTCTTTGATGCTCAGCCTTCTTCACAGTCCAACTCTCACATCCGTACATGACCACTGGAAAAACTATAGCCTTGACTAGACGGATATTAGTCAGCAAAGTAATGTCTCTGCTTTTGAATATACTGTCTAGGTTGGTCATAACTTTTCTTCCAAGGAGTGTCTTTTAATTTCATGGCTGCAGTCAACATCTGCACTGATTTTGGAGCCCCCCAAAATAAAGTCTGACACTGTTTCTCCATCTATTTCCCATGGAGTGATGGGACCGGATGCCATGAACTTCGTTTTCTAAATGTTGAGCTTTAAGCCAACTTTTTCATTCTCTTCTTTTACTTTCATCAAGAGGCTTTTTAGTTCCTCTTCACTTTCTGCCATAAGAGTGGTGTCATCTGCATATCTGAGGTAACTGATATTTCTCCCGGCAATCTTGATGCCAGCTTGTGTTTCTTCCAGTCCAGCGTTTCTCATGATGTACTCTGCATACAAGTTAAATAAGCAGGGTGACAATATACAGCCTTGATGTACTCCTTTTCCTGTTTGGAACCAGTCTGTTGTTCCATGTCCGGTTCTAACTGTTGCTTCCTGGTCTGCATACAGATTTCTCAAGAGGCAGGTCAGGTGGTCTGGTATTCCCATCTCTTTCAGAATTTTCCACAGTTTATTGTGATCCACACAGTCAAAGGCTTTGGCATAGTCAATAAAGCAGAAGTAGATGTCTTTCTGGAACTCTCTTGCTTTTTCCATGATCCAGCAGATGTTGACAATTTGATCTCTGGTTCCTCTACCTTTTCTAAAACCAGCTTGAACATCAGGAAGTTCACGGTTCACATATTGCTGAAACCTGGCTTGGAGAATTTTGAGCATTACTTTACTAGCGTGTGAGATGAGTGCAATTGTGCAGCAGTTTGA
>SJYV01053322.1:63045-81280 GCA_006410875.1 Neotragus pygmaeus
ATGAAATGTTCCCTTGATATCTCTAATTTTCTTGAAGAGATCTCTAGTCTTTCCCATTCTGTTGTTTTCCTCTATCTCTTTGAATTGATTGCTGAAGAAGGCTTTCTTATCTCTTCTTGCTATTCTTTGGAACTCTGCATTCAGATGCTTATATCTTTCCTTTTCTCCTTGGCTTTTCGCTTCTCTTCTTTTCACAGCTATTTGTAAGCCTTCCTCAGACAGCCATTTTGCTTTTTTGCATTTCTTTTCCATAGGGATGGCCTTGATCCCTGTCTCCTGTACAATGTCACAAACCTCATTCCATATTTCATCAGGCACTCTATCTGTCAGATCTAGGCCCTTAAATCTATTTCTCACTTCTGCTGTATAATCATGAGGGATTTGATTTAGGTCATACCTGAATGGTGTAGCGGTTTCCCCTAGTTTCTTCAAGACCCCTAGCTCCTCTTTGAGTGGTGGCTGTGCGGGCACAGGAGGGCCTAGAGGAGCCATCCCACATTGAAGGTCAAGAAGGGTGGCAGGAGGAGATACCCCTCACCTAAGGTAAGGAGCAGTGGCTGTTCTTTGCTGGAGCAGCCGTGAAGAGATACCCCATGCCCAAGGTAAGAGAACCCCAAGTAAGATGGTAGGTGTTGCAGGAGGGCATCAGAGGGCAGACACACTGAAACCATACTCACAGAAANTCCAATCCCAAAGAAAGGCAATGCCAAAGAATGTTCAAACTACCGCACAACTGCACTCATCTCACACACCCTAGCAAAGTAACACTCAAAATTCTCCAAGCTAGTTTTCTATAGTATGTGAACCGAGAATTTCCAGATATTCAAGCTGGATTTAGAAAAGGCAGAGATCAAACTGCCAATATCCCCTGGATCACAGAAAAAGCAAGAGTGTTCCAGAAAAACATCTACTTCTTTTTTATTGACTATGCCAAAACCTTTGACTGTGTGGATCACAACTGGTAGAAAATTCTTAAAGAGAAGGGAATACCAGAACACCTTACCTACCTCATGAGAAATCTGCATGCAGGTCAAAAAGCAACAGTTAGAACCGGATATGGAACAATGGACTGGTTCCAAATTGGAAAAGGAGTACATCAAGGTTGTATATTGTCACCTTGCTTATTTAACTTATGTGCAGAATAGATCATTTGAAATGCCAGGCTGGCTGAAGCACAAGCTGAAATCAAGATTGCAGGGAGAAATATCAATAACCTCAGATATGCAGATGATACCACCCTTATGGCAGAGAGCAAGAGGAACGAAAGAGCCTCTTGATGAAAGTGAAAGAGGAAAGTGGAAAAAGTTGGCTTAAAACTCAACATTCAAAAAACTAAGATCATGGCATCTGGTACCATCATTTCATGGCAAATAGATGGGGAAACAATGGAAACAGNGAGCAAGAGGAACGAAAGAGCCTCTTGATGAAAGTGAAAGAGGAAAGTGGAAAAAGTTGGCTTAAAACTCAACATTCAAAAAACTAAGATCATGGCATCTGGTACCATCATTTCATGGCAAATAGATGGGGAAACAATGGAAACAGTGAAAGAATTTATTTTCTTGGGCTCCAAAATCACTGTGAATGGTGACTGTAGCCATGAAATTAAAAGACATTTGCTCCTTGGAAGAAAAGCTATGACAAACATAGAAACCATATTAAAATCAGAGACATTAGTTTTCTGACAAAGCTCCATTTAGCCAAAGCTATGGTTTTTCCAGTAGTCATGTATGGATGTGACAGCTGGACCATAAAGAAAGCTGCGAGCCAAAGAATTAATGTTTTTGAACTGTGGTTTTGGAGAAGGCTCTTGACAGTCCCTTGGACTGCAAAGAAATCAAACCAGTCAGTCCTAAAGGAAATCAATCCTGAATATTCATTGGAAGGACTAACGCTGAAGCTGAAGCTTCAGTACTTTAGCTTCAAAGAACTGACTCATTGAAAAGACCCTGATGCTAGGAAATATTGACTGCAGGAAGAGAAGGGGACAACAGAGGATGAGATGGTTGGATGGTATCACCGACTCGATGGACACGAATTTGAGTAAACTCCAAGAGTTGGTGATGGACAGGGAAGCCCGGTGTGCTGCAGTCCATGGTGTCAAAAAGAGTTGGACACTGCTGAGTGACTGAACTGAACTGATGATATATTACTCTTATACTTATTTTATTAATCTTATTATGTCTTTGTTATATCCTACCTCAAATCTTTTGGGAGGAAAAAGCAGAGTACTATATTTAAATAAGCAGAAAGTTATAATGCATGTTCTAACTTAAAATATAAGACAAGAGTAAAAGTATGGTCTCTTTTGTAAACACTTTTTCATTACAACTAAGTTTTCAGGTGTATAGCTCTTTGGTTTAGTACAAGCTTATCTGCTTTAAAAAAAAATGAAGAACTTAGAATGTGAATACATTGCTTTTTAAAAATCCACTTGAGAAAGAGAAAATATATGTACACCTATGGCTGATCCATGTTGATGTATGCCAGAATCAAACACAACATCAAAATTAACCTTCAATTAAAAATAAATAAAGAAAAAAATTTGCTTGAAGCCAAATGTCTAGTGAAGGCTCAGTTGCTAGTATTTGCTCTGTCATTAACCCCTGTGAGAATCTCATAGTTCCCACCCTCATTGACTCACATAGGTCACCATGGATACAACGCCTCTACCCTTAACCCACAGTGGAGGAGCATCAGCTGTTGCACTGCACTTGGGAATTTTACCATTCTCTGTTCTATATAAAATGTACTGGTGAAACTGTTCAGATAATGTCACAACTGTTTTCAAAATATTAGAGGGGAAAACATGTTAAAAGAATCACCTGAAATACTGAGCAATAGCAAAGGACTAAAATTTAATTTAGAGATAAGAAGCAACAAACATAGTATAATACTATAATTACTGTAATAAGAGGTTACAGAGTTTTCTTTAAAGTCTCTCCTAGCCAAAATGACTTTTCAATAACTAAATTCATAGCTGCAGAGAGAATTTATTTGGAAGATTCTTTATGAGCACATAGTTAAACTCTGAACAAAATGTACAAGACACTATTACTTTCAGACTCTTGTTTCTAAAGAAAGGAATACTTTTCTAATGTTTGATAAACATACTGCTGTGAATTCTAAACTTCAGGAAAATAAAGTATGTGTATAAAATAGCATCTTACCATTCCATCTACCTTAATTCTTCCTATATGCAAAATACAAATTAAAAGAGTTTTAGTTTGTGTTTTGAATATAAATAATAGGCTGTAATCTGTGATTGAAACTAAATGAAAATCAAAAGATATGTTTCTTACCTGTGGATGCAAAACAAGCACCTACTGAGTTATAAAAAATATTTTCTCTTTTTCCTCATCATTAATTCCCTTAATTCGCCAATCATTAATAACATTCATTAGTATGATCACATACAAATACTTCATTAATACTCTGTCATAGAGCAGATCATCCTACTTCAGGAGATGGTCACTGATCCTTCCCTGTGGGAGCGTTAATACAGCCTCATCCCATTCACAGGACTTGCTTAGGTCAGTGAAAGACGAGTAGAAGAACACTGTGTGTATAAATTTTAGAGCTAGTATGTACTTACCACGGGTTCCAGTGGCTCAGCAGTAAAAGGCTGAATCTTGAAACTGGCATGGAGCAGGAGCTGAAGTCAATCTGCAATGAACATGAAACATGAGCAAGAAAGCAATCTTTGTCATAAGTCCCTCAGATTTGGAGGCAATTTGTTACTACAGTAGAATCTAAACTCTCCTGTTACGGACACATAAGTTTACCACGGCCCTATTCTTTTCATGCTATTGCCTCAAATGGCCAACACTGTTTTATCTATGTAACAAATAAATATTCTTAGCATCTATTAAATCTGCAAAACTAAAAAATGTTGTATATTTCAATAAAATTTGTATGGTTATTTCCATTTATGTGACATATTTCTTTCCTGCAAACTGTTTTTGCCTTTCTTAAGAAATTTAGAAATAATAGCATAAATGTGATCGTATGAATGTTTTAGTACAATTTTTTAATCTTCTTTTACCTGTCTTGCACATTTCTCTTCTCCTCCACCTACCCAATCCTCCCACTCCTTGCAAGATAAATTAGCAGCCTAGTATGCATCTTTCCAGCTTGGATTTACATTCATATTTGTAGATATAGACATATAAATTTTATAATTTTTTGAATTACAAAAAAGAGAGGGAAGATATTTTTATACATACTCATTTGAAATTTCCTTTTCTCACTCAGTAATACCTCATAAGGATCCTGCTTTTGCAGTATCTACAAATTCATTCTGTTAAATAGATGCAAGATTGTCCATGGTATGTATATATCATAATTAATTCAGGCTTTGCTCTATTGTGGGTATTTGTTTCTAATTCTTCATCACCATAAACAACATTGTAACAATCATTTTTGTACCCATGTCTTTATGAATTAATCATTTCATTTCCATCAGATAGATTCCCAGGAGTAGAATTTTGGGTCTAAGGGTATATGTATTTTATTATTTTAATAGATAATGGCAGATAGATTTTCCAAAGAATAACAGCACTTTATATTCCATTCCAATGGGTATTGTAGCTGTCATTAATTTCTGCCTCTTATGGTATAAAATTATATTCCATTGTATTCTTAATTTTCACTTTTAATATTATTAAACATCATTTCGAATGTTTCTTGGCCATTTGGACTTAATCTTTAGTGAACTGTCCATACGTGTGCTTTGCCTAATTTTCCATTGGATTAAGTGCCTTTTTCTTCTTAGTTTGTAAGTCAGATGTCAAATAGAGATGCCATACTCAAATTCTACTTCAATAAAGGACTCACTCTCCAGCTACAAAATGTGTGGTTCACTGATAGCCTTCAGATGTCCAGTTACTCAGGGTCCACCAACTTCTGATCCATGGTCTTGTTCTTGAGGAAGCCCCTTGCCAATGATTGAGTGAAGCATTGATAGCTGAGGACAAGTGCTTCTTTCCTTTGGGCAGTCTCCAGCCAATAAGGCCTGAACATTTTCACCATGACAGAACTCTTCCAACATGCAGTCATTGCTCCAGAGCTTCCCCATGGGCTGGTTGAGATTGTTGTTAGGTCTGTATCTGGTCTCCTCCTGCCAGACAGGAGGTAGACCTACTTCCTGATCCTTTTTTCTTCTACTGTGTTATTTTCCAATAAACCTCTTGCACCTCAAACTCATCATGCTTCTCAGAAAACCCAACCAGCGTATTACAGATGTTACCCTTATTAGATTTTCTACTATTTATTGACTTTGTTTATGGTAGTTTTGCTTATACATTTTGCTATTTTCATATAACCAATGTGTGTCTTCTCGGCATTGGTTAGGAAGACCTTTCCANAAACCCAACCAGCGTATTACAGATGTTACCCTTATTAGATTTTCTACTATTTATTGACTTTGTTTATGGTAGTTTTGCTTATACATTTTGCTATTTTCATATAACCAATGTGTGTCTTCTCGGCATTGGTTAGGAAGACCTTTCCAACACCTAGATTGTACATGTAATCTCCTACTTTTTTGGTAAGATTTTTATTGCTTTTCTTTAATGTTTAAGTATTCAGTCTTTCTATATTTTTTAATTTAGTTTATATATGTATATAAGTGGGTACAAAGCTAAATGAGGTTTTAAAAACAAAACATGGTCTACTTTTTATTTTCTTCATTAACTATCCTTTTCTTACTGAATTGAATTATCCTTCTTGTCATTTATAAAATTCTTACATGTACTTCAGTCTGCTTCTGGGTTGTCTGTTCTGATTGCCATCTAATACCATGTTTAAATTGATTGTCACGACTTTGTGGTATGTTTTCATAAGCATACTCCCTCCATATTGTAGCTAGAGGGAATTACCTAAATACAAACTTTATTACCCACTATGAAGGTTTATTGGCTTTCCAGTGCCATCTGAATAGGATCCAGGCTCTTTGGCATATGTGGCCATGCATGGCTACTATCTATATCGCTGGCTTCCTTTCTGCCTACTCCACTTCTCTTTGTTCATACTCTACGACTATCAGACTACTTGAAATCCACCAGATACCACATGGTGTTTCATACTGTCACATTTCGGTTACATGAAAAGTCTTTTCCGTCTCTCTTCACTAAACCATTATTCTTTCTGAAAAATTCAGTTCAGACTCTATCCTTTCCAAGAAGCCTTTCCAAAACCTACAACTTACACTTTATCCTCCATTAATATGTTTGGCACCTACTATCCTGCACTGATACACGTCTTTAAGTGTGTCTGCCTTCTACTTTAGACTGAAAAATTAATCTTATTCATTTTTGTACATTTCAAACTTAACCCTATGATGATACAAAACAAGAATTCAACACATTTTTCTTAAACTACTGAATTAGAGCAATGGTCCTCTGAGGATGTTTTAGGGAAGAAAATATTAGGACTTACATTTATCAGTTCAGTTCAGTCGCTCAGTCGTGTCCGACTCTTTGCGACCCCATGAATTGCAGCACACCAGGCCTCCTTGTTCATCACCATCTCTCGGAGTTCACTCAGTCTCACGTCCATCGAGTCAGTGATGCCCTCCAGCCATCTCATCCTTGGTCGTCCCCTTCTGCTNGAGCCAAAGCAAGTATAGCTCAAGCTTAAGGAGGGACTAGAATGGTTTTTTGAATGCCATATCAGGCAGGATATTATTTTAAAAAGCTCAATAGCCAATATTTTTAATTGATTAAAATTACAATAATATATTATTACATGAAACATAATCATGTAAATGTTCTAAATATTTTCAAACATTTTTAGGATTATGTGTACATTTCAACGTTCATATGCACATAAGTCTACACTTCCTATTTGCCCTACCCAAAGCCCAGCTAATGGAAGACACCTAAATCATTTTGCTTTAAATTTATCAGGTAACCTTGACAGAATTGCTTGAACCAGTTCCATTTAAAATTAACTTCTCCATAATCTTTTCATTTCAGTGATGTTATCTTTAATTTCTATACTCATTCATCCCATTCATTCATACGAACAAATATTTACTGAACTGATTATCACCTGTCCAACCCTTTAAGTAGTTCCTCTGACTAAGTTCCCTAGTTAATTTCATAAAATCACTAGCCACTCACTTACTCATTCACTTGAGACAAATACTTGAGAATCATTCTTGATTTTTTCCTTTCACTGACCTCTCACATGCAATCAAGTTCTTGTTCTTTTTAATTCTGTTTCTTAAATATCACAGATTAGTCATTCTATTTCAAATGCCAGCAGCAGTATTCTTTGCTTATGTATCCAAGTGACCATGAATAGGACTATATAACCTAGACTTTGGGAAATATACCGATCTTAACCTGTTTTATGATTGTAAGAATGCATTTTCACCAAGGAGATAAATATTATAAATTTTAACAGTCTTAGGGAGATTAATTATGGAATAGTAAGTAAAGGAAAGAGGTATTCATGTGGCTCAGTGGAAAAGAATCTGCCTGCCCAACAAGGAGACTTGCGTTCAATCCCCGGGTCAGGGAGATCCCCTGGAGAAGGAGATGGCAATACACTGTAATATTCTTGCCTGGAAAATTCCATGGACAGAGGAGCCTGGAAGGTTAGAGTCCATAGGGTTGCAGAGTCAGACATGACTGAATGACTAAACAACAACACAGAACAGGAACTGAGACAATTGTCTAAGGAAAGAGTTTTTCCTTTTGAATCAGAGTGGTCGTGGTGGACAGTTTCATCTCATTTTTAGATGTGGAAAAGTTGTCAAACTGTTCTTTCCTGGAATAAACTTATCCTATTAAAATGATACCTCTAAGTTAGGAATGGAAACCTTGACCTTGACTTTTCTGCCGTCGCCTTGACAGCATAGCAATAGCAGAAGAGAGTAGCCTTAATCCAGGGCAGCATCTCTGATCTATTGTAGGTCGAGGGGAATTATCTGAGTGCCAGACTGATGGGTGAGGGAAAAAAAAAAGTGAATAATAAACCTGTGGTGATTCTAGGGCACAAAAAAGATGGGAGAACTTGAAGGAAAATGTATGTACTTCATATTTACCTAGGCAAGTAGTGACTGTGAATCCTGACCTCAGTCATCATTGTTTGAGTCCTCTGTGTGGGCTAAGTCGCTTCAGTCATGTCTGACTCTGTGCAACCCTATGGACTGTAGCCTGCCAGGCTTCTCTGTCCATGGAATTCTCCAGGCAAGAATCCTGGGGTGGGTTACCATACCCAAGTCTCTTATGTCTCCTACATTGGCAGACAGGTTCTTTACCACTAGCACCACCTGGGAAGCCCTGAGTCTTCTGAAATTGCAGTATAATTCTATGCTTATAAACATGAGATCTGCTGATAGATTCTGTGGGTATGAATTAGGACACCCTTGATCTTGAATTAGGATACTCTTGATAGCAAATAATTTAACTTCCTTAGGTCTCAGTTTGCTCAAAAATGGAGAGGAAAAAATAATGATAATATTCATCTTGTGATGATATGAAAATGAAAGTCGCTCAGTCTTGTCTGATTCTTTGTGACACCATGGACTGTACAATCCATGGAATTCTCTAGGCCAGAATACTGGAGCAGGTAGCCATTCGCTTCTCCAGGGGATCTTCCCAACCCAAGGATTGAATCCAGGTCTCCCGCTTTGTAGGCATATTCTTTATCATCTGAACCACCAGGAAAGCCCTGAAAGTGGAAGTCACTCAGTTGTGCTGGCTTTTTGCTACCCCATGGACTATGCAGTCCATGGAATTCTCTAGGCCAGAATACTGGGGTGGGTAGCCTTTCCCTTCTCCAGGGGATCTTCCCAAGCCAGGGATCGAACCTAGGTCTGCCATATTGCAGGCGAATTTTTTACCAGCTGAGCCATAGGAAAGCCNGTCCATGGAATTCTCTAGGCCAGAATACTGGGGTGGGTAGCCTTTCCCTTCTCCAGGGGATCTTCCCAAGCCAGGGATCGAACCTAGGTCTGCCATATTGCAGGCGAATTTTTTACCAGCTGAGCCATAGGAAAGCCCAAGAATACTGGAATGGGTAGCCTATCCCTTTTCCAGCGGATCTTCCTGACCCAGTAATTGAACCAGGGTCTCCTGCATTGCAGGCAAATTTCTTATCAGCTGAGCTACCAGGGAAGCCCTGATGGTGCAGTGAGGTTTAATTGAGATAACACATATAAACATTTAGAATAGTATTTCCTCCAGTGATAAGTAGATGGAAGAGATATGTTAGCTATGACTATATTTCAAACAAAGTGAATGAATGTGCAACTTGTGCTGACTTAGCTTCCTCATTTCACTGGCCTCCAGACCGCCCTCTCTGAACTATCCTCCAATATAGCTAGCAGAATTGCCAGAATGTGTTATTTAAAACTGGAATCAATTATTTCATTCCCCAAGTTAGCTTTCTTCAGGTGCTTTACATAGCTTTGGTTAGACCAAAATTTCTCACTAAGGAATGTAAAGACGGTGACCATGTGATTTATCATCTAAGCTTAAGAGTGGAAAGTTTGCCCTATTAATAATTATTCTGGGACAACAGGCATAACTCTCGCAAACAGGGATTTTTGGTTACCATGGTTATAAAGTCTTTCTGTGGTCTGGCTTCCAACCTCACCAGTTAATTTCTTAGTTCTTGTCCTGACTGCAGCCACCCAGATCCTCCAGCAGTTCCTAAACTGTCATGTTTCTCTGTGCCTTTGAATGCAGCCATTACAACTTTCACTGTCTTCATTCTTTCACTGAATTTATATCTGTCACTTTAAGCCATTGCTGAGTTCTGAAAATCTCTCTGGATTCATGAATTCTGACTCATGTGTGTCTATGTGTATGTAATATGACACAAGCTTATCTTTATCATTTTAATAATAAAAATAATGATATAGTTGCTAATTATATAACATCTTTTATTCCAGGCACACTGATCCCAGAATAGGTGCTTTATATATGCTTTTTCTAAACGATCCTGCAATATGTGTATATATATATGTGTGTGTGTGTGCATATATATGTATGTGTGTACATATATGTATGTGTGTATATATGTATGTGTGTGTATGTATGTATGTGTGTATATATATGTGTGTGTACACACACACACCCATATATTTTCTGAATTTTTATGCCAAAAAAACTGAAGTCCAGGGAAGTTAAGTGACTTCCTGGGGTCCTCATAGCTAATAAAAGGCAGAGGCAATGTTTAAGTTCAGATTGATCTGTATTTAAGCCCATCTTTTCACCAAATTGCTCTCTCATCAAAACTGTTGCAAAGACTTATAATGAACATTTGCCTTATCTTCCCACCTATATTATCGATTTCTTGAAGGGTAATGCCCTTCCTTACTCATTGTTTTCTTTTAACTCCCTATGTCTTGTCATGTTTGGCACATGAGCATGAGCAGGAAGCACTTAACAAATTTTTGATAGATGAGTTGACCATTTCAATGACATAGTGAACAATAACCAGTTCCTAGGAGTTCAAAGACATCCTTCCCGAGTTTTCTGCCTTCAGACACATTCCTTTTTGTGGGGGGAGGGAACTCTAGTTCTTGTGTATTGGTCAACCATCTAATGAGGTCCTATGAGCCTCAAACCAGCACTGGATTAAAACATTTGCAAAAAGATCAAGGCAAACTTACATATACAGCAAGGGACAAAGTCTTCATAGGAGGTTGTTGGGGATCAGGAAAACAAAACATTTACTATATAATACACAGGAGTTTTATGTATGGATTGCCTCTATTGTTTTGTTTCAAAATTAATCAGAAATATCTTTTTTCACCAACTTGCCTTAATCATTAAGAAGATGGCAATTGTGGTAAGAATAGGATGAGGAAGAATGAGAGGTAATTTAGGAGCATAAGGCTACTGTGGAGGAGGCCAGGTCTTAATGTGATTTTAAAGCAGGGGACTTTGGATAGCTAGATGACAGTATGGCAAGATTGACAGTGTGGTGGCACGGGGAGCCTGGTGAATTGAGGAAGGCAGTATTAGCCCATGAAAGAGAAGCAGTGGCACAGAAAAAAAGCTTCAGTAAGTAGCACCATAGGTAACCCTCACTGTTCAGTTTGGTTTTGGACTAGTCCTTACCTCCTGTGAAAACTCAGGTGCAAAGTGAGCCTGCCATTTGACTCATATTCCTGTCACCTTCAGGGTGACTGCTGCAGACACAGATGGGACACCTCACAAATGTGAATCTTTGCATGATAGAAAGAAAACTGCAAGGGTGCTTTATAACGTGAGCAGCTGTACATGAGCACACCTTGGAAGGGCCTCTGTGAATCGGTCACCTTCAGTATTTGGGGTATAAAATATTAAACTCTTACTGGTATCTCAACATAACACAGAAAACCTCTCAGTTTTTATTTCTACTTTGGTTTTAGTTATATATCAAAAAAGACATGCAAAAGTGAATGAAATACAGTTCATCACTGAGAACATCCCAGTTTGGATGGCTCAGAGGTGGCCTCCGTAAATGATGCCTCTAATGTGTGTGTGCTCAGTCGCTTCAGTCATGTCTGACTCTTTGCAACCCCATGGACTATAGCCTTGTAGGCTCCTCTGTCCATGGGATTATCCAGGCAAGAGTCCTGAAGTGAGTTGCCCTGTCCTCCTCCAGGTAATCTCAACCCAGGGATTGAACCTGCATCTCCAGCATTGCAGGTGGATCCTTTACTCACTGAGCCACTTGAAAAGCCCTCAGTGGCTCAAACTAAAAACTGAATTCTATTCTCAACTCTGCCATTATTGGCCTTGTAACCATGAGTAAATCTCTTGGGCTTTTCGTGTCTCTAGTTCCTTATGTTTTACTTGAGGACTAGTGCAGATTAATTCCTAAGGTACTTTGCAGCTTTACAAATTTGTATTATTTTTGACAAAGCTAAAAGAATGGAATAAAATTTTGTAGTCAGTCAAATCTGAGTTAAAATCCAAACCACCACCGAGTGACCTTGAGAAAGCAATGGAGCCACTCTACAGCATATTTTTCATCCGTAAAATGGCAATATTATTGCTGTCCTTGCAGGCTTGCAGTGGCTACAAGTGAGACTGAAAGTAAAGATGGCAACATAAAGCTGGTGTACAAAAGATACTGAAAAATGGGGGCTATTTTCAGGATATTTTTATAGACCAAGGGAAATCTCATTTCCTGTGAGAACCATACCAAATGGGATGCTCAAGTTATTGTTTGCACTCCTCACCCGTGAAGGTGTCCATGAATTGAAATTAGCACTGTGTGTGAGTCTCATGGGATTCGAGTGTTGCTAAGGCAACCACTAATTTCCAAATCAGGGTAAATAGTTTCACAGAATGTACAGTTTCCTTTAACAAATTGGATTCTAGTGAAGGGCACACCTTTCCTTCTCCTGCTGCTCTGTGCCCAAGTCCGGGTTGTGCACCTGCAGTTCTGTGTGTGGGGGGCCGCTTTCATCCTCTGCCAGCAACACTCTGAAGGTAACAGCCAGTAACGGAGATCCCTGAGGTCTGTCAGCTTTACCTAGTCTTTACCTTTTGTACTTTGTCAAGTTGGAGTCACATTTCTTGACTCACACAGTAGGGCACTGAAACAGCTGCTTGGCACACTCATGTAATAGACTTCTAAGCAAAGATGCCATGCGGTTTGCAGTCATCTTGTTCTGCCTTCTCCTTCCCACCCTGCAACTATCCTAATTTCCCCTACTCACTCATATGAATTCCTGCCGAGAATGAACCTATTATTAAGCCAGCATTGCCTCTCCTGCTACATTCTTGTGTTAAATTAGTCCTCTTCATTGTTGCGAATAATAGGCGACCACTTATATATCAATGAAAATTCACTGCACTGCTGCGGGGTTATTTAGGTCCTCGATAAACCACACGTTTCTGCTATTGTTTATGATTTTAAGTGATTTGAAGTCAGTATTGCTTTATTTAAAATCTTTTCTTTTGGAAGTGGTGACCATTCTTCCTCCTGTTCTTAGCATATTTTCTCTTTGAATTCCTTGGAACAATGGGTACTTTAACAGTGGCATCTTTTTTGTACTAATTCTTAGTATTGGCTTCTGCTTTTGAATATGCTAGTAGCAAGGCACGAATACAATGCTAACAATTCAAGGAAGCATGTTAATTAGCTTCCTTAAGAATATGGAGGAGAATTGAGGATTATTTATTCTTTTCTGATCAAGACTTGAAGTCAGAAAAAGCCTCACTAGCTTTCTCACAACTCTCCTAGGAAAAAGCTTGGCCTTTCACCTTTGCTGAGGTTCTCCCTTACACCAGGCACAGTGTTGGGCCTCTCATGCACACTGTTACCCTTAGAACTGGAAATAACTGCAAATTAGGGATTATCACATGCATTTTACTTTTGTGAAAATTGATTGGAATTTTTAAAGATCTTACAGTAAAAAAAGTATTCAAGCTGGAAATTTCATGTATCTCTGCAACGTATTAAAATTACTGACAGAATCCACTAAGCAAACATTTCTCCCCATGCTTGAAGGATTTAAAAAAAAAAATTGCAAAGTATATTGTACATAAACATGTATATATTTAGCTTAACAATAATAAAATGAACAAATTTGTACTCTCTATCCCCTTAAGGAAAAGAACCTGCCATCCTGCCATGCCTGTCTTGAGCCTATTGACCCAGATTCATAGCTCAGTATTTTAATTAGGAGAAATAGCCCTTATAGGCTACTTTACTCAGTTCTCTTTCACCTGTGTTAGGTCATTCTGAACTATAGCAGGAGATTTGGTTTCTCAGCTCTTCTATTACACATGTCAGTAATTTTTTGATTAAATTTTCTGTAATGCAAGTATTTAAAGTGATGTCAGTTTTTAGATTCTCATTAATGGACCTCAAAAAATGAACTCTGCATTTTCCTCCTTGATCATACCTCTCCGTCAACGTCAGAAATAACCACTATCTTGATTTTTAATTTTAGCATTCTCATAATTTTCTTTACTGGTTTTACCACTTTTGTATCCTTAAACATTATAATTTTTACTTTTGTCAGTTTTGCACTTTTGACTTGCTTTTTTCAACAATGTTTTTGAGATTCATGAATATTATATGTGCAGCAGTTCATTAATTTTCTGTAAAGCATAATATTCCACTGTATGAAATAGCATAATATATCTTTTCTCTGTGATACACTTTTGTCTGTTTCCAGTTTTTACTTGTATGAACATGCTACCATGAACATTTTGATATGTGATTCCTGGTACATATGTGCAAGAGTTTCTCTAGTATATATGCCTGTGGATGAAACTGCAGGGCTATAGACCATATAAATGCTCAGGTTCACATGATAATTCCAAACTGTTTCCCAAAGTGATTGCACCAATTTATAATCCCACCAGTGAAAAAGTGTCCCAGTCATTCCAAACCCTGAACTGAAAGTCACCTGCTCTTCAAGTGTTTGACAAATCAGAGGATCTATGGACTGAAAGCAGGCTTGAGAGATAGCTTTTTGCTAGAAGTTTAACTGGAAAGATTGTGAAGCCTGGATAGAGAGCCTGAGCAGGGTGGATTGCTAGCAGTTGAGATGAGGTTAAGCAGCACAACAGTAAGAGTCATTGCCATGTCAAGTGAGCAAAGTTTGGGTTTCCAGGGTGTGTGGATATGTAGTGGGGTGGTTTCTATCAAAATCTCTACAAAGAATATCCCCAGAAGAAAGATTCATCTTTGAACATACACCAAGATGAGAGAGCACCAATCCTGATTTCTGAAGTACCAGTAAACCAGTAAAATTAGACTTCCCTGCTCCTTTCCTATCTCTCCTTCTTCCTCTTCCCAGGTCCAACAGAAACTGAGTGTTGGATAGTGGGAAAAACAAGAGGGGCACAAGATGGAGAAATAGTGAGAAAGTCAACCACACTGCCTTAAAGTTAGGTTCACCATAAAGCGTGCTAGTGCTGACACAGAGGACAGCTTCACGTTTAAATTTCTGAGTTTTACTATTACATACACCGAACAACTTAATTACTTGAATGAAGATGTTTTGTGAATAAGAGTGACAAGAGAATTTTGGAGAGTGATGAGAAAAACCATTGTGAAAAAAGCAGTTTGAATGTAAACAGTTACTTCTTCTCTATCTGAAACGTATATATATATATATATAAAGTTCAGTATATATATGTATGTATACACACATATATATAAGTTCAGTATAAACCCAATGGGCTCAGTGTATACATGTGTATATATATATATATAAACCCAGTGGCACAAAGGAAATTGGAAAGGAGGCAATTACAGCAGACCCAGCAGTAAAAGTTTCGGAGGCTGGAAACCAGCAGGACAATGGGTAACAGGTAAAGCAGAAACAAGAAAGCTGAATCCTCCACAGTAGGAGGGCTGGCAGTCAATTCAATTTAATTAAAGAATTACTAAAAGGCTCAGGAGTTGGTTAGCACTAGAGACCTGTAGAAGTGGAGGTGAAGCTGGGTGAAGAAGAATCATTGGATTTCTGTTTAAAAACCATTAGAATCTCTAGGTTCCCTCCAGATTGTTTCATGGCCTTCCTCTCTTCCTCCACAGCCCTGTCTCCTATATTTCCAAATAATGTATTTTATATTCTCTTTTCTGACATCTCCCATTTAGGCAGTATCTTTTTACTCCCCTGCATATTTTTTTCTATCCCTGGTAGTTTTACTATTAGTCATCTGGATGATTAATGTATCATGTTTACATTATTTTGATTAGGTAAATTGTATCTATTGCTAAGCCATATAGGATACTTATTTTTCCTGAATGTATTTTTGTTTTTCATGACATTGATAAAGACTTTCCTTTTAAAACTTTATCGTCTTTATATGCCTTTAACCAGAGGAATAAATTGATTGGCCATATGGGATGTTCAGTAAAATCAGAACACCCACATTCACAGGACTAAGGCTTTGGGGAAAAACTGAATTTGATGACAGAGCAAGAGAGTTCAGAACTGGAATTATCAGGCAAGTCATATTGATTAGGGAGGCAAGATGTCACTTCGGATCATTTAATCTAACATACTATATTATCTGCACTGTGTTATAACCTTAGAACATAAGTACATTCATTTTCAGTACTGTCTAGGCTTCACCTATCACATTCTAGTGTTGTCAGAGGGACAGATAATCAAAATTATATCACAATGTATTTGAAGATGAGTATAGTGGTAGGGGTTATGGTAAATCAAGAAAAACTTCTCAGGGTCATAGACTTGATGATGCTTATAAGACAGATAGTAATTAACTAGATGGAATAAAGGAAAGTGAAGTTTCAGACAAAAAAAGTCAATATCTATAGAATTGCTAGGTATATATTTTAGAGGAAATATTTTCAAGTGCTATTGAGGATAAATCTGGAGGGAGTTAGATTAGTGTGGAGCTAATGCAGTAGTCTAGGTGGAAAATAATGAGGGATTAAACTAACACACTTCCCAGAAATCAAGGAACTGACTTGAGAGCTAGCATAACATTGGAATTAACAGGAGAGTGTTACTACCCGGAAGAGTGAAGGATACAGTGCAGTCTTGGGTAGCATAGATGCTTTAGTTCAGAGTTATTAGATGGACAACCATGCCATTCCCTGAAATATCCAACAGGAAGAAGATAGACTTGAGTGGAAGATGATGAGTTTTAGATCTATTGAGTATGTATGATTTGTGGAAGATATGTGTGAAGAGGATGACGAGGTAAGAAAACAATTTAAGATGTAAATTATGTTTTAATTCCTTTTCTTGGAATTAGTTGGTCATTCTCGAGTCTAGGAAGTTAGGGTATTCCACCTGCACTGCCACAAGAGAAGAGATGATCAGTATAGAACAGAGCAAAAGAATTCCTGGGTTTGATTTCCATAAGCTTAGGCCTTACCATAGAGAAAAGATTTTGAAAAAAAAAAATCTCTTTATGAAAAATCATAAAAATTTTTATTTTTTGCAAATTTCTTCCTCTCTTTAGACTAAAGATGAATTTTATGGTTTCCAGAAAGGCCGACCTTTAATCACCTCCAGACTCTGGAGATATGGCAAATTACAGTGTTTCCTCACAACAAGCAAGAGTAAGAGCAGAAAAAAATTTTTCCTGGTATGTTAAGGCAGACTGGTCAGAGAGGGCATCACAAATTTTCCCACAGTCTTGAGTAGTTTAGGATCAAGAGAATATTTCCAATGAATCCTAGAATGGCTGGTACATGGCTGAAAGTGAGCTGAACTTAGGTCAAAGGAGAGGGGGTTGAAGAGCTGATTTTTGTGGATTGCTCAGCAAAGTAGAAACTGGGAACAAAGACCTCTCAGCAAATGACATTGTGGGTATATAAATAGATTATCTTAAAACCCTACTGTGTCCCCAGAATCTAAAAGCAAGGCCAGGGAGAAAGCAAATTTCTTCTTTAACTGATTGAAATTAAGTTTTCATTATCAGGTAAAATGAGTTCTCATAAGACAAATTAAGTACAAATATTAAAAAATAAAGACAATTCATTTATTGAAGGTGGTGAATTTGTAGACTAGACTTCATACCTGCTATATATAGTGAACAACTGGATGTGCTCTTTGGGGATGCAATTGATAAAGCTTATCTGGAGGTATTGTTTTGGAAGTTATCAATATATCTATGGTGATTGAAGGTCTAGCAAGAATCAGATAACATGGAATAAGAGATAAAAATGTTAACAGCAAAAATGTCTGAAAAACACACTCAAATAGGTGGAAGAAGATAGTCCTTTAAAGACTAGTGAGGAAGCACTTTTTTTTTTTTTTTTAGGTAAGTATAAACACTTTAATTTAAATTTAACAATAAAGTTAAACTTTTTTTTCTAAAAGCAGTATGGTTATTATTGGGCTGATTGTTTTGACATCAATTGTTCTATGTAAGCCTTGCATTCTCCATTAGTTTATTTTTTTTTAATTTTTATTTTTTATACTTTATTTTACTTTACAACACTCTATTGGCTTTGCCATACATCGACATGAATCCACCACAGGTATACACGAGCTCCCAATCCTGAATCCCCCTCCCACCTCCCACCCCACAACATCTCTCTGGGTCATCCCTGTGCAACAGCCCCAAGCATCCTGCATCCTGCATCGAACATAGACCGGCGCCTCATTTCTTACATGATAGTATACATGCTTCAATGCCATTCTCCCAAATCATCCCACCCTCTCTCTCTCCCTCAGAGGCCAAAAGTCCGTTCTATATGTCTGTGTCTCTTTTGTTGTCTCACATACAGGGTCATCATTACTATCTTTCTAAATTCCATATATATGTGTCAGTATACTGTA
>SJYV01053322.1:85742-98850 GCA_006410875.1 Neotragus pygmaeus
TGGGATGGGGAGGGGAGGTGGGAGGGAAGTTCAAAAGGGAGGGAATGTATGTATACTTATGGCTGATTCAGGTTGAAGTTTGACAGAAAACAACAAAATTCTGTAAACAATTATCCTTCAATAAAAAATAAATTAAAAGAGGTGATACATAGAATAATTGGTCATCAAGTAATGTCACTATTAAAAAAATTGCTTATGAAAATCATTATATTTAGTCTCTAACCATTTAAAAATCTTTATAAATGAGCTTATATTAACCTTTGTTTGTTCTTTTTCTGGTGATCTTCTATTTATCCTTAAAGAGGCAAAGAAAATGTCTTCTCTGTGAAGGTTTTTGTACTCTTTATCAGAAACAATCCTTTTCTTTGCTATGAGCCTTTGCAATTTTGAGCAGAGGTTAGTCACTTTACATCTTACATTTTATGGCTTATGTGTTTTGTTTCTTCATGTTAAATGTTGTCTAAGCAAGGGAAAGGGCCATATTTCAGCCCTCATGTTCCCCAAAATGAGCTCAGTGCCTGACACCAACAGTCATAGTTTAAAAACATTTGTAAAGGTATAAAATTTTTTATATTCTTAGCATTAGGAACAAGAAGGCTAAAATCTTGAGATTAGAAAATGCTTCCTTCTTTCTTTAGCTTCAAAGAACCTCCATGATTTATTATTGCTTCCTAATGGAAGACGCAATTAGGAGTAAAAATATCTGAGAACAAAGATTTAAGTTGCAGATTGATTGTTGCTGTTGAGTTGCCAAGTTGAGTCCTACTCTTTTGACCACATGAACTATAGCCTACCAGGCTCCTCTGTCCACGGGATTTCCAGGCAAGAATACTAGAATGGGTTGCCATTTCTTTCTCCAGGGGATCTTCCCAGCCCAGGGATTGAACCCATGTCTCTGCACATGTCTCCTGCATTGCAGGTGGATTCTTTACCACTGAGCCACAAAGGATAAAATTGTACAATTCAAACAATATGGGGAAAAATTTGTGATATAAACATTTTGTAAACTTGCACTTAAATGAAAGATCATTTAGAATAAATGAGGGGAATGGTCATCAGAAATTAAATGTTTGGAAAATGAGAATGTATTTCTTCATTTATCTCAATTGACCTTTAGCATAAAACAAACATAAGGATGTCAGCAGATATTGAGGCTATCAAGGATACATTTGTACCCATGTGACTGAGTACACTTAAAGGTGCGCTGTATCAGGAATACAGCAGGTAGACACAAGTAATTCTATTTACATGTTTGTTCTCATAACTTTGAATTTTAAATATATGTGTTCCTTTTACTCTTAAGTAAACTGAGAGCAAATTTGACCAAAGAGATGGAAATTGTATTTCTATGGACACTTTTAGTGTAAGCATGCACAACTTCTTAGCTGTAGGCTCTCTCTTTTTCTGTCTCTCTCTCTCACTATGTATATGTTCTCATTTGAACAAGAATTTCACTGGTATATTTTTTTCACTACTATATCCCCAGTAATTGGAACAGTGGCTGACAGACTGCTTTTGAGTAGGAACTCAATAAATATTTGTGGATGACTACACATTTCTGTATTACCAGAGTAGATTATACATAGAAATAGAAGACACGGTCCTTGTTTAGCAGCTGATGATATCTAGAGGACTAGATCACTCTAATACACATTAAACTAAACATTGTTTCTGCTAAAATTAGAAATATCCTCATTCTCTTCTCAGTCTAGTATTTAATAAAGAAAAACTAACTGCAAAACTGTAAGACTGTGTTGTCTATCCCCAAAGTCCAGAGGCCAAATTGACATGAACATTGGCCTATTTCCTCTAATGAATCAGTTTGAACATTAATTGTAACATAAAAAAACATATTTTCTAAAAGATGTAATTATAAATATTGTTGACAAATGAGAAATCAAGTGTTTAATGAGCTGCCTGTATAGCTTCCATGACAAAAAGAATGCTTAGTGTTAATGGCAATATATAAGATTTATGGATATGCAATTACCTTAACATTTTAGAATTGAAAATTTTAGTTTTATTTGTTTGAAAACTATCTCTCCTACATGGAGAGCAAACGGAGACAGAAGAAAAAGGCAAACTACTCCAGATTGGTAGGTGGCAATTTTAATAAGCAGGGGAACTTACAAGACTTCTAAGATAAGATTTCTGCACCCACTCTCTAGAATCTTAAGAGTTTATATAAAGCCTTAACTGAGTGCAGTCACAAACACAGTCAAGATGGTCTCAACAACACCTTGCTCTCTCAAGCCTATGTCCTTGGAATAGATTCTAGTGTGTGAAAGGTAGGCAGAGTGTACCTCCCAAGGACAGGAACTCATTGCCTGAGTTGAACTCTTTGGTCAGTCAGTGGTTACATCCTCTTGATTACCTTCTTCAAGTTTACTTTCTCCCATTATTTCTGGGACCTTACTTTTTTATTTTTAATATTTCTTTATTTTGAATTAGATAATAATTGCTTTACAATATGGTGTTGGTTTCTGCCATACATCAACATGAATCAGTCATAGGGATACATTTGTCCCCTCCCTTTTGAACCTCCCTTTCACCTCCCATCCCATCTCTAGGTAATCACAGCAAACCAGGTTTGGTCTCCCTGTGTCGTACAACAGAACCTTACATTTTAAATGAAAGAGTGAGATGTAGAGCTTTTAGAACTAAACAAGGACATATCATGGGACAGTGAGTTCTTAGATGAGAATCTATGATTCCTAGCTCCCCATTTAATGCTTATTTTAGTATACCACTGTTGCTTATTATACCAAATAATTTAAAGAAATCCATATCTATTCAAATGTTAAATTAATTTATCAATTATTATAAGGTAGAATGAAATGTTTTAATGTAAGTAATGGTCATTCATGCAAATCAGAGCGGGAAGCCATGTTTTTCTTAATTGACAGAAAAACCAGATCCTCTGTATGATGCATATGTTATGAAGGGCTTCATCATGTGAAAATTTTGAAAACTTCAGTGTAGATAATCTGAGATTTCATGAGCTCTTGGCATTGTGATAGGCCACGATTTTCCTTAAGTTGCCCTAATTTCTCTGACTCTTTAACTGAAGTTTTGTTTGTCCATTAAAAAAATTTTAATGGTAATCTATTTCTGACCAGATAGTTTTTCACAACCTCTGTTTCTAAAGGCTATTTTATGCTACCTTTCACTGACTGCAAGACTATGTTTGGGAGACTTCTATGAAATGTTATCTTTGGAAATTGTAGAGAATTCTTTAAACCACTCCAGTGTTTGAAAAATGGTATATGACTCAGAAAATAATTAAAATAATGATGATGATGATGATGACAGAGAAAATTTGAGGGGGAAGATATTTCAAACTGAATCTTTGAATTAGTCTTTCAACATTTCAAGATATCAACCAGAAAGGCAGACCATGGAACATATACAAATTAATATCTTGGTCAGGTGGAGAAGTTTAAAAAATCCTTTAATAGAACTGAAAGTGTAGTTATTGATTTCTGAGAAGATAGGATTGCTAAAGGCTGAATTGCTTCTATGATTAAATCACAAGCTTCAGCTCTGGCATCAGTGTTTCCTTCAGTCAAAATCACAGAGGATATCTGCAGATCCCTAGAGCTGTTTCTCTGAGTAAACTAGTAAAACATAAATATTTCCCTGAGGGGTTTTGATCCAGTGCTAGATTAGCTGCTTGAAGTTGATCATTTCAGTTTTTCTTAGAGAGATCTATAGAAGCTAGTTACCTACTTGACTTGCCGTCTGTATCTGAGAATTAAAACGGATAACAGTTGAAGCCTCTGCATTTACTTAGTGTACTGCAGGCAAGATGGAAATACAGGTTCCTAATGTTCAGCCTTTTATGTTTCTACCTTCTGGGTTAGATATTATTGCTTTCAGTGCTTGAAAATATTATATTCTAGAAAGGGAGTTAAGTCTTTGAGTTCAGAATTAATCACCCACCACTCTTTAGTCTCATGAGTAAAATAAACCACCATTAAAAGAAAAATCTTATGAAACAAATTACACTTACACCTAATTTAAAACCCCAAACATAACTTGCAATAATAAAATGATTGAGCAGAGGGAGTGGGGTGGAAGAGCAGGTAAGATTTTAATCAAATAAGCTTATTAGATGATCTAAACTTGGTTATATACAATCCCAATCATTGCCTTATTTACTTCAATCATTACCTTCAACCATGTTTTAGTGATTATCCTTTTATTCTGACCCACAAATAAAATCTAGGGAGATCCTAAGATTTCCCCATCATTTTCTGTTATTAAAAAGTACAGTCTAGTCTTATCCAATTTAAAACTTGAATTTCATCATTGTCTCTTCTCCCAGTGATGGCCAAGCAGCATTGCATTTCCAGTACTTCACCCTTCTACCGTTCACTGTGAATTTGATTACACTATTGATAGTGGTGGAAGGAGGCATTGCAGAAACAGGCAATCATCTTTTAAACTCACTGGTACATATTTATAGACATAACAATGGTCAGATGTGGATGCACTCTGCCTGGCAGACATCAAATGCTGCTCTTCCAGACACAAATGTGAGTCTTTGGGAGTCCTGAGATGCTGCTTTCCATCCCACAATCCCAGAGGTGGGAGATTCACTGGTTCTGATTCTTTTATTCACCTTTTCTTTCTTCTCTCCACCATCAAAAGTTCCAGCCCTTTTCTCAGTATCTCTGCTCTTTGTAATCAGCCTTTACTGGGGGCCAGGAATGTGACTCAAACCTTGGTGCTTTCTATAATGTCTGCTTGACACACAGAAGTCTGCTACATTCTCACCCACTCGGACCGTGGAAATGCAGACTGCTCCATTGTTCCTGTCTCTTCACATGGTCTTTTCTGGTCAATTCTCCTTTCTGACTGTTCATATAGGCCCGTGAGGATTAGTAAACTCATGGCATAGGCTGACTTTCATTCGGGAAATGTGATGCCAAACTCCTTTCCTGCAAAAGTTACTCCTAACTTGGCTTTTAGGTGGGGTAAACATATATTTCATTGTCCAAACCAGGTCATTTTTGAGAATACAACAGGTTAGAGACATAAATTAGGAATTTCCTAGGCATTCTAGAGTTGTATTAACGGGAAAATGAAGAATATTCTGTTGGTAGGGCTCTCCCTTGTGAGTAGAGTAAGCCACAGTGCTCTCTCCCTGGGATAAGTCTCAAAACTAGAGTAATTCTCCTCTCTTTTTCCCATTATAATTTTGTTTATTTTGCGGAAAGGAATAGCACAATGGAAGTTAATGGTGTGGGTAGCAAAGTAGATTTGGCTACAGTCAAGATGTCTGGCCCCCAGTTATTTGTGATTCAGTTTAGAATATTAGCTTTCAGTCCTTCTATCAGTTACAGGGTAAGAAGAAAGCAAGCTGTTCAATTTCAACTTAAATACAGAAATTTATTTTTAAAAATCAGATATTTCAGGAATCATGATTTTTAGATAGGTAACTCACGTAATTCATTTTCACCTAAAGATGTGGTAAAGGGTGTGGTTTTCCAGAAAAAAAAAATTAATACTTCAAAGACTATTGCCTTCTTAATGGCTTTTACTCTACAAATATGTCATCTATCTCCCATATCATGGATTTCTCCCTCATTACAAGGCAATTCTTCTCAACCTACGTATATACTGTAATACATTATCTTTTCCTTTACCAAAAACTCAGTCTGTTTTGACTCCACCTTCTATGCTTGTGACTATATAATTTCTCTCTTCCATTTCATTTCGTAATTTCTCAAAATAAATGTCTAGATATGTTTCCAAACTTAATTTTTTTTAACCTCCCAAGCTTTCTTCCATCTTTTATACTCAGTTACTCTTGTCATAGTTACCAGTAGCTAAATCCAGTGTTCATTTCTATTTCTGATCATGACCTCAGCATAATTCTATAATGTTGGCCTTCCCTTTTTAGTATATTCCTCTATGGTCTTTCCAGTAGTCATGTACAAATGTGAGAGTTGGACCATAAAGAAGGTAGAGCACCAAAGCTTTGATACTTTCAAACTGTGGTGTTGGAGAAGTCTCTTGAGAGTCCCTTGGACTACAAATAGGAAAATGAATATGTGAAGGCTGTATATTGTCACCCTGCTTATTTAGAGTACATAATGAGAAACCCTGGGCTGGATGAAGCACAAGCTGGAATCAAGATTGCCAGGAGAACTATCAATAACCTCAGATATGCAGATGACACCACCCTTATGGCAGGAAGTGAAGAGGAACTAAAGAGCCTAGTGATGAGGGTGAAGGAGGAGAGTGAAAAAGTTGGCTTAAAGCTCAACATTCAGAAAACAAAGATCATGGCATCCGGTCCCATCACTTCATAGCAAATAGATGGGGAAACAGTGGAAACAGTGGCAGACTTTATTTTTTGGGGCTCCAAAATCACTGCAGATAGTGACTGCAGCCATGAAATTAAAAGACTCTTCCTCCTTGGCAGGAAAGTTATAAACAACCTAGACAGCATATTCAAAAGCAGAGACATTACTTTGCCAACAAAGGTCGGTCTAATCAAGGCTATGGTTTTTCCAGTGGTCATGTATGGATGTGAGAGTTGGATTATAAAGAAAGTTGAGCACAGAAGAATTGATGCTTTTGAACTGTGCTGTTAGAGAAGACTCTTGAGAGTCCCTTGGACTGTAGGGAGATCCGACCAGTCCATCCTAAAGGAAATCAGTCCTGAATATTGATTGGAAGGACTGATGATGAAGCTGAAACTCCAATACTTTGGCCACCTGATGCAAAGAGCTGACTCGTTTGAAAAGACCCTGATGCTGGGAAAGACTGAGGGCAAGAGAAGGGGATGACAGGGGATGAGATGGTTGGATGGCATCACCGACTCAATGGACATGAGTTTGAGTAAACTCTGGGAGTTGGTGATGGACAGGGAGGCCTGGAGTGCTACAGTCCATGGAGTCGCAAAGAGTCAGACATGACTGAATGACTGAACTGGACTACAAAGAGATCAAATCAGTCAACCCTTAAGGAAATCAACCCTGAATACTCATTGGAAGGACTGATGTTAAAGCTGAAGCTTCAATACTTTGGCCACCTGATGCAAATAGCCACCTCCTTGGGAAAGACCCTGATACTGGGAAAGATTGAGGGCAAGAGGAGAAGGGGGCAGCAGAGGATGAGATGGTTGGATGGCATCACTGATTCAGTGGACATGGACTTGGGCAAACTCTGGGAGATAGTGAAGGACAGGGAAGCCTGATGCAGTCCATGGAGTCACAGAATCAGACAGGACTTGGTGACTAAACAAGAGCAACAAAGTATACAAGCTAGTAGTTCTTCAGATATTGGAAAGTTTTTTAGCATACCACATTTTGTTTGTACCTCTAACTTAATATTTACCACATTTTACCTTGAACTGCAATCACATAATTAGTCATGTATTAAGGATCTTCTTTTGGAGAAGGCAATAGCACCCCACTCCAGTACTCTTGCCTGGAAAATCCCATGGACAGAGGAGCCTGGTGGGCTGCAGTCCATGGGGTCGCTAAGAGTTGGACACGACTGAGTGACTTCACTTTCACTTTTCACTTTCATGCATTGGAGAAGGAAATGGCAACCCACTCGTGTTCTTGCCTGGAGAATCCCAGTGACGGGGGAGCCTGGTGGGCTGCTGTCTCTGGGGTCACTGGGAGTAGGACACGGCTGAAGCAACTTAGTAGCAGCAGCAGCAGCAACAGCAAGGATGTTCTTTAATAAGGCAATATTCTGCTAAGCACCATGAGGCAGTAGAAACACATGCGTGCACATGCATTTTTCTCTCTTCCACTAGGGGGTGATATCCTTGAAAGAAGCATCTTATTAATTATTACCTTCTGTAACACACAGCAGTGCTTTGTTCAAAGTAATTGAGATTAGGTAGAATTACAGAGGATGAGCAAACTATTTTCACAAAATTTGCAAGGCTATTACTGAAGTGCACAATACACTGACCTTTCTCTCAAAATGATCGGAGAATAGTTCAGATCTTTGACTCCTATAGTCTAATCATAGACCTCGACATTTTAACCAGGAATAGAGATTGCTGTGGCTTTTCATCATGGCTTGTTGGGTGTAATCAAGTTGCTGGGTCATTACTTCTGATCAATCAGAATTATCACCTCCTTTGACCTACAGGTGAGGGTTATTTTCTTTAAAAGAAGTGCTCATAATTTTTTAGTGTGTTTTATCTCTTTTTTTGTCTGGTATGATATTTTCCAGACTGTGGGTGCTTAACAAATGTTAAATGATAATTCTTTATTGACCTGACTGGGTTTGGGGAGCTTTCAGAATTTTCAAGGAAGCATTTTAAATGTTTTGTGATCTTTAGGATTTTAAAATAGAATTATGATGACCTTTTCAAAGCAAGAAAGCAGAAACCTGCTCCAATCTGAAGGCCAAGCAGTTAAAACTGATATGATTGGTCTCTTTTGGCTCATTAATTGTATCTAAGTGGATACAGAGAGCTGAAGCTTTTGTTAAATAATTGACACACTGTTAATTCCAATTTGTAATATGATCTGGGAATGGTATAATAATAAAGCACAAAATGATCTCCGTGGCATAAAGTGGAGAGGAGAGTCAAATAAATGCTGTCTGTCTAATAACTCAGGTTCTCCCCATATCCTATGAGAGTGTTGATGCCAATTATGATGTTTATAAGCTTCTGGAAGAGGACATGGCAAATTACTCCAGTATTTTTGCCTGGAGAATCCCATGGACAGAGGAGGCTGGTAGGCTACAGTCCATGGGATCACAAAGAGTCAGACATAACTGAAGAGACTTAGCTCTCATATAAGCTTCTGGTGGTTTCATCGCTGCCACGACCACAGGAAAATGGCCTTCCAAGTAGCTGTATACCACTCGCATTTCCAATTGCTCCTGGAAAAAGGGGTAAAAAATGAAGTTATTTGACAATTCTGGAGATCAGAAGACAAAATGGGTCTTAATGGACTAAAATCAAAGTATCAGCAGAGTCTCTTCTGGAGGCTGTAAGGAAGAGACCATTTCCTTGCTTTTTCCAGTTTCTAGAGGCTGGCTACATTCTTTGGCTCATGATCCCATTCCTCTATCTTCCAAGTCAGCTGCATAGCATCTCTGAATCTTTTCCCTGTTTTGACATTTCTGTTTCCCTCTAGCAAGGACTCTTACAGTTACACTGGGCCCACCTGGATATTCCAGGATAATTCACAGGTTTTGAGGATTAGGATGTAGATATCTTTGAGGGAACCAATATTTTGCTTACCACATGCTAAAAGTAAAATTTTAAATTGTTTTAGACTATAATTTTATTTTGTGATAATATTTTCAAGGTATAAGAGCAGAATATTATTTTGATATCAAAAACAATAAAATTAAAAATTGAGCAAATACTGTAATTTGTGTGGTAGAAAAACTGAGTATTTGACTGACTTGGGTTTTAATCATGTTGCTGCTGCCGCTGCTGCTCAGTCGCTTCAGTCATGTCCGACTCTGTGCAACCCCATAGACGGCAGCCCACCAGGCTCCCCCGACTCTGGGATTCTCTAGGCACGAACCCTGGAGTGAGTTGCCATTTCCTTCTCCAATGCGTGAAAGTGAAAAGTGAAAGTGAAGTCGCTCAGTCCTGTCTGACCCTTCTCGACCCACGGACTTCAGCCTACCAGGCTCCTCCGTCCATGGGATTTTCCAGGCAAGAGTACTGGAGTGGGGTGCCATTAGTGCTAGGTAGTACTGAAGATTTTCTTATTTTCCATTTCATTACTTACATAATGAACTTATAATGGTATCCCATGAGATGCTTTGGAAAGATAGTGTGGTGGTGTTTTTTTTGTATCAACATCTAGCACGATCATTTCTTGAATTCAGGTTCATTAACTACCTACTCAGGGAGAGGTGAAGCTTTAATTGTTAATTCTTAGTCAGTATACTGTTTGATACTTGGGTTGATCATTAAATGCAGCTCAAGATAGCATTTAGAATGTCCTTGATGTGGCCCTAGGAAAAAGGATGCATAGATGTTCTACTTTGTGGCAACTCTATCTACTAGAATAAGACAGACAAGGGAAAAATAATATTCTACTTGACTAATTCCACTACTTGTTGGAAGGTTCAGTCTTCAGAGTTTTCATCAGAAAGAAGTGCAAAGGTAAATGCTTAATATCACAGAGTACTAGGTCTATGATCTCACTGGCTGGTGACCGGACATTAATAAAATTAATGTCTTCAGTTAAATAGATTTGTTGAAAAATAGAACCAGTGAGAGCCAATAGATGTTTTAGTCAGTTAATAAATAGACTATTGTTATATCCAAAAGAAAATGGATGAAAATTGACTTCAACATGATAAAATATTATTAGTCTTAATCTTACGACAGATTGACAAGTACTTTCTGTTAAAAATTCTTTTACACCTAATTTTTCTCCTCTTGGTTTTGGTATGGAAATAAATGGATTCCATGTCCTCTGCATTCTGTTAGAGTTTATCTGAAAATCCTGACCTAATACTGTAATTTTATTATCATTTGATATCAAGTTATCAGAATTTATGCGGAAATATGTACCCTTAGGTGGCTGTCTTAAATTTCCTTTAATCTAGTTTATTATTTTCATATTGTAGCTGATGGAGCTAAAATATATTACAATCAGAGAAACTATATATATCTTATTTCTAATTTTAATAACACATACAATTATATGTTTTTGGAGGCTTGATTTAGTGCTCCTTGAAAAGGTTAGTATTAAATGAAAGTTTGATTTTTGTTACCCCATTGGTTATATAAAATCACGAATTTTTTTAACGTTGAAGACATTTGTGTAAAATGTGTCATCAAATAGCTAATAAGGTATAAAAATATCATTAGCCTTTCTTCAGAAAGATATCTAAGCTGATGAACTATAACATTTTGAGTTCTTCTGAGTGTCACTTGGAGTTCTGGGGGATGTCGCTTTTTTGAATTCAGAAATCATTCAGAAATCGAATATCTTGATATACTTGAGTAAGCGGGAAATGAGCACTGCTTTTGCAACTGACTCATAGATGTGATCCTAAGCAGGAGGGCAAGGATGAAGAGGGTAAGAATGAATAATAAATGTATTTGAAAATGAGATTTAACATGTAGAGAGTACCAAAATTTTTCCAGGATTCTAAATAATCAGTTTCTTTTTTTACTTTACCATGCTTCTTAAAGAATAGACTATGTGACTGATAGCTTATGTCATTGTTATTGATTCTATCCTACAATAACTGTAAAGTCTTTAGAAACATTTCTTATTGTAATAATATGCCCAAATGGCTGTTCATTTTACAGATTCCATGTAGGAAAACATATTTTTCTCTAAGACTTTCTTCCAGTAATATTTGTGGTTAACACATTAAAAATTTTTATGTAGGAATTTGCTTTGTTAACTTGACATTGGGGTTATTTCAATTGCAAACAAGTGAAAATGGAATCAGAAGTATATTTTCTGAGGTGAAACATTTCCTCACAACTTTAGTTTCTTTTTTAGGCTTAAATTTTGCTTTCATTTTTTTCTTTAAGGATTCTGAAGAATTCCAGCCTCCCTACTGTTGCTTCTTACATAGATTCATGTTGAATATGTATTTCCCAGCATCTAGAGATGCTGATTCAGTGTAGTTGGTGACAGGTGTCTCAATGACAAAGGCAGGAAGCCTTTAAAATCTTCAGTTTGGGAGTGTCAGGATGGGTATGACATAGGCCCATGCTGACAATCTGAAATGAAGGTTCTTGGCATAATTGCTTTTCATTCAAAAGTTAAGAAATGCAGCTGCGTCCTCTTCGCCTCCAATTCTTGCAATCTCTATGCACGGAATGGAGAACTGCCTCCTTCATTTCTGAATTTCCATTCCTTCCTTCTTTAAAGGAAAGATCAATGAAGTTAGTGCTATTCTGGTTCTTACTAAACTTAGCCTGGCCAAAATAATCCATTTAAGTAGAAAATAAATCTAATATAAAAAGAAAGAGTCTGTGTTCTTATTTATAAAGGACTGAATATCTCTCTTCTTTCCAGTGACAGGGCGCACAGGCACTGCAGCACAACCCTAGGCAAAACAGAGAAAGAAAGGAGAAAGCGCTGCCTTTTTTCAGAAGTGACTCACAATATTTATTCACATGACAGGATGGATAAACTATCTGAAGATTTATAGGAATCTATTAACTCTTGTACATGCATTTTAGGCTAATTGCGCTTTATAAGAGTGTGTTAATCCATGAATTGTTCTTAGCTGTGCGTGGCAAACTATGTGGATAAACACACGTATGTTAATCAGTTTTGGGAAATAAACCTGACTTAAGAAAAACAAAAGTCTGCAATGGGTTAATAAACAAGGTATAATTAACATAATTCTGTATTTCTGCTCATGGGTTAATTACTTACAGGTTTTCTGCCTGAATTTAACTGTACATATATACAACTCTTCATAATTTGAAAAGGAAGCTTTTGTCATGATGATTTCCCATGCAGCAGTTTGAATTGTTGAATAAAGACTCTTCATAAATGAACATCGTTATAACCTTAGGGCTTCCGGATAATTTGAATTGGTTTTTACAGTCCACAGTCAGGTAGTAAAAACGGAGTCACTTGTGGCCACAGGAGTAGCCTTGACAATTGTCAGCTTACCATACATCCAGTGCAGTATCTGAATTTGATTGCTGTCAAGAACAAATCATAGGTAAACGGATACCAGTTCTGGTAATGAAGCAGACTAAAATGGCTCAAGACCTTCTTACAAAATTTAAAGGAAGGCAGCATCAGAGCCAAACAGTTATTGCCCAGCCAACATTTTTCTTTATGATTGCACTGTGGTAAGGCCTCCGAGAGACAGGCAGGTATAGGAATGTGTTGAAGCTAGCACTGAGGTTAGCACACAAATATGTATAAAAGCAAAAAGTATTCTCATTTGGGCATTTTTAGAGTCAAACATAGGATAATTAGAGATATGTAGCTTTTAAAGTCACCATTATCATTAACTACCCGTGGGTGGGTTCAAATTGCTATTAATAGCTTCTACTGAAAGAAAAGCTCTTGTCTTTTGAGCAGCACATTATGTTTTGTGTTATATGAAGCAAAAATTCCAGTGTAATTCTTGAATGTTATTTTCAGGTCTTTCTTTTTTTTTTTTT